>OX457024.1:80584748-81067248 GCA_949752745.1 Protula sp. h YS-2021 | reverse complement strand
TAGAAAATTTCAGCTCCTGATTAACTATTAATGGCAGTGTTTAACTGATGGGGGGCCTGTGGGGAATATGTGGGCTATGCATACTGCACTAATTTCTAACAGGGAAGATTTTGCTTGCCTTTGCTGTAATGGCGATTAGTGAGTCCCTAAATCAACTATTACCGTAGAAACCACTGCTTCAATGGCATAAAGGTTTCTTCCCACTTTCTTCCATTTCTTTCGGAAAGAAAGAGGTTTCTTCTCTAATTTCTTCCTATGGAAGGGAAGAAATACCTTTCTTCCGAGAAAAAAAAACCAAGGTAGCTGGTTCGAATCCGGCTGGCGGCGGAGTGCGAGGGACCTCGTGCACTGCAGTACGATTTCCTGAACAGCAATTGGTTACCTCTTGATATTCCGGAATTCAATTACCGACCATTGCAATTAAGTTTTAAATTTTTCTTAAAAATCGGGAGTTCATAAACCAAATCTCACACAAATGGCGAAAAACAAAGTTGTGCTGTTCTTATGTAATGTGTCACATAAATGTACTGCATAAAAATTGTCCAAGATCAATCACTTTGTTGAGTGTTTGAGACATGCCTAAGAGTTGTTGTAAGTGCTGATACTTAACTACTTAACATTCTAATGAGCATCAAAACATGCTTGGTGATTTTCGCATAGTCTTTAGGCTGTTTTCTAAGATATTAATTCACGCTAAACGTTTGTTTACAAAAACAAAACGGCAATGGCTGGTTAATAAAAGTGACGTGTTCGGGTACACTGATGTTGGTATACACTGACCGCTCTAGTTATTCTTATTATCGTAAATGTGAACAAAATTTTCAGTGGAGTCTCATGGAATTAATGACACCTGATTTCTTCACAAATGTTTGTTCTATCACGTTTAAACTTTCATCAAATATCCGAGATGTGGTGTTATTTTCAGTGTGTTTGTTTAATTTTTTTTTTTTTCAATTTAAGGAGTATATTGAGCATTACGTAGAGATGGACTTTCCCAGAATCGAAGGTGAGATTATTTTAAAGCTGGACATTAATTCATCTTCCAGTATCCAGTATTCTAGGTAAGTTTAAAACGAACTCATCGGTGCAAGGAGGGAAAGGCGGTTAAAGACAGGAGCAGGACTGGAATAAAAATATGCCCCTTCTTCATCAAAAGAGACATTACTATAAGCAACTTGATCGTGTTCTGGGGATCCATTAGGATCTCTCGCTTAATATGCAGCTGACATACACTGAGGCACAGAGGAAACGGGAGCGGTGGTGGTGGGGGGGGGGGAGGGATCAGGAAGGTGGAGCGTTGTTCCGAAAAAAAGTTGCTTCGAATCTACTCGGTTTGAGGTATCGCGGCACCGTTATATTAGACTTCGCGGGTCATGTCGTTCTAGTTTAGGTAACTCTGATTACTTTTCAGTCTGAGTTTGAAGCTTTGAAACAAAAGTAGAGAAACCTGCCGCCGTGGTCAGTACCGCGTTCACACTCACGCTCGGACTTAGACGCTTCAGCTTGAGTTTTATCCTTGCTTCTGTAAAGCCAAGACCTCAGCTCAGGATGAGTCCAGGCTCACCTGGGATACTATGGAAGTACAGCGGCACTGTTTGCCATACTGGTGCTACAAGGTCCCAGACAAAGGTCCCAGTCAATATAAAGGCTTGGCAACACTCTAAAAAATGCCCAGAATTATTGAAAAACTGCCATCCCTTAACATTTAGGTTTTTATGACATTATAAGTGATTTGTACTAGTTACTACATAATTACAATTTAATAGAACTTGTCAGATATGCCCTGTCCACATTTCGGAGACAGCTTATCGATTCGGGTTTTATTAAAGAAATAATCTTTAAAAAAAATGTCGATTGATTGAATGAGAGTTCCCTTGAGCCTCCACAAATAAATAAATGCTAAAAATAAGTAGGAAGTCTGTCCGCTTTGCTTTGGTATTTTTATTCAGGTTTATAACAAAAATTACGCGTTGACCTGGCAGGGCATTACCCCGTAGGAGGTTTTGTGCTCATTTTCTGTTGTTATAGCAACCACACCAATTCGAAAGAGAGGATAAAAACTAGAGTTTCATAGAAATGAATCCAAAAAAATGGCAACGATGATTAACCACCGAATGAATCCGCATTACATGAATGAACAATGTACAACAGAGTTTTCCAGACTGGATGGTTTACACTGAGGGTTAGAGCAAGTGCCATAACAAATCTGAAGTTTTTAACTCATGTTGGGTTAATGAATACAGGCGCTGCTGTAACCGCAATGACGTGGCTTCTTCTGGCGTTGCCATGGTTACGTGTGACGCAACACTTGTAAATAAAAACTCATTATTGAGTACCCAAGCAGATAATATGCTCCCGAAAAAAATACACACACAAACAACTGCTGAAGTGGCTGCCCGCAATGAAGTATGTTGATTGTTAGAACTCGTTGCAGGTGCAAAAAGAAAATGTCTGTACGTGCGCCATCTGCTGTGATTGTCAATGTAAACACAACGGGTGGATTTTCTCGAACCCAAGTTTGGACCTGGTTTCCACGAGCTTGACTCGGAAGCTTGACACCTGGATTGAGAAATTAGTCTTACCGTTAGGGCTGTGAACCGGTTCGGAAAACTTAATCGCGGTTCGAACCGATTTTCTAACACAAAAAACCGTTTTTAACCGATTTTTTTCATGAGACACGTTATTGGCCAAATATTTTACTTATCACATCAAAAACCAGTATAACTTCCCAACCAGGACTTCTGTTTTGCTATGTAAACAAATCGATATTTTTCGTGAAAATCAGCATTTGCAGTTGCACTGACTTCCTGCTTCAATTTTCAACTAAAATAATTCAGTGTTCAACAATTTCAAATAGTCCAAATCCTTTACCAAAACATAACAAGGATGTCCAAGGACATGACCCATCCGATTACCAAACAAGGAAAGAGTAAAATGCATTTAATTCGAATTTGGAAGCTACCCGAAAAGGGAGGTTGGGTTTTGACGATTCACGTGTTTACCGACATTTACACAATTTTACAAAATTTTTAAAATTCCACCATTTCGGCATTTTTTTGTCATTTGCGAAAAAAAAGAAAAGTCCAATTTCGATTCAAATTTTATAACTATTTGAAAAAGACTGAGAGAAATGAATGCTTTGACAATTCAGTTATTTACTGCCATTTATTCCAGTTTTTGCCAAACTTCAAAGTTCCACCATTTCGGCAGTTTTTGGCGAACCGCGAAAAAAATAATAGCCTGGTAGGCGAACCCCAGGAGAACATCCCTGCGTAACATCTAAACGATTGGAGTAAAACTGTAGGAACAGTAGCATTTCAAAAATGGGTCAAAGCGGGCAAAAACGGCCGCCATTATGTCAGTTTTTCGTCAATCGTCAAAAAAAAAGTAACAGCCAGGGGGGGGGGGGGGGGAGAGACCACAAAGGAAACATTCCTGCGTAATATCAAAACGATTGGAACAAAACTGTAGGAAGAGTAGCATTTTAAAGAAAAGTTTAATATACGCACATGCATTCAATGTGTGATACAGTGATACGACTAACCCAGTCCGACAAAGTCTGATCAAACTGAAAACCCTGACGTTGCTTATCTTTTGTTAACATGCTGCACGAAAGATGGTGTGTAAAATAAAACGGGAAGCAACGAAACCTATTTTTGGCTTTGCGTTGTGTTTTGCAGACAAATTGCCAAAAGTAAACGAATATAAATAAACAAACAGCGAACACAGCACAAGATTTAAAAAACCGAAAAAAACCGGTTTTTCATTTCCGAACCGATTAACTGAACCGCGAAAATAAAAAACCGCGGTTTTCAGGTGAACCGGTTTAACCGCACAGCCCTACTTACCGTCAGCTTTTTAAAATCGACGATGTCCACGCTTTTCTTTTCGTAACAGTACAAGAACAATTACAGTTTGAAGCGACATTTAAGCTTGCAACCCATCCAAACTACTGCCCAAACGGTGGAGGAACTGCTTTATTTAATTAACATTGTTCCTTGGCGTTGGCTCCAAGCACTTTGGAACACTACAGGCGCAAGGCTAGGGGTTGTCGGTATAGCAAAGATCGATGTCTGAGACCCAGGCCCCTGTGACATGATCACTTCGGGGATGGGGTGGGTAGACCGTAGGCGAGAGCAAAACTGGCTGTTCCACTGTACTGGGTGTCATCTAGAGCCGATTTCGCACTGTCTCTGACTTAGCAGCGAGAGAAAGGCTGATAGGGAGGGGGTGCTGGCTGTCCACGAAGAGGCTGGATACAGCTGCGAATCCGGGATCGAGAGCACTGGCGCTAGAACCTGTCAAGTGACATCACAGAGGGTGTTTGTATGTTTGACGCGTATAACCACGCCGTCCTTGCAAAAGGTCACTGGTCGCGACAGAGCTCCGTGCTGCACGAGTGGCCATCCCGTCACTCGTCGCGGCAGAGCTCCGTGCTGCACGAGTGGCTATCCCGTGTGCGCGTGAGGAGGGCCGATTTCCTGGTGAAGGACCCGACGAAGCAAGCCGCCAGCGGGACAGTGTCTCGAGCGACAGCTTTTAACTTCTGCCTGGGAGGGGACCCCCATGTAAAAAGCATGCCTTTGAGTATTGACATAAATTAGGGATACATTAACGTAAGCAGGGGAGCACAAGCGCACAAAAAGAGGGGGTAAAAGGTGGTGGGGGAGGGAAAAGTTCTTTGGATGCTGAAATACTGCAAGTTGCTGCTAACTCTACTGCGAAGTGAAGAAAGGAAGGAGATACATACCCGCAGCGATTCCCCCAGACAGGGAAATTACCAATGGTGAGAAAGCTTAACACATGCTGCGGCGTCTTGCGCAGGAACGGGGGGAGAGGTGGGAGGCATCGCGTGTGTTCGGTGTCGTAAAGGGGAGAAGAAAGGGCAAGGTTTCAACCAATCAGGGGTCAGGCTAAATATTCACTCCTCTTGATTCCATTGCCAGTGAAGTGACCCTTGCATCCGTTTTGCAGAAGTAACCTGAAGTTCTCATAAGGAAATTCACGCAGTTTTCGCATTCGGCCAGTTAGTCGAAATAAAGTCGTTGGCAGTTGACCTAAATGACAAGCAAAGGTGTGAAGTTAGAAGCGTACGTGACGTTATCGTACTTGTACTAACAAATATGTGTGAACTAGAACTAGGTCATTCATAACAAACATCCCTCCTGATTATGTTTACAGAGGTTGTAATGTTAAATGGTAGACACCGTGATTTAAAAAACAAAAAAGAGAAGAAAATAATAAGCTTCACAATATAAGAAATATTTTGCTCAATATAGTTTTATCTTGAGAACGGATTTTTTTTTAAAAGTAAGGCAAACGATTTTGTAAGATTGGGGTGTGGCTGGTTAAATAATACGTTTCAGGAAACAAAATGCAAATATATATATATATATATATATATATATATATATATATATATATATATATATATATATATATATATATATATATATATATATGAAATACAGACCGAAAACTGCCAGTAGATAACCTTTCAAGTGAAATCCATATTTTTATGATTAAAACAAAGATACATAAAAGGGTAAAATTCAGATGCTACCGTACATGCAGGTTAGATTGTTTAATTTAAAACCACTATATCTTAGCTGAGAGTCTGGGAATGTTTCGAATTTGCTATTAAAGATAAACCCTTGCTTTTTTGAGTTCAGTATGATATAATGTAGTTATTTTGTATTTTGATAGTTGTGAATACTTCCTTGTCTTGCATATGCAAAGTGTACAGTCATGAAATAATTGCAATTAAGCTGGTAATGATGACATTTTGTTTATTTAGCAATAGTAATTCTGGGAGAACCTGGTAACTGGGAGACGCCACTACAGCTCCTCATCGATTTGCTGCTGACCAATGGCAAGCCGGTGGGCGGGGCTAAACGTCTCCACACGCAAACACTTCCAGTGATAGCATGCAACAAAGACTTCCAGTACATGCACAGATCCCCCTTTCCGCGGTCAGTTAATAATTGCTCTCTTTGAGACTGGAAGAATAAGCTAAGGCATGTCGTTTTAGAACAAACCGTAATTTGAGTAAGAACAAGAATAAAGTCTGTAGTACAGACCGCACAATTTCCCGTCTGCACTACATTACATTATGTATCACTGCTGTATTTCTCACATTAACTCACAAACTCACAAACTGCACGAAAATGTGCCTTTGATGTTGCACAAATCATTCGTATGCACTGATGCAGGGGTGCACTGGCCATTCTGGTCTCAATACTATGGATTTAAAAACACCGCATTCTGTATTTTGAATGTTATGTTTGCAGGCTTGGAAATGGAACCTTTCTGTTATGTTTAGAGACCATATTCCAGGTAGTTATTTTCTGTTAAGTACAGTTGTCCGGTCAGTACCGACCAAATGTCCCCACACATGAATTGTCTTGGTAACTGAAGCTTTAATACTTCATGATAGAAGGGAAGGGGGCTGAAAACACGCTCCCATGTGTTTTCTACGATACCGTTACAATGGGCTTAGGAGGGGGGGGGGGCGGGGGCGGGGGGCTTGGGATAGCACTCAGCCTCAGTAACTGCTAAAACGAGGCAGAATTTACTCACATTACCGATGAAATTATTGTAATTTTTGTATATTTTTCGGCTGGAAAATTACTTTCCGATTGCCAAAGCCTTTCTGTACTACACAACCAGGAATAAAGTATATATCCGTAAAAATCAAAAGTGGTGCTGTAAAAACGCCATCGTTTACGTTGGTGCTTCCCATCCGATGACGTAGCAGGCCGCGGTATCCAGCAGTTTGGGGTTTATTTCCTGTGTTATTCCGGTTGACGTTTACGCTTTTGTTGAACATGTTTCGTCTGTATCGTTGATTGTACATTGATGGCTGTGTTTTTTTTTCCTGTTCTTTGAACACATTTCTTGCAAATGTGTAAATATACGTTGTGGGAAATGGCGGCAGTTGATTAAAAAGGTGTTCGGTGACTAATAACCTCTAGTCCCAAACAAGGTCTATGTTTTAAACGTGGGGATATTTGGAACCATTTCTGCAATTGAAAGCTTTCTGAGACGTAGGTTGGAGAACGTTAAGCCGGTGGGAAAATGACACGCTCGTGGCATGGGAGAATTTTGAGCCCTACTATTGCGTAATAGTAGGTGAAGAGTGTGACTGGGCGCTATTTTTGCCGTCTTGGGGGACATCACGTGTACAACCTCCATGTGCGTTACAATTCAACGGCTAGGAGATGCCCGGGTTGTTCATGATGATAGGACGTGAGGACCCTCCCCCATCACCGTCCCTCCCTTATGCGTCCAGTGTTGTTTATGTTGATAGGATGTGAGGCCATTCCCCATCAACCTCCCTTCCCCATGCGTCCAGTAGATCTGAGTGGGAAAATTATATATCAATCAGAAGAAAATTACTTTTAAATCCATAAGTCCACCAGCTCCCCCTGCCCTAACTCCCACCTTCCAACCTCCTTACCCCTTTCACCATCCCAGCATGATCCGTGTCTGGTTGTGATATTGCCTGTTATTGAGTTATCCTGTGCAATAGAAAAAAAACTGTGTTACTAAAAAGAAAGAGACCGGTACAAAAAAAGCTTCTTTCTTGGTAATTGTCTGGCCTTTTCAGCGAAATTATGATGGGTTTCTTGCAGAAGCTGATAGGGGAAGAACTGACATACAGTGCCCTAATAGGCAAGCCCAGCGAAACCACAATGCGCTATGCAGAACACCGACTTGCGGAGCAAGCCCGCAAAATCGGCCTGCAGCGACCTCTGCGGACAATGTATATGATTGGGTAAGGGAGAGTGAATTTGGGATATACTGACAACAAGATATGAACCTTGTGTGACCCGATGTATCTTGAACATTAGGTTAAAGAACACGAACTGGGTTAAAATAAATTCACATGGCCGAAGCATTTTTGTCGTCGGGGTAGGGAGAGAATATAAGGGGGCGGTGGGGGCGGTGGGGGCGGGGGGGGGATGGTCAAGAACTGGGGAGAAGACAGTGACGGTTATCGTTAATTGATGAACATCTCTAAACCCGAAGAATGTACGATCGAGATAATGATTCAAGTAAGCATGCTTTAAGCCCGCTCCAGATAGAAACATTAAAATGGCAGGGGTTGATTCGTGAAGACACTTTCTGCGTTTGGCGTTCTCGGGATCCATGCCACGTTATTGAGGAAAAAAAGTGTCTTATTACAGGGACAACATCAATTCTGATATTGCTGCCGCAAACCTGTATCAGCGATTCATCAACGCGTCGAGGAGTCACGTGACGGCTGACGTCACACCGGCGTCACGGAGACTGCCCTCCTACCATCCTGTTCTACCTCAGACAGTTCAAAACGTGCGCAGTGTTCTAGTCAGGACTGGGGTCTTCAGGGAAGATCAAGAAACGGAGGTAGACCATAGTCATAAGGACTTTAAATTCGATAATTTAGCGGAACTTGAAAAGCCGACTGTGATTGTGGACAACGTTCTTCACGCCGTGGAATATATTCTAGAGCAAGAGAAATATTCAATGGAGTCTTAATTTTAATTAAGCGAACATTGAAACGAAACCCGGTTTCTCAGGCAGATTACAAATGTCTTTTATAATTTTGAACTAAAAAAAAACACTTCATTTATTAAATTCTTCTTTATTTGAACACAACTTTTGAAAGTTTCAATGTTTGATTAGTGGTAAAAGAATACGAAATGTTGAAAAGTGAAAGAGAATCATATTTTGATTATTTTCATTTTACGGAACTTTCGAAAACAATGACAATCAAACAACGAATATCAACAATAAACGTAGCTTATAATATCACAATACCTTTACTAACAATACAAAGATTTTGACATTCATGTTTCATAAGTAATATAGTTTAAAATTACAACGCAAATGTCACAATACAACACATAAAAACAGGTCAGATTTTAAGGGTACAGTGTGTTGGTACATTCGAAACGAAGCGGAACTGAACACCCAAAGCTTTAAACATTCGAATTTCTTAAGTGCAATTTATTCCAGCGAAAGTTCCTCGCTAGTCATTGTGGAGATATGTAACCCGTGATGGAACCGTTTCAAACCGTTACAAGGGAAATTCCACGTCATTCTCCTCACGTATGTGGTCTTTGGGGACGCTTTATGGCGGTTTGCACGGGCATTCATTTGGTTTCTCATTTTACCAAACTTGCGTTTCCGGAGCCAAATCCCTTCTTAATGGTTTTTTTTTTTTCATTTTTTTTTTAATTAATGGAAAAATATTTTAAAAAGTAGAATCATACATGAACCCAATGGTCGTCACTGTCAAGTGACATTTTTTTTCTCAGTTTGCCATTTAAGAACGCCTGAGAACTTGCGGTCACATTAGAGTTAGCCTTCGTGGTACGTGGTAGGGGGGAGAGATGGGGGGGGGGGGGGAGGAGTGGAAGCAGTCCCTACGCCGAGAAAGCGAAGTGCCATGGAAGATAATTATAACGTGATGTTTTGATCTTGTGTGTAGGGGATTGGACGAAAAGTTATGTTCTTGGGGTTACTGTATGGTAGGGGGTGGGGGGTGGGCAGGAGGGCCAGTCACGTACCAACGGGTTACCATGCTTGTTCACGACTTATTAAAACAACACCTAAACGCGGAGTACTAATTTTGAGATAATACCCCCTTTTTAACCAAACGCGCAGTGAAATTCTGAAATAAATCCCGTTTTTATGAAACGCGGAGTACTGAATTGAAAATACTCCCTCTTTAATCGATTTTTTTTTTTGGACACGCATGGTAACACCTAAGATACCAAATCCCCCCCCCCCCCCACCATCCCCGGTGAAAGTACTGGCAGATAAACAACGCCTTTAGATCAGCTGTGTGTGCATAATGCATACAAAGAACAGCTATTATTGTAGTATGTATATAATTTCATTCGTGTACTGCCATGAAGACACACAGCAATGGCATGGTCGTGTTATTACGGCAGGGGCGGGTTGGGGGGGAGGGTGTATCATTGCGTCATTCAATCTTTTATGACGTTTCTTATATTATGAAAAAATGGCTTGGACAGACGCTAGGTTGCGCGTGTATTGTGGTTACCAAAAATACGGCGGGCCTCAATGCGCGACTCACTGAATTCATTGTACGTTAAGTGAAGGAAAGCGGGTGGGAAACAGCCATAATAGCCATCCAGCGAACTTGCAGTGAAACACCTCATTCTATTGATATCGAGTACTCTCGCCTGGAATTATCAGGAAATCGTGATTTAGGTTTTGTAATCTAGTATTGGTCAAGCATAATACATAAAAACATTTCCCAAATTTTAACCGGGTGCAGACACTATTCCAATAATTGCGGCACTCGGTGTACTGCACCAAAGTACTCGGTGTGCTGCATCAAAGTACTACTGCGTTTTTTGTCATGCGGTACAGAAGGGAATATATTAACTACTGAATATACCAAACTAAAGTAAAATATAGAGACTAAAATTAGCGAGACAATTTGAACGTTTACTCGCGAAATCTGCATTTTCCCCAGAAAAATCATCCCTTGAATGGAATGCAACATCATGTATGGAAAACATTATAAACCATACCTTTGATTTTTTAACATATTATTTTTGCGTTTATGCGAATATGCTCACATTGTTTTAATGTACCGTGTCTCATATGCTCTTTAACTGGATAACACCCAGAATAAATACAAAAATACACATTCTACACGGAAAATGTTCACAGTGGAACACGATTTAATAAAATGTTGACTACAGAACAACACACAAACTTCATATTTGATGACAACGTGTACAAAAACAATACAATACACGTTCTCAAATAGGAATTCACTGTTAATTGCAATTCTTTCTTTTTTTTAAAAAAATGAATGACTAGAAAATATTATGAAAAGTTATAATGCTTAATTCCACGGGACACTGAATTAATTGTTAATATAATGTTTAAGTTCACAAATAATACACGATACATTTCCGAACTAGCTACACAGAGACATAGAAATGACTTAGAATTCAGCACTGCGTTTATTTCAGATTAGGTCTGAGAGGAAACTCCCTCAATAAGGTATTTTCCTCTAAATTCAATAAGCGCTATTATTCGGAATAAACGTATCGCCCAAATCATTCAGTATGAAAAGTTTCATTTTCATAGGCGGACTTTTCTTATGAGTAACCAAGACAGAGTGCGTCAAATTAGGATTTACAAGAAGAGTTAGTATCCGTTTTGCTGTATACTTTAATTTTCCTTTTATTCACTGGTAATGTGCAGTAATAATTTTCGATATATGAAAGGAAGTATTTCATCAAACCTGCGAGAAATAAAAATAATTTACTTGATGCATAATTAATCAACTGAAAAAAAATTTGCAACACAGAAGGAACCAACACCATATCCTTATTTTTGAGCAACAGATTGTTTTGCGGTCATGAAAGTGGAAATTAACAACTTTCAAAGTGAGTGTTTTTAATTACAATTTTGATTCTTTAACTAGAGCGTTGTTTGAACACCCATGCTCAGTGGTCCAGGCATTAGCCATTCCGTGTGCTATAATCGTGTGTAGTTTAAAACGGATTACATTATCCTCCACTGTGAAGAGAAAAACAGGTATTCATGTGGAACGGCTATGTATCAGTGAGGGTCCTGTTTCAAGACCCACCAAGGCGAACCACACAATGTTTATACTAAACACCATCAAATCGATAACCGTAGTTTTCATTCAAAACATGTGGTTCAGAGCCGTGGTCATGCTTCGAGCAGGGCGTGGCTATGCCTCAAGCAGCACATGCCACCTGCAAACTTGTTCGCCTTTGCTTTCTCTCATATCGTTCCAATGTGCTAGCTCCTCATCGCCGCTGTTGTTGTAGCCTACACAAAATTATTTTTTTTTAAATTGGTAATTTGCAAACGCTCTGCAACAAATGAAACTGAATTTCCTATGCCGTCATGGCCTGGATCTCAAAATGTTTATTTTATGAGAAACTGATAGCATTTTCAGCAATCAAACGTATGACTTCTGTACGATATAGCGATTTTCAGGAAAACTGGCTGTATTTTAACTGATAATTATTCACCTAATGAGAACCAGCCAATCATTTCCTTTCTCTTCATGCTTCGCTTGTTGTAAACGGAAACCATAAGTGTGACGTCAGGCAGCTGGAACAGCGCCACCTGTCAACAAACACACAAAACTAATAGTTTGTCGGATATTTGCGGAATTTTTCATGGTAGCCGAAACCCAATCGCAGGAACGTCTACTGTAACATGCCTGTTTAAGTATACAGGATAATTTTACAGCGATCACCCAGCAAGTCGAAACAACCCGGACTCAGAAAATATTGGGGATACCGATATTCAAGATACTCGATATTATAATATCACAATAAACCAATCGGCATCTGAATGACTGGTTGATAGGTTTGATATGCATTTCGCTTATTTTATAAATACCTGAAACATGAACGTCTCTTTGAACAGTGGGTGGGGCTGGCCACGTCTTATAGACGTTTTACTACGCGCGATCTCTTGACCATTTGGTGACATCAATGTCAGCTTCACGTAGGTGTCTGAAAAAAATAGGTCAGAGATAAGTGAGAAAACAGTAGGATTTCTTCACTGGCATCGATGTATAAACCGGAAATTCGGCTTTGTTGGTAGTTATATGTCATTCAGAGGTAAGTTTGGGCTGGGGCTGGGTGGGGGTGAAGTAACCCTCTTTCTCTTTATTTGATAAAAGCAAACCTTGTTAAACTCGGGATTTTGCGAAAAATATGACCCTTCCCAGTAAACATTCTAAGGTCCATCCAACTCGATTTGAGGTTGGGACGTCGACGCGACAGTAGGTAGGAAAGGACAGAATCACTGCACTTTGTGACGTCATACTGTCTGGACCGGAAGTGACGTCATAGCGTCTGGACCGGAAGTGTTGTCTGGACCGGAAGTGACGTCATAGGCGTAACCAAGGCGTAACCATGGTGATAATGACGTCATCAGTCACGTGACCAATGAAAAGCCAATGAAATCAAAGAAGACAATGAAGCCCCGCCCACTTTCTGTCTATCATATTGTCTGGACCGGAAGTGACGTCATAGGCGTGGTCATGGTAACGAATTGAAACTTTGTAATCAAAAGTGAACTTTGTAAACAAACTGTGTAAACAAACTTTGTAAACAAAATTTGTAAACAAACTTTATAAACAAAATTTATAAACAAACTTTGTAAACAAAATTTGTAAACAAAATTTGTAAACAGCATTTGTAAACAACATTTGTAAACAAACTTTGGTTATTTACATAATTGAAACTTATTGAAACTTTGTAGACAAACTTTGTAAACAAACTGTGTAAGCAAACTTTGTAAACACAATTTGTAAACAAACTTTGTAAACAAACTTTGTAAACAAAATTTGTAACAAACTTTGGTTATTTGCATAATTAAAACTCATTGAAACTTTGTAAACACAATTTGTAAACAAACTGTATAAACAAACTTTGTAAACAAAATTTGTAAACAAACTTTGTAAACAAAATTTGTAAACAAACTTTGGTTATTTACATAATTGAAACTCATTGAAACTTTGTAAACAAACTTAGTAAACAAACTTTTTTTTTTTCATTTCCCACACTCACTCTCTCCACACACACACACACAACGACTGAGCATTTCATTTCATAAGCCGCATAGGTATTTCAACCTTCTGATGGCAACTTTTTCCCCCACACTCTCTCTCAACACACACACACACACACACACCAGGACTGAGCGTTTCATTTTATAAGCCACATAGGTATTTGAACCTTCTAATGGTAACTTTTTCCCCCCACACTCTCATGCATACATACCAACACCATGATAAAATGTTTTGCTTATGTTGCTCTTTATACTCCATTATTTGTTTGTTTGTTTTTTTTTGTTTGAAATGCAGTGTTTACTTAGAGAAAAAATGGCATCCTGCAATCTGCAATCATCAGCAGCAGCATTTCGTCATCAGTGTAATCAGACTGCGTCATCTATAGCCAGCGTAATCAGACTGCGTAATCAGACTTCGTCATAAACAACGTAGACAGCGGTGTCTGGCTTTATTGTTTTTCTGAGGCAGCAGTGTCTAGCTGCTTGGAGTTGCAGTGTGACCCTAAGTGTTATACTTAACCGATTTGTCTGAAAATTTCACTGTTTGATTCAGTTTTATATCTAGTTTTCACATACTCATGGACTGGTTGCGTAGCTAGCTGTATGCATCATGAATTCACCTTAAAGATGACAAGTTAAAAGTGGAATAACTTTTGTTATGATTGACCGATTTACATGAAACTTTCACTGTTTAATTCAGTTTTATATCTAGTTTTAACATTAAGTGGTTATAGGCTATTTGCGCAGCTGGCTGTGTGCATATTTACCACCATTTTAATTTTGTAAAAAGTGAAAAATTGTGATAACTTTCGCTATAGTTGACGGATTTGCATGAAAATTTCACCGTTTGGATTCAGTTTACAGTAGTTTGCATAGGTGGGTTGTTGGAACGGCGCGCGCCCACCATTCAAACATGTGTTTGAATTATTTTTTAGGAACATATTACGTCAAACTATTGTTCAACAAGTTTTTTAACAATTGTACAACAATTGTTCAACAAGCTGTTGTTCAACATGTTGTTGAACAAGTTACACATGTTAAACATGTTCAACATGTTCAACATGTTGTTGAACAAGTTGAACATGTTCAACATGTTGTTGAACATGTTTAACATGTTGTTTAACATGTTGTTCAACATGCTGTTTAACAAGTTGTTGTTCATAATGACGTCATTGGAACAGGCGCATGCTTTATCAAAAACTGACTCAGCAGAATTTATTGCTGTTTGATATGGATGAAATGCATGTCTCACTCTTCCTTTTATGCTACTTAGATGTAATCAAAATATGGTGTGTAACTCGTCAAAAATGCCAAACTTGTTAAAATTGCTAAAATTGCTGAGTCAGCGTTAAACGTTAAACTCCCCTAGGCGTAGACATGTTCAACAACATGTTCAACAACATGTTCAACAACATGTTCAACATGTTGTTCAACAAGTTGAACATGTTCAACATGTTGTTCAACAAGTTGTATGTAAGGCTATGTTTAAAGGCTTTTTCATCATTTGAAAAGTGTATGTTGAACCGAAAGGATGTATAAATGCAAAATTTGTTTGAAATCTTACAAGTGGCCACAAAGTCTGAAAAGGCACTTAAGGGATGCTCACACTTCAGAAGAAGAAGAAGAATTGGAGATAGATATGGAAAACCCTGTAAAACCACCTATCGCTGAAACTTTAGATGAGTCTTCTATGGAAAGTCAAAGCGTCAACATGACTGAAAAGAAAGCACATGCTTGTACAGAATGTGGTGCGTTATACAACAGTCAAGAAGCTTTGTTCAAACATATGGAACATTGTGTTGAGGGTAATGATGACAGCAGCTCTGAAAGTGAGTCAGAAACAGACTCTGAAAGTGAGTCAGAAACAGACTCTGTTTGGTATGATATGGTTCAAGAAGTCTACGATGAATATGATACCAAATTTCAAGAAAAGGTTTCAGAATATGAAGAACAAGGGCTTGAAGATGCGCGTGAAATAGCAAGTGATGACTTTCGACCCATTTATAAGCGTCGACTTAAACAACTGTTTATGAGACTATTCAAATATACCCAACGTCTACAACAAAACGAACATTATGAAACCATTTTAGAAGACTTTAATTACTTTGTTGATGAAAAACATTACGAGTATTCAAAGGCACTAAAGGCGGCTATAAGAAGAAACGATGCATTCTTTGAAGAGCTTCTAGATGAGGAGGAGGAGGAAGATGAAAGCAGCGACGAAGAAAGTGATATGGATGCCAGTGAACAGAGTGAAGCAGATGAAGAAAAATAGACTTATTTGATTAAACATTATAATAAAGACTTTGTAAATCAATAAATGTTATAATATTGTTATAGATTTAAGCTGTGTGTATTTAAGTGTATTAATAAAACTATTCAACATATGTCTTGTTTTTTTTTCTGAACTGACTGTTATTGTTCCATCAATTGCTTGAACTACAACATGTTGAACAACAACTTGTTAAACAGCATGTTGAACAACATGTTAAACATGTTCAACAACATGTTGAACATGTTCAACTTGTTCAACAACATGTTGAACATGTTCAACTTGTTGAACATGTTAAACATGTTGAACATGTTGAACATGTTGAACATGTTGAACATGTTCAACAACATGTTGAACATGTTCAACTTGTTCAACAACATGTTGAACATGTTGAACATGTTTAACATGTGTAACTTGTTCAACAACATGTTGAACAACAGCTTGTTGAACAATTGTTGTACAATTGTTAAAAAACTTGTTGAACAATAGTTTGACGTAATATGTTCCTAAAAAATAATTCAAACACATGTTTGAATGGTGGGCGCGCGCCGTTCCAACAACCCACCTATGCAAACTACTGTAAACTGAATCCAAACGGTGAAATTTTCATGCAAATCCGTCAACTATAGCGAAAGTTATCACAATTTTTCACTTTTTACAAAATTAAAATGGTGGTAAATATGCACACAGCCAGCTGCGCAAATAGCCTATAACCACTTAATGTTAAAACTAGATATAAACTGAATTAAACAGTGAAAGTTTCATGTAAATCGGTCAATCATAACAAAAGTTATTCCACTTTTAAGTTGTCATTTTAAGGTGAATTCATGATGCATACAGCTAGCTACGCAACCAGTCCATGACTATGTGAAAACTAGATATAAAATTGAATCAAACAGTGAAACTTTCAGACAAATCGGTTAAGTATAACACTTAGGGTCACACTGCAACTCCAAGCAGCTAGACACTGCTGCCTCAGAAAAACAATAAAGCCAGACACCGCTGTCTACGTTGTTTATGACGAAGTCTGATTACGCAGTCTGATTACGCTGGCTATAGATGACGCAGTCTGATTACACTGATGACGAAATGCTGCTGCTGATGATTGCAGATTGCAGGACGCCATTTTTTCTCTAAGTAAACACTGCATTTCACACAAAAAAAACAAACAAATAATGGAGTATAAAGAGCAACATAAGCAAAACATTTTATCATGGTGTTGGTATGTATGCATGAGAGTGTGGGGGGGAAAAAGTTACCATGATAAGGTTCAAATACCTATGTGGCTTATAAAATGAAACGCTCAGTCGTGGTGTGTGTGTGTGTGTGTGTGGAGAGAGAGTGTGGGGGAAAAAGTTGCCATCAGAAGGTTGAAATACCTATGCGGCTTATGAAATGAAATGCTCAGTCGTGGTGTGTGTGTGTGTGGAGAGAGTGAGTGTGGGAAAGGAAAAAAAAAAAAGTTTGTTTACTAAGTTTGTTTACAAAGTTTCAATGAGTTTCAATTATGTAAATAACCAAAGTTTGTTTACAAATTTTGTTTACAAAGTTTGTTTACAAATTTTGTTTACAAAGTTTGTTTATACAGTTTGTTTACAAATTGTGTTTACAAAGTTTCAATGAGTTTTAATTATGCAAATAACCAAAGTTTGTTACAAATTTTGTTTACAAATTTTGTTTACAAAGTTTGTTTACAAAGTTTGTTTACAAATTGTGTTTACAAAGTTTGCTTACACAGTTTGTTTACAAAGTTTGTCTACAAAGTTTCAATGAGTTTCAATTATGTAAATAACCAAAGTTTGTTTACAAATGTTGTTTACAAATGTTGTTTACAAATTTTGTTTACAAATTTTGTTTACAAAGTTTGTTTATAAATTTTGTTTATAAAGTTTGTTTACAAATTTTGTTTACAAAGTTTGTTTACACAGTTTGTTTACAAAGTTCACTTTTGATTACAAAGTTTCAATTCGTTACCATGACCACGCCTATGACGTCACTTCCGGTCCAGACAATATGATAGACAGAAAGTGGGCGGGGCTTCATTGTCTTCTTTGATTTCATTGGCTTTTCATTGGTCACGTGACTGATGACGTCATTATCACCATGGTTACGCCTTGGTAACGCCTATGACGTCACTTCCGGTCCAGACAACACTTCCGGTCCAGACGCTATGACGTCACTTCCGGTCCAGACAGTATGACGTCACAAAGTGCAGTGATTCTGTCCTTTCCTACCTACTGCGACCATACCACAACATGAACTCTGCTTGTATTATGGCTGTGATTAGTCGCAACCAAAGATCAACGTCCTACCAACGTCTTCGATACAACGTTGAACAGACCTTGGGAAAGCAACTTTGCTTTTGGTCACAGCAAAAGTACAACTTTTCCGACGTCTAATCAATGTCTTTGGTTGGAGAGACGTCAAAAATCGACATTGTATAGAATCGGACTCGCAACCAAGAAACAACTTCCTTGCCTTGTCGCTCACTTGTAATGGTAGTCAGGGCAGTTTGAAGCACACCAAAACGAGACGTAAAATATGAGAATTTCAAGAGCGCGCACGTTTTTTTCTCACCTGCTTTTGAGAAATATTTAGGGAAATTGACCGCATACATATCCTGCGTGACTTGATGACCCAGTGGTTACGATACTTTGACGGAGAGGTTACCACACTCTCATTTTTGCTGTCAAGATGACGATTCTAGTTTAATATTTCCCCGAAGTCTATAAAACGTCGCTTTCCTGGCGTCAACCCGACGTTGGAAGATAGACGTTGTTTCGACTTGCATTTTCAACCTATCCGCAACCTTGATTAGGCGTAGGATAATCGACGTCTATCAACGTCGGAAGTTAGACGTTTCGTCTTCCACAAACAAGCAATACCCAACGTTGATGTGACGTCGACTGCAACGTCTATCCAACGTTAATCTAGCGTCGCAATGTTTACTGAGTTGGTCTTTGATAAAGCGCCATCCCACCCCATCGCGCCTTCACTCTGGTTACAGGCGAATGAGAAACCTGAATCCGCGCTTTCCCTCATGCGTGCGGTCTGAGTAGAAGGTCCACTTAGCAATCATCTAGTGCCTTTCTGTCAATAGGCACACTGCTATTTCTTACGTAACAGGATCAGCATAATGCCAAAGGGAGAGGGGAGGGTACTTAGTCTGAAATCTGACAGGGGTGTGCGGCGAAGCAGAAATGAAAGTGAAGAAGTTTGCACATTTATACATGAGAAAGGGATAAATCTGGGATTTTTGAAGCCCAAAGCGAAAACGTCGCAGATTTTTTAAAACAAAAAGCGAAAAGATCACAAAATTGTTAAAATATCGAAAATTTGACAAGTTAAAATGCAAAACAATCGATCTTTTACGCTCACTAGTATAGAAAGATTGCAAATTAAAAAAAGATTGCCAAATGTCATAAAATGTAACAGTAACAAATCGCAAATTCGAGTGCTCACACCCCCCCCCCCCCTCCCCCATCCCCCATGGGGCATAGCATAATATGATGTCGTGAAAGCCACTGAAATAAGTCACTATCAAGTACGTGTATTAACACGGCTCACCCCTTTCATTTAAACCATTTTTTTTACTTTCGGTACTTATATTAACACGGCTCACCCCTTTTATTTAAACCATTTTTTTTTACTTTCGGTACTTATATTAACACGGCTCACCCCTTTCATTTAAACCATTTTTTTACTTTCGGTACTTATATTAACACGGCTCACCCCTTTCATTTAAACCATTTTTTTTACTTTCGGTACTTATATTAACACGGCTCACCCCTTTCATTTAAACCATTTTTTTACTTTCGGTACTTATATTAACACGGCTCACCCCTTTCATTTAAACCATTTTTTTTACTTTCGGTAGTTATATTAACACGGCTCACCCCTTTCATACCATTTTTTTTACTTTCGGTACTTATATTAACACGGCTCACCCCTTTCATTTAAACCATTTTTTTTACTTTCGGTACTTATATTAACACGGCTCACCCCTTTCATTTAAACCATTTTTTTTACTTTCGGTACTTATATTAACACGGCTCACCCCTTTCATTTAAACCATTTTTTTACTTTCGGTACTTATTTTAACACGGCTCACCCCTTTCATTTAAACCATTTTTTTTTACTTTCGACTGTAAGACATAGAGAACGAAAGTGGGTCATACCTGGAGCTCTATTCATGGCCATATTGCGGAAGTTACTGCCCTTGATAACCTCAGTGGAGAGACGGCCCGTGGTACCGTTGTAGGCCAGGCCAATCAGCAGCTCGGGCATGCCGCCGTGCTGCATGGATTGCGTGGAGGACGCGCTGTCGCTTCGGCTCAGGCTTGACACGTCCAGCTTGGAATCCCCGTGCTGTTTGTTGCACACAAAACACCGTTTCGTTTTTTCTTGTTTGTTTGTTTTTTACGTTAAGGGCGCGTCTGAGGACATTGTGACAAGTTTTCTTATTTTTTATTAAAAGGAAGATTCAACGTTTATTATTTTATTATTGTTCTTTTTTTTTCGAGAGCAAAATTCAAAACTGGAGCATAATCCGTACAGGGCTTATTAGCGAAATGTTTTGCACAAAGTGGCAGTGGTCTTGAAATTTAATAAAATCCTACCCAAATATAATTAAATGTAATAAAATAAAATGTGTAAACTGTTAGGTTTTATATCGGATGAAGTCAGTTTATCCAATGAGAAATGAAATGTTTTGCGAATTCATCGCAGCCGGATCTAATTGGAACCAAGGAATATCTGTTCTTCGGGTGTAGGACAAAAGCCCTCCCCCCCGGGACAACTGCCCCCGGGACTAGACAGAACTCCCAGGGGCATTGTGGCTAGTCGGAGAATTTTGAAAATTGGCTACCATTTTTTTTTTAAATGCTGTCATTTGGCCCATTTGTGGCGAATCGCCCAAGAGAGACAAGGGACTGCTTGGAAAATATGCATAAAAAATTTTAAAGCAGTCCGATCAAAACTGAAGCAGCATTTTAAATAAAATTTTACTTTCATACATACAGACCACAGACACTCCCCCCCCCCCCCCCCACCGCATAGATGTAATATCACCGGCCCAACGAATCGGCTGATCCAAAAGTGCATTAGTCCTGGTGGGGTGGGGGCTTGATAGTATTACGATGGTACTTGCTTTGCAAGTGAAAGCGTTGTTGATTGGTTTTACCATTACTTGCAAAGGTCAATCTGTTTAAAAGTAGTACAAACACTGAGATTGCTCCTGGGTTCCAATGTCAGAAGGTGTGTAGTGGGCGTGTCTAAATTGAGTGACGCAAAGCCAACAACGCATTCGCCAATCATACGCTCGCGTCTCATCCGCTCGCAGCCGTAGAGACGAAAGCGCACTCCCATCTGATCCGCGTCATCTGATACATGCACAAAACTGAAGCGGTTTATTCCATACAGTACAGAGAATATCTGAGATTAAATTAAGTTCACTCATTGTTGGATTATGCATGTAGCGAACAATCTGAAAAACAGCAATGGAAAACACACCATTTCAACTCCTTAGTAAGTGTGATTAACACAGCAGTTATCAACATTTTAGCGGCTTTCGGTTTTTATAGAATTATGTTACAGTAAGATGTGGCTTGCCTTCTGGTACTTTAAAGGTGAAAGTTTCGTCAAAAACGGGATCGTCTCCAGACTTGATCTTCGTCTTGTGCCTTACTTTTTTGTTCGGCAATAGCAGCATGCGAACCTACAAAATAAAGAAAACCTATAGCAAATAGAAACTCTTCCAGAACCAAGATTGGCTCCACGATTTCCTCAAGACGCTTTCCGGTCGTGAAGGTGTAGGTTATATATAACCTGCTCTTCCATTTTCTTTTAAAGAAAAGATTTTTCCTTCTCGTAATTGCCGCATACCGGCAGCATTTTATATCAATAATTTATCTGTTGTTAATTTCTTTGGACTATTTAATTCTAATTGCGAAACGCTAGTGCAAATTGTCCTCAGAAAGGTCATTTTCGCCATTTTTCGTTATTTCGTCTTTTCCTGCACTAACCTGGTTATGATTGGATCCTCCACGTTCTTTGGTGGGGATATCCTTTGCCGTGTGTACAGTGATTGTCATCCGGGCACTTTTCTTGTCATAACTGAAGCTAACCTCCAGACTGCCGCATTTCGATATCAGCACTGGTTCTCTGTCTTGTAAATCGCTCACGTCAAATAAATGCTCCTGCCAAGAACAAATTTTAAATTGGAACAAGGATAACTTTCAATCAAATTTTATTTATGGCAAACTCCCGTTAACATTTAAAGAGAGCTCATGCAACATGCATCAAAGCTAACCTGATAATATCAACAGAGACAAAACAACAACAACAACAAATAAACAAACAAAAGAAAAAGAATTTCTACTAAAAGCAACAGAACAAAATTTGAATTAAATGCGCTGTTACAAAATGTCTACTTGAATTCTAGCAGAAGTACCTATTCATAACAACATAAAATATATATTAGACAGAAAAGATGTTGAACACCCACCTAAACTTTAAAAAATATTAATAACTAAATCTAGAATTTACGTGCAGCGAAACACACGAAAACCTTGGTTACACATTAACATAATAAGAGTGAAAGTGTTGCAAAAGATCCATCGAAATGTACTGAACAAGCACTGGGGTGGAAAACGAACGTAAGTTAAAATATAACCGGTGCCAGTGAAATCAAAAATAACATTTAAAGCCACAGTGTGCCAAAGCAATGGAATGTGTAAGGCATGGAGTAGACATTTCTATGGTGAACGCAGGAGGTCACCAATACAAACAAAAATAAACAGAGCTGGAAATAACACAAGCTTTGAGGTGCGGAACCTAGAAAATTAGAAACAAAATTTTGTGCATCAAAAACAGGGTGTGATATGGCCATGGCGTGGTGAAGGCAAGGGTAGCTTTATACCAAAACCGAAAATTGTGCGAAGAGAAAAGAATTACAAGAATGTCCGTGGACATTGTCCAGCTGTAAAAGACATTACAACGGTGAAAGAAGAAACCGACCAACTTTGACAAAATTGTAATTTAGAAGAAGGCCTCATGGGCAACATTGATATCAAAAGTACTCGGATAGGATCTGTGAGACGAACGGCATTTTTATTGTGTTTCTCTTAAAGCTATCCGTTTATTTGGCTAGTTTTCGCCGAAAATAACAAAAATACTGCAACTCCATTGAAGGTCTACCTGGGATCCGGGCAGGGAGGTAGGGAAGAAAAGAAAAAAGAAACGAACGAAAAAAGAAATGAATGTAGTATGGGCCTTTACATGCTTCTTGAGAGGCAGAACTATAAATATGACCTGTAAGACCTATAAAGGGAGACAATGAAAAAAGTATGTAGACTTGAACTCGGAACTTCTTGCTTCGCAGGCGACAATGCGAACTGCTTCTATGGGAGGCAGAACTATAAATATTGCCTATAAGACCGATAAAGGGTGACAGTAAAAAAATCGCCTTGAACCCACGACCTCGTGATTATGAGTTCAATACCTTATCGCTTGAGCCACTGAGGCAAGTGAAAACATATTTGTCATTAGGTCAGGAAGAAAAATATTCTTGTTTCTCATCTTTATTTTAGAAAAAAAAACATACTGGGGCTCCCAGACATCATTTGAAATAAATTTATCTAATAGGTCATACTGAGTAGCTGAATACTGCTATCAATAATAACAATAACAAAAATAACAATAATAATAATGACTTTTTAAACGTCATCATTTCACATCTGTCTTAAAAGTCTTAAAAATGGCAATTTTTCGTTAAAAAAATAACCCCACATCATAAAGCTCATATAAATGAAGGAATAAAATTTTATAGCGAGAGTACCTTAGAGCAACACTAAAATGATTCCTGACTGGCGATTGAACTCCACTTCTTGCTTTGCAGGCAACAACGCAAACTACTGCTTCTATCGGAGGCAGAACTATAAATATTGCCTATAAAACCTGTCAAATGTCAACTCAGTCGGCCGGATTTGAAGGAAGAGTAGCATATTTTGGGCTTTCCCAAATTACCCAGGGAACATACCTGCCAAATTTCAAAACAATGGGACCAGACATGTCGGAGGAGCAGCATTTTGAAAAATTGTTATACACATAACGCACAACAAATTCCCCACAAGTGATGAGTTTAGCAGAAGCGACGATAGTCGTCTGGGCTAAAAAAAATGCACGATATATTGTTTGATAAAGGTAATCGCACCATTCACACAGAAACACACACACGCATGAAACTTTGCAGAGGAAAAGTTAACTCCCGACAGCGTGCCCAAGCTGGAAAGGAATTACGAATCTGTTTCACTGAGAAACAAGGTTTGTGAAAGCGGGTAAGGTATTGTAACTTCAGGTGGAACTAAATGCGGTAGGACAGAAGCAATGTTGCACCGGATCTATCGCCATTATTGTATACCCCGCTATTTTGAGAAAGATCATCGCCTGAGTTATGCTCATCTGACGACGCTTCGTTCTTGACTTCTGGGTCAGATATCCGCTCTTGCGATTGGGTAAAAGCAGCTGGTGAAACTGAATCCGATTGGACTAAGGCATAATCCACAGGAGATACTGGTACGTAGCATGGCTATAAATTCGACACACATTAATAATGAAATCACTGACACATATTAAATAAATATAAACAAAAGTAATATAAATATAAGCGACAATGTGCCATTGTTCAAGTGCGTCTGCAAGAGAGTTCCACTTTCTGAAAACTCACTTCATTTAATATAGTATCTGAAACGATAAATGATAAAACTAGACGAATGGGTGGACTGGTCCGAAACCCCCCCCCCCCCCCCCCCCCTCCCGCAGCCTGAAGTAGTGGTAGTACGAGCCTGGAAGGTAAGTGCGAAAAATGCGCAAGGCCAAAGGAAAGTTTTCGGATCAGTCCAGACGTGAGAGTGGTTGTATTTTTATTTCATGTTTTAGCACAAATATATTCTCTTTTAAATTAAATATGTTTGCACTCCTTTGCGATGCTATGACGATGTAAGGTGTACGCTTTCAATAGTGCGCAGCGTGACGTTTTCGATATTTGAGGACGGGTTATACGGCTGCACGTACCAGGCGTATGCAGCAGGTAAAATAGTACGAGGGGGGTGGGGTGGGGGGCAGAATGAATGTTACAGTAGATCCAAATTGTACAAATGAAAAAGAACATTTTCCGTGGTTGAAAACAAGCTTCTTTTGTCAATTACCGCAAAATAAGGAATATTTGAGTCGAAAGAGTTGCCAAATTTGCATCTGGTTTATTTAGTGAAGTACTTATTTTCCCTCGTTCTGTTTTCTTTGTACATGCACTGGCAGTCACGAAATAAACACATTGTACTTCACGGATGACCACCTTATGTGGTTACCAACGTTTTTTTATTTGCAGTGCCTCAGATTTCTGCAAATTTCTCAAATATGTCCACCGTGTACACCCCAGCTTCCTCATTGCCTGGTTATGAAATCAAGCATTCAATTCATGGTGGTTGGTAACTTAAAGCTTATTAGTTAGCTCAAGCTATCGCTTTGCGTTATTGCCATGCTGCTCATTATAAATCACAAATCGTAAATAGACAAGGGCCAAAAATACGAGAATTTCAGAAGCAAGCCAGTTGTTTTCCCACCATTTTGAAAACTATTTTATGAAATCGACTTCATACGGTACTTTTTGACCTAAGGGTGAGGTACTCTGATAGAAGGTAACCACACTATTATTATCGCTGTCATAATGGCGATTCTATATTATTACTGTCCCAAGGTCTAAATATCGTCGCTTTTTCGAAGTCTGCACAACGTCTGTACAACGTTGACAGATAGACCTTGTTTCGACTTCCACTAACAATGGAAACCCAACGTCGGGTGTGACTTCTAACACTGATGTAATTTCAAAGTCAATTTGTTATACAAGATTGTTTCTGTACTGAATCAGCAAATCTTTGACGTTGCTACTGGTATAATATAAAAATAAAATATTATTTATGAATCTAACTGTAATTAGATAGTAATCATATGCACAGAGAATGTTCGGTAGGCAATAGATTTCCAGTCGCCCACACATCACTGCCTTCCATGAAACACATAAAAAACTTAACACGGAAGAGGTGGCGGTGAGGGAGCTTATTATCAGATGGGGTGGGAAGGGTCTTTTTACCTAGAACCCAGGAGGTTTAATTCTGTGTCAGAAAAATCTTTTTGGAAAGGTTTTATAACTAATTATAATTAATCATTTGTTCTATTGCTTTAAATTGAACACGACAACTGTGTACTTAGCCACATCAGCAATGACCTGTGTGAAAATTTTCGTACTGATTAACCAGAGGACTAAGTATCAGTGTCTATCAGGATCCGGCACTCCTAAATTCAACGGCCTACATACGCCTGTGAAAAACGTCACCACTCAAATGTGGGCGATGAAGACTGGTCAAGCGGTGTGGTATTAATTCGTGGAGACTGCGAACACTTCACGTTATCAGTACGGCTATCTATAAAATCTACTCCTTGTCATATAATTGCCTTGACATCAATATCTATATATCAAGTTAGGCGAATTTAGCTAATGACTCGCCAAACCCACACTTCAGGCTACAAAATCATCACTTCGCGGTTTATCATACCTTTTGAAAAAAAAGTCCACCCTATGTCAGTTTAACCGTCGAATTTGACAGACGTAATATCAAAGTTGTCACTATAAAAACAGCTAAAAAGTATTCTGCACCACAGCTAGGAGTACACCATCGGGCAACTGGCCACTGGTCAAAGGGCCACCGGTCCCCATCGGATAATTGGCCACCGGTCATGGTGGCCATCGGACAGTCAACCATCGGTCAAGTGGCCGCAAGTGAAAATGCCCACCGACAACTGGCCACCGGTGAAATTAAAGAACATTTCTTCATCTATGGGTTTACAAAGTGACATCTTCTTGCCTCTTCTCGTTGAACACAGATGTAAGAACATCGTCAGGTAGTCCTCAGAATTCAAGAACTGCAGCACAAAATCTTAATCCTGACCAGGTTTTATTGGCTTGTGTTTGGTAGAAAAGACCAGATGTTGCTCGAACACCAAACCCTATACATGCAATCTCAATCCGTAATCCCCAGTGATACGTTTTATACGGTTTTATACCCTTACTGCACTGTTCTTTGTTTAAAAATCTGGTTCTTTTAAAACAAATCCTCAGAATTGTAATTCCTATATATATTCATATATAAAATAACAAATTTATTTTCTCAAAAATATTGTTTGGTGGCCACTTGTCTGGGTTTTTCCATTTATGTGGTGGCCAGGTGGCCGGTGGCCAGTAGTCCGGTGGCCACTTGTGCGGTGGCTAGTTGGTGTACACAGCGTTTTCAATATATTCAGCTTCAAAACCGTTATGATGTCAGTATGAAACTTTAGAAAATTTTACCCACACAGCAATATATACATAGAAAATCTTTTGTTACACTTGGGGATTTTCAACCCGCTAGTTTATTGCTTTCGTACGATTCGGAAAAGTGTTTTCGTATGTTTCCTTTTTGCCACCAAAAACTTGTCACGCGAACTCCTGTGAGACGGCTAGGGCTAGGACGACCAAATTTGGCAGAGACATACTGTAGTATAGCAAGTCTGGTTGGACCAGTTCATTTTTTCTAAGACATTCATTATTACTTTATATGCAACAATGGACACTAAAATTTAAAATTTGAAAACCTTGTCACGCGGACTCTGAGACGGCTAGGGCTAGGATGACCAAATTTGGCAGAGACATAATGTTGGATGTGCAGTTGGTCCAGCTCAATTTTTTTTAGAAATTGATCAATATTTAATATTAAAAGGGTGATTAGGCGTAAAATCTGCATTTTTTTAACATGACCTTAGAGAACGATTGACCATTATTTCGAAAACGGTTAGAGATACCCAGGTGACCTTGACCATCTCGGTCATGATCGATGCAAAAACCGGAAGTGGGCAATTATTCTCGAAAACGGTTACAGATAGAGCGATTTTGAGCTCATTTTTTACCCTTTGGACCTAAACGACGATATGTAAGAAGTACCTAGGTGACCGTGACCTCCTCAGTCATGGTCAAGGTAAAAAACCGGAAGTTGACCATTATCTCGAACATGGTTAGAGATAGAGCAACTTTGAGCTTATTTTCGACCCTTTAGGCCTAAAAGACGATACGTAAGAGGTACCTAGGTGACCTTGACTTCCGTGGTCGTGGGCAATGCCAAAAACCGGAAGTGGGCCATTATCTCGAAAAACGATTAGACATTGAGCGGTTTTGAGCTTATTTCGACCCTTTGAACCTAAAAAGCATTATGTTAGGGGCACCTCGATTACTTTGACCACCTCAGTAATGGTCAATGTTGAATACTGGAAGTTCCAAAAACGGTTAGAGGTAGTGCTGTTTTAAGCTTATTTTCGACCGTTTTGGCCTGAAAGAGAAGATGTAAGGGAAGAGGTACCTTGGTGACCTTCACCTTCTCGTTCTTGGTCAATTCTGAATTTTAAGAGTTCAGAATCGTATTTCTTGTGCCCCAAGTGTAATTTTCGCTACTCGGTAGCGAAAACGGTCTATTTTGTGTTTGCATTCATTTGCTGAGGTGCGATAATTATATTTTGTTGGGCCTTTACTTGTACATATGGAACTGAAAATACACGTCGATAATTTATTGTGTTACAGCTTTGCTGCAAACACGAATTTAAGCCATGTAGTTGTGGACAGATGTGATAGATGTATCTTTCCATTCACAAACATTTCATGTGTGACAATGGGGTGGGAGAAGTGTAAATAGAGCTCGTGTATTCAATAAACACTTGCGGCCACTGTGGTCCTTGAACAGGTTTTCTTAATTGTCTTTATTGTTCCAAGGGGGGGGGGGGGCAAATTGTGAGTATTGTATCGGTTCAGGAGCAGCGTCATGGCACATTATATATATCGACATTTCATCATTTCGGGCGCTGATAAACCACAAAATATATGATTGAGATGATGTAAATAAACACATATTGTTGTCATTAAGACAATGAACAGTCATCGGTCAAAATATATCTGACTAAATATAATTGCAATTATGATCGATTTTGAATGAAATACCTTTTATCAGTATCAATTTCACTTCGATTGCACACAGAGTTTTACACTGCGTTTCATCACGATCCGTTTTTTTTATTATATGTTAATATAATATTACAGATCCAACAATTTAGGACATTTGAGCCGTGTTTTTTATCTACCTCGCTGTTGCTGTTCTCCTTGGTATCATCTTCTGCCTTCGTGTGGTCTTTTCCAGATTCCTTAGCGTGACGCGAGTCCTTGGAGCTCTGGCTTCCACGAGAGTCCCTCCTCCCCACCCTGTTTATTGATTGACGCTGACTGTGCACCAAAGCAGTTGTTTCGATTCCGTTTTGTATATCTGATCCAAATGGTTCCCCTGCTTGGATACCTTCAGCTTGGTTTTCAATACCTTTATGCAACAACATTTGTGATTTGACCTCATGATCAGCTGCCGCGTATTCCAGAGGAGGGCTTTTCGCTTGCATTAAGGCCACCCGTTGTTCAAAACTCATGTTAGCTAGATCTGTATCATTCTGAATCAAGGTTGACTGGCGAGTTGAGGTCCCAGAACCAATGTCCATTGACGATGTCTTGACTTTGGCCAATGCTAGCCTCTGTTCAAACGTCATACTAGCAATGTCATGCGCGGACACATTGGCGTACTGTCCGCTCACTGGCCGAGCCTGACGCTGGGAGCAAGAAAAAGGAAGTGTAAACAGCAACATAGCTATTTAAAACTATTCAGCAACTGATGCTGGTTGGATATAAAGAGTAGGTTGTTTACCAAGGTCTCGGGTAATTCTATCACTTAAATAGGAAAATGTTATTTCTGAAACCCCATGGAATTCCATAAGGTAACGATCAAGGCCTAATAGAATGTGGTCGTAAATGCCAGGGGACAAATGGCAGTCATTGCTTCAGCAAGAAGAATTTGGCATATTTAAATCGCAATGGTTATATTTTACAGTGTTCACTTGTATTTCAAAATGAACTATAAGTTTTTAAAAGGCAAGTAATTATTTTAAATCAACAATAAAATATATCATTATGCCTTTATCATGTGAGCCTATTTTTCTGGATGTGTCCATAGAAGTCCATGAGTTGTAGATACCCTAAATCAGTACTATAAGAAAGGTTTCACGACTGGGGATCTTTTGCAATAACATACGGACAGCGCAAATAAAAGGAACTTTAACTCAGATAAAACCAACTAAATTTAAATTTCCCATTGCGTTAATATGCATGTTAATTATGAAGTGCTATGGTCATACCTGCCCTTGGAGATCACCCATAATGCACTGTACTTGTGTTATTGTAAGTACCTTAGGTATCTAAGTCCCACCTATGCCGTATCGGAACACTGTTTTAGTAATTCCGAAATTACGTCCTGCTCTTGCTGCCTCGTTTTGATCAATATCCAGAGTACACTTCTATTTAACAACTTTGCTCACAAATACATTCGGCTCCTTCCGTTGCCAATATATTATTGATAATTTTATTAACAAAACTTACATTTAATTTGTTCACCAAATAGTCTATTCCGATGCAACTTCCGCGAAATAGCTGTAATTTTTATATTAACTAAAATGCTATGCTTGTTTTTATATATGTCTTTGTTAATCTATCGTTTTATTTCGTAAAACGAGCTTTTACGAGTAAAAGCGCAATTCGCGTTCTCCACTTTTAATGGGTTCCCTTCCAGTAATATTTACCACGCAATATAAAAAAGAACTTTTTGAGGTACTGTTCAAGATACTCTAACCCTTCCATCCATCCTATGGCCAATCAGAATGCCCGAGACGTCGTCTGCTAGTCTCGTATAAACGACATTCCCTTTTTAGCCCCAAAAGGCGGTAAAACACGCCCAGGCTAGTTGGGGATGGATGGGACGGGTTAAAATCAAAGTTAAAAGTGGAGAACGCGAATTGCGCTTTTACTCGTAAAAGCTCGTTTTACGAAATAAAACGATAGTTTTACTTCGCAAAAGCTTTGAATTCGCTTATCTCCACTTTTAATGGGACTTGAGTCCGGAGCAGGGGAGCCTGCCATTCTTGAACTGCCCAAAAAGGTCGCGAATTACACTATGGCTTGTAAAAGCTCATTGCATATAGGCGAGGAGTGCTGTGCACTCGACGCAAAGAAGAAATAAAACTTGTCAGCTAAGTTTCAATTCTTTTAATGATTTCCTAAATAAAGTCCGGAGGCGTACCATTCCGGTCTTTCAACATAAGGTAAATCGTAACAAAGTAAAAAATATCACAGCAACTGTCAGTTGAGATGAGAAGGCTTCCAACCATGCCATCATCTTTTTTGAGAACTATCACCATCCCCCTCCAACCGCCCACCGGATGGATCCCTTCCTCAAGTTCTCACTATTCACTTGCTATGTATTGATGAACAATTAGGTTTATTTAGAAGTACTACAAAACGATCGTAAATCCATAGGAATTACGCAAATAAACTCTTTGACACTTCTAGTAAAGTGACTGAAGTGTCTTACAAGACATGCAATTCAAACTTGAAAAAGAAAGCGAGTCCGCTGTCTAACTTTTCTTCTTCTCATTTGATAAATTACCACGTTTATTTGAAATAAACTCATAGCGATTGACTAGATAGTACTAAAACTACTGTAAATCGTCATAAAATGAAAAACAGAAAAAATTTTGCTTATTTATGACTGTTTTCCTATATGGGGCCGTTATGGTCCCATAAGCCCATAATGACACTATGGTACCTCATACCATGAACCATAAACCGGCTTTCGGCCTTCCGGCTACAACGGGTGTACGGTCACTGGGTACGTCTGGGACCGACATGGTCCCCCCCCCTTTCTTTCTGAAAAACATGAAGAAAGGAGATCAAAACTTAAGCATCCGAGTAGCCGTAAGACCGAAGACTGGGCTGTACTCATTACACATGCGATCCTGAACACTTCGGAGTAAATAAATGCTTAATTAAACATAACCGTCCAGCGTTCGTCCGTAACTTAATATAAGCACGAACCGAAATGGTCCAAAGGACCTGAGCGAAAGGCGAAATGTTCAGAGTAAGAAGGAAAGACCTTCTTGTAGGTTGTTACTTTCGTGGCTTGTTGTTGTTGTTACTGTTCCCATTACGGCCCTTGGAGAAGTTACTCTTGTGCTTGCCCTTGTTCTTAAACTTGGGAGAAGCATTCCTACAACAGAAACACTCAGCCTGTAATGGTCGTTTCTGAAGCCACGAACGGTCCTAATGAATATAAGCCAGACAATTCATCTTGAGAAAAATCTTTCAGATAGTATTTAACAAACGAGTTGGGGGAAACCCAACAACCTGTTTTTAATATATCCGAAAGGGACACGTTGCGTACCGCCCTGAGGGAATTGGCTACTTGCCTTACCTGATGGGCTTTGATGTTTGATTCCCCTAACGGGTTAGGGTCGATTTGTGCATCGTCATAGGCTGCCAAAATGATCCTTTTAATATAATTTGAGATCGACTGTTTCGAAAGATCTTTGTTAAATTTCGGCATAAACGAAATGATGAGAGCCTTCTGATTATCTGATCGGTAGGCCTCTGACATTTCCAAATACTGTTGCAGCGCCTTGACGGGACACAAAGAGACCAGACCGTCTGAGTCGGGGTCATCTGGTAGGGATGGGAGAGTAATGTGATCGAACGTTCCCATCCCTTGGGTCATGATGTGGGTTTTTCCCATGAATCCTGCTCTAGGGACTAGGGTGACCTTCTCCCATGTACCCTTATCTTTATTTACCTTTCTGTCTAGGGCATGGATTTCGCCTCTTCTTTTGCCCGAAGCTAAGGCCAATAAAAACGTGAATCTTAATGTTGCGTTTTTTGCTGAAATCACGTCCTTACTAAATATATCTGGGCGCTGAAGATACTGTAAGACTATTGATAAATCCCACTGCGCTATGTTGGATGGGCAGGGTGGGGAGCTTACTTTAAAATGTCTTACTAGCTGTGATAGGGAAGTATCTTCGCCCGGGTCGTAGCCTGTAGACGCTTTGAGTCTTGACCCTATAGCGGCCCTATAGCCCTCGATGGAACTTACCTTTAATTTCACCTCCGTGAAAAGGTGATCGAGGAAATCCGCTACCACTGCTGGGCTAGCCTGAAACGGATCTAGCTTAGAAGTGCTACACCAAGCGGCAAATTTATTCCACTGCGACCTGTAAACTTTGGCCGTTGAACCCTTGTGACTGTTTACTATTTTCTCTCTCACCTGCTTAGAAAAACCCTTGTTTTTCAGAAAGGACTGGTCAGACACCATAGGTGGAGGTTCAGTAAGCGAGGGGAGGGGTGGAAGTGATGCCAATGGGGTTGTGATAGCAACTCGTTGTGGCATGGGATCGGTATCGACCTTACTACCTTGCAATGGAGTAGGAGGGCGAACCATGGGGCTTCCGGTGTCCATGGGGCAATGAGTAATAGGAACGGTGGTTTCAACTCGATTACTCTCTGCAGGACTTGCCCTAAGATTGCTTGTGGGGGAAAGGCATACAGTACCTCGTCCCGTGGCCACTGACAATTGAGAGCGTCTACTGCCCAAGCTGCTGGGTCCGGGCAAGGAGACACGTACCGGGGAAGTTGGGTGGTCATCGCGTTTGCAAACAGATCCAGAGTCGGGGCACCCCATGGGGATTGGTGTGTCACCCACTGAAAGGACCGAGGGGATAGGCACCACTCGGTGTTGATAACTTGACCCTGTCTGGAGGCTAAGTCCGCTAGGACGTTTAATTTCCCGGCCAGGTGACGGGCGGAAACGGTCACCTGTTCCTCCCTGGCCTTTGAAAGAATTTGGAATGCAAGTTTGGACAGGGATCGTGATTTGGTGCCCCCCTGCTTGTTGAGGTAAGCTATGGCTGTGGAGTTGTCTAACCGAAAAAGGACTGCCTTGTTTCTGAGTTGGTTGGTCAGCTTGATTAGGGCAATCCAGACCACCCGAAGCTCCAGCCAGTTTATGTGGTAGGACTGAAGCGAGGGTGGCCATTTGCCCTTCCATACCTGACCATTCCAATAAATTCCCCACCCCGCATGGGACGCATCGGTCTGAATCTCTATCTCCGGGGTGGGGGGCTGAAATGGCATTCCTTCGGACATAATTAGAACATCGCACCACCACTGTAGGGCTTGTAGGGTTACCTGTGAAACTTGCATCCTCGCTGCGGGTGAACGACCCTGATGCAACGCCCATCTTACCTGGCTTTGAAATGGCCTGTAATGGAGACGGCCCAGGGGGACTGTCTTCTCTGTTGCCACTAACAGGCCGAGGAGCGATTCCATGGCCTGTAATCTCACCTTCTTTCCTGGGGAAATACCTTTTATGGCATCTGCAATTCTCTGGCGGCGTTCTGGCGTAGGGAACGCCTTTGCTATTGCCAGATCCCAAAACTCCCCTAGAAAGGTAATGGACTGTTTGGGGGTTAGTTCGGACTTGGCTAGGTTTACTACTAGACCTACCTCTAGTGCCTTGCGAACTAAAGACATTGTATGAATCTCGGTTACCTGCCTGTCTTGATTCGCCAGAAACCAGTCGTCCAGATACTGAAAGACTAACATCCCTTCTAGCCGTGCCCATGTTTTCAGTACTTTCATGACCTTGGAGAAAACGTACGGGGCCGTAGCCAGACCGAAGGGAAGTGCCAGAAACCAAAATCGTCTTTTCCCTACTTGAAAGGCTAGAAATTTTCTTGCCGAGCGATGGAGAGGAATATGGAGGTAAGCATCGGAGAGATCTATGGAGGTACCCCACATCCCTTCCCGTAATGACCCTTTTATCACCTGGGCCGTGTCCATCTGAAAGGTGATCACTCGGAGAAAACCGTTTATGGGGGAAAGGTCGATTACCAGCCTCCACCCTCCGGATTTCTTGGGAACCAGAAAAACTCTGCTGAAAAAACCCATTTGATTTTCTGGCATTTCCTCTATCGCCTGTTTTTGAGACAAGCTCAGTAGCATTTCTTGGAGAGCTCGGTCTTTTTCTGACCCCTTGGCGTAAGAGGTGACTAGTTGTCTTGGCGCATGGGCGGTTAGGGGAATAGGGCACCTGAGCCCGTTCCGGTCTCGTTTGAAAGGTAGGGAGTAACCTCTCTTTAACCAACGTACTACCCTTCGAGACGCCCCCATTTCTGCCCATTGCTGCCAAAACTTTCCTAGTCTTCCTCCTACGGGCAAGGAGGCGTTTAAGGAAAGTAAATTTTCCAAGTCTCTTAAGTTTGCTAAAGTATCGCCAGGAGATAAGGGAATCTCGTGACGGTACTTTGGTTGGCTGCTACCTGAACGACTGTGGAGCCGGACCCTCTGTCTTGCTGCCGGGGCTGGGTTTCGGTTTCTTGACAGGGGGCTGTTGTGGCTGCGCACTCGGCTTAGACGGTGCTGGAGAGGACTGTTGTGGTCTCTTCCTCTTCAGTGGACGTTTGAAGGAGGAGCGAGACATCCTGGACATCAGGGCATAATCTTGCGAAAGCGAACGACTTTCCTGGTTCACCCTCTCTATCTCGGCGGGAGGAAATAGTTCTCGTTCCTCCAGGATAGGGGCATGACGCAGGTCCCGCAAACCTTTGACACTAGACCAGCAGTGCTGGAGAAAGGCATCTCGACGTAAGTAGACCATTGAAGTCATCAAAAAAGTGGAAAGTTTGACCACGTCTCGGGTAGCTAAGGCCAGGCATTCCATCAATTTAGCAGACACGGGATCACTAAGGCGAAGTTCTTCCCAACGCGACTTTAGTGCTTTAAGTGCATGATCTTGAAAAGACATAATGTTCAGGATGTGGCGAGAAGACGCCTCGATGGTCTTTGCGTCTTTCTCCACTAATGGAATGTCTGAGTCACTACGCACTGTGGGCATCCAGACTGTACGCTTCACGGGCTGCTCCAGTGCCTCTAGGGGAATTTTTTCATCCGCTGACCGATATGGTCCTGGTCGTACTGAGCAATGTTTAGATAAATGGAAACGCGACAACGTGCGACCCTCACCGGCGTCCATCTTCTTGAACTCTTTCGCGCGGACCGTGACAGCATGAGCAATGCCCTCACTGGTGGCTAGTGCGATAAACGAGTCCTGTTGTGGTGGAGCTGCCTGAGATGTCATCCGAATGGGCGGATCCTCCTTATCTAAATTTGGGGAGCCACAGGAGACCTCTGCTAAGCGGGCTATCTCTTGAATGGCATCCCTGAACGGCACGTCTTCTGGTGCAATCGTAGAAGCAGAACTCGAGGGGGCCGCGTCCTCGACCGATGGGGCAAGATCTGGTGGAGAGGGAGTACGGATGGGCCGTCTGCCCGCTGCCGCTGGATCTCTCCAAAGTCGATGCCCTTGGCCGGGAGAACGCACCTGCTCCACTGCCCGTAACGGTAAATGACAACGGGAATGTACTGACGTACCCTCGGATTCTTCTTCCCCGTCTTCCACCTCCGACTCCTGTTCATCAGATGCTGCTTCTGGGAGTTGGGATTGTGAAAAATGTGACATGTGGGGTTCCCCTACTGGGGTGTAAATTTCTTTCTCCCTGTTGCTTGGGACTGCTGCTAGGGGAGAATTTTCCATCGGCCCGATTTCCTCATCATCTTCCAGCAATGCGGAGACTTGGCCCGAAAGGGGCACGCCCACGGAATCCTCCTCGCTGATGGTGACCGTTTCGGGAATATCCACGTTAGAGTCCAGCGGGAGGTGAGGTACAGGCGAGCCCGATATCGCTGCCACTGACTGAAATTCCGGAGGAGGACGAGAAACCGTAGCTGATGGTTTAGGCTTTTGCCTTTGACTAAGCAGACTCTCCTGCTTCTGAACTTGACTCTGTAAATCCAAAAGTTGTTTTTGCAGTTGCGATTGCATAGACAAAAACGCTGAAAATTCACTCGGGAGACGCTGCAGCTGAGGAGGGGGGGATAAGTCCTCTCGCGGGGGAATGCCTAACTGGCCTGTAACCGCCGAAAGTACTGTTCCCGTATCCCTATGCGTTAAAGTCACTTGTTCCTCAGACGGGGACTTAAACGCCCCTCCTGGACTGCCACTGGGTTTCACTCTAGGAGGTGAGGCCCATGCCTCGCGGAGACGATCCCGTTCTTGCCCTTCCGGGATGTCCAATTCTGCTACAGTCTCAGAAAATGCACGTCCTTTACTCTTGGACTTTTTATGTCTCTTAACTGGCGTAGCGGATTCCGATTCTGCACCAGTGTCTACGTGTACGGGGGTGGAGACCTGGCCCAGAATAACGGAGCTAGCCTTCTTCATGGTATCACGAATAAATTCACGAGTAACAAACGAAGCTGACGAAAGGAATTTGCGCTTATCCCTCCTGCGCTCGTTCTTGGTCCTATTCCGTAATAGGACTTTCCAATCCTCTGGAGAAAGATGTAGACACTCGCCACACTGGCTGTCTGGCTCACACAGAGGTATTCCACTATTCCGTCTACAGCGGTCGCAGATGGAGTGGGGGTTACACGCGGTTGGAGGATGGATACACTGAGGCAGTAACGGTGGAGAATGTAGACTGGCCTCTGTCATATCTGAAATGCAAGCAGAGAAAAACAACGGTGAGAATATGTAGTATAAAACAACGCACAAAACTACATTTCTCCGTGCTTTGCTTCAACTGCAAGCTTTAACCTTCCAAGCTGTGTTTACAATTGCTTAAACACCGCAATAACTCGCTGGGTCTAAGGAAAGACGAAAAGAGATGCTTCCCGGAACGATAACGTTCCCGGGCCGTAACGGGCTGGACCGTAATGGCACCACCCGTGTCGGATATGGATCTCTCTTGCCTCAGATGCACCTGGGACCATCGGACCGTAACGGGTTTTGTGAATCCCGTTGGACCAGAATGGTCTTCTCGCACCCGTGACCGTAAGACCACAAAGGGAAAACGGTCCTGGCAAAGAAAATGACCCTCAGACGTCACAGAAAACGTCTCTTTTCGTCGGAGAACGCTGTCAGACTTGCAGAACCTGCTCTACAAAGACTGAGAAGCGACCCATGGAGTAAAGCTTAAGCAAAAACTGGCCATTTCCGCGATGACACAGCTGGCTGGTAAAGCTTGGAGTCTGATCAGGTCCAGCAGCCTGAAAAGATCCTACTCCTAGACGAACTGAGGTGGAACTGGTAAGTTCCTCGATCTGAATGAAAGTGGAGAAAGAGGCGCACTTCTCGGGACTAGGAAAGTGTCTCCGTGATCGTGCAAACTCAACCTAATCAGACCGAAGAGTAAGATGGCGAATAAACACACTTCGGCTCCATAAATTTATCCCAACGCACAATAATAGATAAAACAATCCATTAGGCAGTGAATTAAGTAAAAAATGAAGCAATTCGCACCTTAAACCAGTTCCCTTGCTGCAAAAAACCGGCAGCACACAGAATGGCGTGTTGTATCGACGCCACGCAAAAAGGGAATGTCGTTTATACGAGACTAGCAGACGACGTCTCGGGCATTCTGATTGGCCATAGGATGGATGGAAGGGTTAGAGTATCTTGAACAGTACCTCAAAAAGTTCTTTTTTATATTGCGTGGTAAATATTACTGGAAGGGAACCCATTAAAAGTGGAGATAAGCGAATTCAAAGCTTTTGCGAAGTAAAAAAGTTATTATATGGTGATCCCAACTGCAATGTAGGCCGCATTCAAAGTTTCCAATGTTAAAAACAACAGAACCCCATAAAACAGTTATTCCTCATAACGCGATGTATGGGACATTGTTTTAATAGGCATTGGAGAATAAATCGCACAGCATTTGCATATATCCCGATGAACCGCTAGAGTAAACCCATTAAGGGTAGGCTGGTGAAAGTTCAAAAGCACTTCAAATGTTTTCTGTTTTGTTTTGAAGTAATAACCTTGTTAATCGAGTGATAGATATAAAACGTCATATAAAGCCGCTCGTTGTTTTTTTATCTCACTAATCTATACCAGAAAAGGATCATACTCGAATACTTGTATTTTTTTCTGAACAGCGCGTGGGATGGTACTTTCAAATGCACAAATGTTCGCTTGCAGCTGGTGATGAATTGTTTATGACGTGAAATCCTCTTGATACTTTCAACAAAGAAAGTTCCCGTAATGCCATAATACTTGCTATTAGCTAATGTCGTCTCGCAATAATGAAAATTATAACCGTTTTTATAACTTGGTTTCTTTCTTTGTGTTGTTTCGAACTATCTTTTCATATTCCAGTGGTCTCTAGTCCTCCAGGAATTTGCTTTAGAAATACAAATAATGCAGCCAAAATTGCTATTCATTGTCCAATCTTTTTTCTTTTTTTTTTTTCTTTTTTTTTTTTTTTGCTGCAGTGAGCTGTTGAGTGTAGGTTGTCTCATAAATGGCAAGTCTACATTTTGTCCCAATCCGCTACCTGCTGTATCTTTCTTGCTGTTTTATCACCTGTCTGTCTGTCTTTGTCATTCATTTACCATCAGGCCGTTAATGGGGAACAGCTTTTGACCCGTATTCTCATCTACCCTTTGGTATTAACTGTGAGCAAAGAATTTACACAACATGCAAACCTTTTTTTTACCTACAGGATCTAGAATGTAATTTGCCACCAGGCATGGCAACTATGGTTATGTTTAACCAAATGCTCGTTTCGCAGTTGCACGCTTAGACCGGACCATCACGCACACCTGATCACACTGTCAACAGGACCTTTGCTTCAGTTGCACGTTACTGATCCAAGCCTGTAGGTTGTACCGGTGTAAGGAAACGTTTTGACCTCCAAAATAAATCGATCCCCGGTCGATTTCTTTTAAAACAAACAGACCCCCCCCCCCCCGGGCGATTTCTTTTAAAGCAAAAAGACCCCCTCCCCCTCTTATTTTTTGTTGATTTCTTTATTTCTTTCCACATATGGCCACCTTATTAGTTTCTTTAATTGAAATAAAAACTATATCCATGAATAACAATTTATATAGCAACTAACATCTACATTTTCAAACACGAAAACACCACTAATATACAATCACCAAAAAAATCTGTCCAAGCTCAATAATGGCATTTCAAAAGCTCAAAATAATAATGTCCTAAATCAAGAGGTGGAGAATGCTTAAAATAGTATTTAAAAACCATATGCACCCTTTTTACTTCCATTTTATATTTAAACATGATTATTTGAAGGGGGTCATTTTATTATAGGGGAGGTCTGTTTGTTATGGCGGGCTTTCCCAAAACAAATCGACCGGGGGGGGGGTCTGTTTGTTTTAAAACAAATCGACCGGTTGGTCGATTTGTTTTAAAACAAATCGACCGGTTGGTCGATTTGTTTGGGGGTCAAAGCGTTTCATTACACCGGGCCGAGCGAGTCTAGTTATTATTATTATTATTATTATTATTATTATTATTATTATTATTATTATTATTATTATTATTATTAATATTATTATTATTATTATTTCAATGACTCTTCAAACGATTTACCCAAAGCATTGTTCTTTTGAGACAATTCATGACTAACAGTTTTGCTGCACTTAGGCGATTTTGACCTTGCACATAATGAAACAGGCTCTTCAACATTAGAAACCCTGATAAAGACCGGATATATCGTTTATTGTGTCACCATTATATTTAAGGTTTCGATGACAATGATGTCAATACTGTAGAGACGCATATCACTTAAAGAGCAAATAACCTAATATCCGAGCAATGCAAAGTTTGCGCCATGAGCGAGCTTAGGTAGCATTCGCCGTTTCCTGCATTCAAAGGGGCAACATATCACCCCGCCCGTGTGAGGATCTGCGACCCAACATTCACTATACAATGAATGTGGTATCCCGACAATTCATCTAGCGACAGCACGACAGCTTATCTTTAAATGCAGAATGCTAAGCACTAAAAACCATCACCCAGCTCACAACTGCGAATCATGTTTATTGTGAATGGGGCTGTGAAAACGGTTCCAATTAAAGTAATAGCACCACAAAATGCGCTCTGTGGTTAGCAATAGCGAAACAAAGTTGAATTTAACCAAAATCACACGATGTGACATATCGTATCACCTATAAGGACAGTCAATAACTACGAAATTAAAGCAGAAAAAGAATTGAATAGTCACTGTTATTTTAAAAGATACAATCAAAATTTGAAATCAGTGTAAAATGAGTATAAGAAAAATTATTTGAGTTTTCAACAATGAGATGCCGCTACGGTATGTGTTTCTATTATAAAATGTGAAATATTATTCTGATTTGGCTTTAAAAACTATTTTAAAAGATATGTAATGTTGAAAGCTTTCTCTGTCGAAGATAAAGCTGTATAATTACCCCGCCTTTTGCTCTTATTTGCTGTTTTACTTGCCCTATGTGTAGCATATCGGTTGTTTTTTAATCACGTGGTAACATGCATCTCACAGCATTCAGACCCAGTGGCTGTGGTGTGTTATTATATTTGAGCAATCAGAAATACATGTATCTTTGTAGTAACGTATTGTTAAGAAATATACGCTTTACTCTACAGTTAAATATGTGCTCATTACACGAATTATATTTAACTTTTATTTTATAAAACAGCTCCCTCCTTCCCTTTTTTATTTTTGCATTTTTCATTCGTAACACCTTTTAGAGTGACAGATTTTTTTCATTCGTAACGCCTTTTCATTTTTACGATATTTATTAATCTGTTATTTGTAACACCTATTTTTCTGTTACAAACTTGGAATATTCTGTCCTTTTTCCTTTCTGTTGTATTGCACACAATATCGTTTATATATAAATAAAACTCAGCCAAAAGAATGTCAGCTGATTTTCTTTGTAGTAGATCGTTCATTCACAGCAAATAAAGGGGTAAATGTAAAAGATATTTTTCTTGAACACATTCCTACATCAAGGTCAATACTGTTCTTGAACTGTTCTTCTATTAAACAATAAAATCTGTCACTCTAAGTTATGAAAAATATAGACCTTTTTCTACTAGTATCACTTCATTATACAATTACAACATGGATCGATTGTGCGTAATAATTCCTGCATCAGTGCATTGTACAGCTGTATAATAGAGATCAAATGTTTGCGAGAAACAATATCATCTTCATTTTTGAAATACATGTTGACTGTCGAACAGTTGATCGATAGCCATTTCATCAGATATAATTTTTCATAGTCAAGGCCATTCTATTCACATATCGCCGAAATCGTACTGAGTGCCGTGCTTTTTAACACATAATAATAGCTATGCCTCATGCTTTTCAACACATAAGAATAGCTATGCCTAGGTGCATTTAATTTATTAAGTATCATGTTAACAGAGTATGGTAAGAATATCTCACATTGCCTGTTTGGATTTTAGAAAGAGAACCAACATAACGCAGGAAGAGTGTTACTATTTTTCCTTAAAAAGTGGAAATGAAAGCAGGGAATGTACTGAGTAGAATGTACATCTTGTGATTGAGTTGAAAACAAACACATATGCTGGCAAAAGCCGCATCACATTGATATTCCAAAAAAAAATTCACTTACATCTTGCTCTGGATCAGTGACAGACATAGATGTCGTATCGGCATGCAGTCCCTGGTCAGAACCTTTGGTACTGGAAGATCCCTTAGAGTGCACATCGCCCTCCTCGCCCTGAAATGCAGTGTTCTCGTAGCTACTCGCCTGGCCGCTTCTGTCAACGCTTCGGTCGCTTACACTTCGCAACTCTGGAATAACGAAGTGCATCACGTACACAGCTGGAATCCTTTCAGTTTCCGTTTTAGGTGGCAAAATCAATTATCCACTGCTAATTCGAGCCTGATAGTAATAATAATTCAATCTATGTATCACATCGGGATTTTCATTACAAGGGTTTTTACTATTACGTTAATACAATTATAAACCAAAGCTAAGCCTCATCAGTGATTTCCATCATTGTCGGTCTTCACAGCTACAAAGAGAAAAGGGATTTTATATCTATTCTTTGTTTATTTTTTTTGAAGCTGTGAAATTACAGCCTTTTTGTGGTGAACACCATTTCGAGAACCTTTTCATTATACAGACTTGGCAGCTCTCTAATATAACAGCGATTAGTAAATGGAGATTGTTCAATATTTAGAACTGTATACTAATGGGGTTTTCGTTGAAATTAGGCAATTCGTGGAATTTCACATGAACAGTTTGCATACAAACCTGGCTGGGAGCCTGTATTCAGTAAGTCTTCTCTGCTCGAGCCATTGCCTTCTTCGCTGTGGTGGGTGGGAGTCGCCCCTGGAGTGACATCTGCAACCAAACACACCAATAACAACCAAAACTTGCAATTTAATGCAGTAAAACTAATCCCCTCGTGCTCAAAAAAACAATACAGTTAAAGCAGTGAGAGCTCCAAAAGAAAAAATTATAACATAAAAATAAACAGATTACAGATTGTTTTTCAATTAAATTAGAAAGTATTTTAGACAGACCATGTATAAGTCTCATTGGATCTGTTAAGACGGGCTTGGTTTAATTATAATAATGTAGATATAGTAATATTTCGCTGACAGTGTATTATAATTTGCATAAAATAACAATCACTTCCCTAAACTAGATGCTGTCAGAGAGCAGCAGGATCCCCCGTGAAACTTATTGTCACAATAAATTAATAACTATGAAAGAATAATAGCTCTTACATGATTCCTTAATAGAAAAGCGAACTCTACAAGGTACCCTCGAAAGCTTAAATTTAGGCAATACCAAACTGAAACCTTCACGTTGCACATATACATACACTAAAGATTGCATATATGAAAGAATAATAGTTCTTACATGATTCCTTAATAGAGAAGTTGACTCCACAAATTAGCCTCGAAAGCGTTTAGGCAATTTTCAGACGGCTGTAATTTTGACAATTTTTGATCGATCAAACTGAAACCTTGACATTGCACATATGCATACACTAAAGATATGAAAGACATATATGAAAGAATAATACCTCTTACATGATCCGTAATAGACAAGTTGACTCCACAAGGTACTTACATCAAGTGGAGCAGACGGACAAGCTCAAACCTATATGCCCTCCGTTTCACAGGGGATAATTATGAGTATTGTGGATTATAATGTCAATCTCTGTTCCTTTCGTTATGGTTTGGGATTTTAATGAAGCAACATGAAACACCACACACAAATTCGAGTTTTTACGAAAACTCCAAAAAACAAAGGATTTTACAAAGCCAACACTCTTGTTGGGTGTAGGATAATTTTATATCGTCTTGTACTTTTTATGCATAGTTGAAACAGTTTATGGGAGAAATTTAACAAAATTTGAAATTGATCTGACATTATTATGACTTTCACATGGTGCACTCGACCCAACTGGTGCGTGATTGCCTTTGCAAAATACACACTCATTGAAACTCAATAAGCAGTAGAAAACCACTTCAGTTAAATTTATTTTACACTGTATTTCTTTCAGCTTCTTTGTCTCAGCCGGAATAAAGAGCGCTCGTACATACTTGCTGAATTCCTTAAGTTATATTAATGCTTTTACAAGTTACTTAATATATTTATTTACTACTTGATGTGATTGAAGTGTGGTTTATATCTGTCCTAATCATTATCAGCAGCAGTTTAAATCGCGTTATTGCTTACATGTTATCACAAAAGAAATAATGTGTGAAATAATTACATTCACCAGAACCCCGGACATCAGACCACCTTTGGGGCTGTGGGTATACGATTATACGGGTGCATAATTATCTATAATAATATGCCCTATGATGATTGAAAATAAGAAACCTTTGCTTTAAATGATTTCAATTTCACTGATAATGTTCAAATTTTTGGTCCTTATATACAATTGTGAATTCTAGGGATCGAAGAAAAGGGATAAATTGAGTTTTTTTTCGTGGGTAAATTATTTAAATGCATTAAAGGAAAATTATCTAATTGATCTCAGGGGTTCGAAGGACAATTTAAATGCAGATCCAATATGTTGTTTAAAATTGGAGATGTTCTTCTGTATTTAAAAACCCCTACAGTGCAATCAGTTCCCTGCGATCTTTCTGTTAAAAGAAGTCTTTTATGTACATAACTTGTTCTAATCCCCGTCTCAGTTACAAGCACTGTGCCTCAGTGAAAGCAGAATTTTAATCCGTCTGATTGGGAATCGCCGATTGTTGTTTATTCAGCACATACATGCTGTGTTTCATCTGTGATAGAAATAGAATAGAAATGTAATAAAAATTAATGGAAGAATTTCGGTTCTGGTGAAAAGTGGTCCAATTTGCCGATGGTCCTATTCTAGGGGTTTGGCTTAGTTTTAGATTACAGCCTACTCTCATTATACCGCAATTCGTTATACCGTCATTCTCGCTATAACGCCGTCAAACCCTGGGTCCCATTTTTTCTAACTTAATTCCCTCATTATACCGCCAAATTCGCTTAACGCCATCTGCCACGCATTTTGCGGTCCAAAAATGCGACTTACAGTGCAACTTACCCTCGTTATACCACCATCAATTTTACATGGAGATTTTTTTTACAAGAAGCCCAAGTCAAAGGCTATACTTCTTTTGTGTTGTTGATTTTATTATAATGGCAAAACACTCGAGCAGCATGAAGCGGTGCACGGTGTGAGCATGAATGCTAGAACAAAGGCATCGTGGCCATCCTGTTATCACATTGGATTAGGAAGCATCCCAGCTGGAGTGTCATTATGCAAATCAGATAAAAGTTCAAATTTTAATGAAAAAGTTGCTGAACAAAAATTAGGCTTAGCATTTCAAATCGTTTCAAAATGGAAAAGAAAAGAAAGTGTTTTCAGTTTGACTACGCGAAAAAGCTCGAAATCTTGAATTATGCAGAAAAAATTCATCTAAAACTCAGCAAGAAATAGTAAATCATTTTTCTCTGCTTAGGGATAGTCAAATTAAACGAAGGAAGATTGGGGATAACGACTTAAAACAACATGTGATGTGTTGGATTATTAAAAAGAAAAACACCAATGAACATTTTCTTAATTAAGGTTTTCATTATAACGCCATTTCGCTATAACGCCTGGAACAAATGATGGCGGTATAACGAGGATAGATAGGATATGCATTTAGTAGAAAACATATCTCAGAGAAATTACAAAAATGATCTCATCACCTTATTCAGTTGACTTATACGAAAAAGCACAAGCATTTAATAATTAGCTGTTAAATACGGCACATTCTGGTTTGATCCCAATGAAAAAAGCACACGATGGAGGTTTTACAGTAGTGTATGAACTCATTGCACAACTTTAAGTTGCGAACAGATAAATTGTTTGCTCGATATGGAACATGGTAAAAAGTTTTGCATGATCCGCGGTAAAATATATTAGTTGTACTCCAGAGAAATTTTAATTTCTTACATTATTTAATTTCGTATATTATTTTATTACGAGTGAAATTCTACTCGCCTTAGAAATTGTAGAAAAACCTACATTTTTCGGATAGTCAATCTTCAAATACTGAAGATAATTATACTTTATACAGTGGGGAACTGAGAATGCGACACCCTTCAAGTGCATCTTATCTTGCTTCATTTTGCAAATTGTCTCAAATAGTTGATTTCGCAGTTCGCACATTAAATATAATAAAAAATTTGGGAGATTTTACATTGCGAAGGTAATAATTGCATTTTAACAGAAATAATTAACAAAATCACTGAAAAGAGCCAAAATTGTGACCTTTTGTCTGTCAATACAGCGCTTATTAGGATAAGCACTTAAAAGAGCTAGAATAGTCTTTTTGTTCGTTGATGCAGAGTAATGACAAACGGCTGACCTTATGACTGCCATCTTTCTTTTCAGTTAAGTTATCATAAAAAGTGGCGTACATTATTGCACATTTTCTCTCATTTTTATTTTTATACTTATCTCCACAGAGATGGAGATGGATTTACTGGAACCAGTGCGACCTGGTACTCCAACGAAGCAAAGTGATGAACATTTAAAATGTGCACCAGAGAGGAAGAGAGAGTGTTTGGGTAAATATTTAGATTGCTTTAGGCTCGTCCTTTTAGTCACTTAAACAAATGGAAGAAAGTTCCATCCACTAAGGTTAACTGATATTGAAATGGACATATAAAACAAAGAAAAATGTTTGTGGGCATTGTGCCTAGCCGTGAAAACGAAGACATTGTGAAAAGAAAAATGTAATAATTTTGACAAATTAAGATGTGATCGAAGACCTCACGGCCAACATTGCTCCCACAGGCAATCAGATTTATCTGTGAGACCAACAGCATCGTAGGGGTTTTAAGAGCTATCCATTGTAGTCAATATTTGGGCAATTTTTGGCGAACCCATAACAAAAACATTACAATACGACTTACAATCTACCTGGGATTATTCCTGATAAAAGTGGAACAAAAGAAAGAAAGAAAAAAAGAAAGGTTTTATATCTCAATTTTTTTCAGATAGTTCTGTTTGCAATAAGCCTACATATATCGACATTATTGATTATTTGAAACGAGGTTATATGGCTATAATTTAGCGTATAAATCTTACAATTCTAAACCATAAACGGGTGGATCAGTGTAGCACTATATATATACATGGGCTGTGGGAAAGAGAATTATAAATATGGCCTTCAAAATCTAGTAAGGGAGGCACTGAAAAAGTGTGCCTCAGTGGGACTTGAACTCACATCCAAATGCTGCACGAGCGACAACGCTAGCCACCAGACTAAACTAGTCCACAAGCCTAGCAATTATGGTTATTGTTTCAGCCCATTTTGGCTCCAAACGAAGTACAAGTCGGATGCAGGAACTTCTTTGAAGATTTATTGGAAGAGTAGCATTTTGTGTTTTCTGTATTTATATCCAATATTTTAGCCAATTTTTGCCAAATGTTCATTTGAACAAAATTTCAAAATAATCGAACCAGAAATGTGGGGAAAGTAACATTTTGAAAACACATAAAGGAGGAAGGACAGCCCAGATGTGATGGGAATAGCCCACCGACGAAATTCTGCTGGGCTAGAAAATCTATGAGAAACCCTCTGCAAACAGTTGATGTCTTTGCTCTGCTTTTTATTAGACAGTCTTGTGTATTTATAGTACTTAGAGTCTTTACGCATGCATTTTCTTAATCCATGGTTTCGGATGTGCCAGATTCAAAAATTCTTTCAGTTCTGGTAAAAGCTCCACATAGAGTGTAAAAAGATAATACTATTCTTCTTAAAGGCCCAACTGAAAACGCTGCTTTTAGCCATGGCACCGAGTCCGCCCCTTTTCTCACTTTCTGGGAAAAGGCCATCAATCAATTTTATACAAATTTTACAACCTTAAGATAAACGTCTTTGTGCGATGTGCGAACTGACCGACTGAAGATAACAGTTAATTTATGCAGCATATTTGTATCCACACTATGAATCCAGCTTAGACAAAGGAGTTGAAAGGAAAAATGTGTGAAATCGGTTTTGCTTGGAGTGGCTCCCTATAACATGCTGTTCAATGAGCATCAATGGGTCAATGTTTTGACAGCGTCAATCAAGCAGCAATTAGGTCGCGTAAAACACGTGGAATTTACAATGAGGTTGGGCCGTTTTTAAAATTGTGATATGATTTAAAGTTAAATTTTGATGTAATCTCTTTTCAAGCGGTCGTTAAAATGCTTTTAGTATGGTTAGAAAGTAATTGTTAACTGATCGTCCATTTTATTTTACCAAAATCTGTCAAAATGTTTAGTAAAAACGCTTAAAAAGTACGCGAGGAACTGATGTTGCCTCGTTGAGCTCCAGAATCATAATGAAAATGGGAGGAGCTAAGGGCTGCTTTTATAGTCCTCGTTGGGCCTTTAAATACCGCAGAGAGAGAGAGAGCGCGCTACAAATGTCTACAAACAAGTCGCCTGGTAGGCGAATAGTGACAAAGGTAATGCCAGCCAACAACAGCTTAGTCGACTTGGGTGGACCATACTGAAGATCGCCTGAGATTGTTCCCCACGAAAAAGAATTAACAAAACATGTAAATCCTCTTACAGTGTAATGTATTTTTATAAATAATTTAATACTTTACATAAGCTCACTCATGAAGAAATGATGGGATTGTAGTGAAAGATCAAAGCTCAAAGTCCTATGTGTGTTTTGATAAATATATCTACATGAACTTTTAAAAAAAAATGAAAGAAAAAAGCTTTTCAAGTGAAGTATCTGATTAATTCAAAGTTGGATCCATACAGTTAATTTAATTGCATTTATACTTAGGGTTTACCTTTAAAAGGTGATTGCTGTTTATTAAAGGGCAGACAGGAATAAGCCAGAATCAGAACTATTATTGAAACAATACATTTATAATCAGATGAACTGTTACGGAATTAAGCTTATTTGATAAATGTTGGGTTGAAATAATGCAATTATGAGAAGGAACGAAGTCATTACATGCATTCACTTCTGTTCTTTATTACAAGTATGAACAAAAGTGTGACACTTGGGTTTTATTAATTATTGATTTATTGATTTTATTCGTTTACTTCCATCTCAGTGTTATTGTCATTAAATATAAGCAAGGTGAAATTTCCATCTCAGTGTTATTGTCATTAAATATGAGCAAGGTGAAATTTAAGTAAATCTAGACATGTAAGTAAAACGTGGAATCTTGTAAATTATTGCAAATTACCGCAAAATGTGACTAAATTAATTTACCTTCGCTATATATGCGTTATTTCACGATTTAAACTACACTACAGTATGTGGTTCATTGGAAATAAACGAAAGAATTGCATGCATTTATGTTTCATATACTCGACATGTAGTTTTTAAGTCTTTACTTGTTTAGTCACTTTAACTTATCCAGGAATAGCTCTAGAGTAAAGTTTGTTGTATTTGTTTTGAATTTTAGCAAATCTAAAAACTACCAACAACAGTTGTAAATGATTTTAATACAAACACATTCAAACTTGGTTTTAACGGATTTTAAAATGACAAGTCACGACACTGTATTGACATTCGGAAAAAAGAGGGAAAGACCAAACAGGAAACAACAACAATAATAATAATAATAATAATAATAATAATAATAATAATAATAATAATAATAATAATAATAATAATAATTTAGATATGTGTGTGCGCACTTCGTTTGTCGTAATTGTGCATTTATCAATAAAACTTTTCAACCAAATATTTCAAGTAAAAACCATTAATAAATTCATATAGTACTCTTACTTTACCTGGTTGAAGTAATGACTGGGAAGATAGTTTGGTACTTTCCAATTCCTCAGCACTCGAATAACCTGAGCCTTTATAACCGCCTTTTTCTGCCAGGGACACGAGTCGAGCGTCCGAGGGCTGTAGTTTTTCATCATCTTTAAACAAAGACAAAACTGCACTAGAACGGACAACAATTAAGGTGAAGTGTTACATTCAAAGACACAGTCCATGTAGTAAGCACCGAGCTTTCTTTCTCTTTGTCTGTGTATCTCTTTCTATTTCCCTCTCAGTTTTTCCCTTTTCTTTTGTGTTTTTGCGAAACTGACAATACGGCAATTTTTTGCATATCTAGAAAATATTAAAGCCTGGGGTCAAATTGAATAAGTTTGCATTAAATTTGTACATAACAGAATCAAACTTCCTTCATCTTTCGTTATCAGTACTAACTATTGCAATAGATACAATCCAAAATAAAATCATCCCCATTTGTTTAATGGAGCTAGTGATTTTTGTGTGATATTTGTAGTAAAACGAAATTCGGTACTGACCACCGCCGCAATATGACTCTGTTGGCAAGGAATACCGTATTATAACTGTGATTGTTGCAAGACTTGGGTATGTGACTGTAATATGAATGGTTCATACGCAATCAAATAATTTTTTTATTGTTGGCCGGAACGTATACACCGATAGTGATTGCAGTTATTTGTACACAAAATGCCAGTTAGGTCATGTAACAAAGCATATATTGACGTTTTTCGAGTCAACATAAGATATTATTGACCAGTTACCAAAAACTAACCTAAAGTCAACATTTTCTTACTGGTGAATAATACTTCATGTTGACTCAAAACAAATCATACCTGCTAAATGTCGTTTGGGACATGTTTTTCTACCTGGAATCTAGGTTCAAAGCAGCAGTAATTAAGAACATTTTAGGGCAGCTTACAAAAGAATTTTCCATTCCATAACAAAGTCAATCAGAATATTAGTATGAGAAATCGGAGAACAGGGCTAATTACATCCTTCTGTGCTGTCTTTAGAGGTCTGTGCGCCGCTTGGCTTTGAAGTTCTGATCATCATTCTATGGTACTTGTGTTGCTACTTAATCCGTATCCACCAAAAACACAGTTTATTTGTCGACAAATCGCCATATCTTTCCAAGCAATGTATTAACTAGCTAAATGTCTACAGATAATGTAAACGATTTTAGAACTATTTTGTAAACAGTAATAAGGATAATAACTTGGTGACATTGGCCACAACACACTGTAACAGTTTGTAGAAATGTGACCCATATTTTAAGATTTAACGTTATTTTCGTTTCTACCATCGTCAATTCAAACAGTTTCTAAAGCATGTAGTTGAAAGAATAAAATTCTTGAGAATGTGCTGTAAATCATTTGCAGCGAAAAGCACTTTCCGCCTGGATATCTCACCAGTATGAGTTATATATGATTATCCCTCCTCTTCCTCTCTTACCTAAGACAACCCACTAGGATGAAATAACCGTTGTTTCACAATTGTATGAATCAAACAAGTACCGTTACAGGGCATGTCCGATTGATCCATTCTTTAAATGGAAATTGTCTATTGAATGGCCCTTTCTAATAGTAGAATTAAACAATCAGTTATCCAGTTTTATTTCAACTGCTTAATTCCGTAGTAGAAAGCACAGAGTTGAATGGGTCAATAGCATGAATTTCGGAATGTAGTCGTGTAAATGCAATTCCGTTGGTTGGAATTGGGATCATAAGTCACAGAACTGATGGTTCCGTTATGAAGGTGTTACTGTGGGAGAAGAGTGCAGACAACTCACATCTGAAACGGTGGGGATTCGATTCTAAAGCGTCCCGAAGTCCTGAAGCGTCGTGATCTAGGGTTACATCAAAATACTATTTCAAGCTTATTCTTGGTATTTTGTACAACATCGAACTGTGCTTCGCCTAAGTTGCAGAGTATGGTATCTATTGTGGAGGGGTGTTGCACTCTTAGCAGAAAGCAGTAAGACAGTTCATTTGTTTCGAACACTGCATCACATTTTGAGTGCAATCTTATCAAAGTAAACTTCGTGGAATGACAAGATTTAATATTTGAATTAGGAACGATAATACTAGTAACTGAAGCTAGCTTTTGTAAATACGGGCCTAAGTCTTCACATCTGCTTGGACGGCACAAAAATCAATTGGTTCTGATATATTGGATGTTGGATGAAGAAGCCTCTAATCAGCCTTCTCGGGAGACTGTCATCTGGCCTATTATTCCCACAAATTATGCAGACCTTGGCCTTTGCTGCCTTACAGCGAGGCAAATGAATGGGGAAAAAACTAGCACACGCGGTTTTAATATTCAAAGTACCAGCAAGCAACATTAATACGTTAACATTGTTAACCAGAGATTTGGACTCCACTCAGTGTTTTCCATCATATACCACCTGTTTCAAACTCACCATATTGGTAAAAATTATCTTATCATTTGATTACTTGGTTAACAAAATAACAGAAAAAAGTTTCCATGGTTACTCACCTGCTGGTTCCAATTTCGATTTCTTCTCAGGGTATTTTGATGCAGAAATATTTCTCTGCGAACCTCTTATGGAATACTGACTGCCTGAGTGCTGAATTGACTGCTGATACCTTCGTAACACTTCATCATCACTGTCTGAGGACGTATCGGCGTCGTCGTAGTTGTACGCGCTCCCTGCCACCAAAGAAAGGATGGAAGACGTTTTGAATTGTATCCAATGGCATCTAATTTGTTGAAGTGTAAAGTATGCTTGATTAAGTGTACAGTGTTCCGTCATTGTAACAACACTCGTTAAAACTCAAAGACTTCGAAATGTCACAATCTTCGTCCATTGTTTTACATTTATTTGCATGCTTTTACTGTAAATATAGTGTCAAATTCCTTATTATTTGAAATAACTTCATGTTTGCAATATCAAAGGAATAACTTCATGTCTGCAAGATCAAGCCATTCTAAATTTTCCTGTGCAATGAAAATCTAATAAACATATTGTTTATTATTATTATTATTATTATTATTATTATTATTATTATTATTATTATTATTATTATTATTATTAAAACCACACTACAACTGCTACTACTACTACTACTACTACTACTACTAGTACTACTACTATTATTATTATTATCATTATTATTATTATTATTTTATTATTATTATTATTATTATTATTATTATTATTAAAACCACACTACCACTGCTACTATTATTATTATTATTATTCAGTTTGCTGATTTCCACCATCGAATGTTATTGAACCATGTGCATTCTTTACACTGTTTATTTATGTATCAGAACATTGGTGTAACAGACTTGCTGTTCATATTGAATCCTGGAGTCAGGCCTCCGGGTATCGGGTACCTTATTTTACTCCGGGGTGAGGAGGGGAGGGTGGGGGGGGGGGGATAAGCATGTATTTGGGTTGTATGGATTTGCGAGTAATCGGCTGTTAATGATCTTTCCGAGTTAAGCAATTGTTTGGAAGCGATGTTGTCGTGCTCGCATTTCTTGCATGAAGAACGACACATCAAACTGAAGTAGTTGTCAATCGCCTCACCCCCTTCCCACCACTCCCTCGTCCGCTCAGTAAATGTAAACAAAACAAAAAAAACGGAAAGAAGTAACTGAGAACCAGTCACGCTCGTCACACAGCAACATGTGATGACAATTTAATACAAGCAGAGCTGGTTAGCAAAGAGGAGAACTCCCATTTCTTTCGACACCGCCCCCCCCCCGCCCCCCGCGCATCCGGGGCAGAGATACACAACATGGTTCATCCCACCCTGTCCTTGGACATAGCGATATGTCACTTTGTCATTAAAAAAAAACGAGGAGCATAAATTGCCTGTAATTGAATTTGCATTTGTCACCGACCTACTTGAAACAAAAATCTGATTTTGTGTAACAGCACACGTGGGCTTGTACGGAATATAGAACTAAAATGACAAAGTGAATAAAATCCTCATGCAAGAGGAACGGTTGAAACGGTATTTAACAGGCGAGAAAGCTCTTACCTTCTTTTGTAATTTTCATTTAACCCCACCCCTCCGATTATAGACTTTGATGCAGTTGTCATAAAGTTTTCATCATTTGCCAAGAATACAAAATGGGAGATGGGAAAAATGGTCAGTGAGTGATTTTGGAAATAATAGGTTTCCTTCACCAAACAGGGTCCTCTAACACGGACTGGTTTTATTATTTCTTTTTCATATTAACTTTAGGCACTTTCAAACGCCATCACCTGTTTTATGGGAAGTATTCTCGATGATCTCCTCACCGCTGCCTTTTGAAGGACTAACAGTATTCCTTAATTCAATGTCAATTCTTTCCTGAGACAGCACATTAATGCCAGAGTCGTTTTCTCCGAGACTTGCACAATCACTATCCGATACAACAGTTTTCTTGTGACTTGTTTTATGTGCACAGATTTCGCCTCTAGGCTTTTTGACGCTACCGTAATGTGTTCGGGCTGAACCATTGGCGAGTTTTGTGTTCCCTTCTGGCTGGTCACCAGTTTTATTATCCTCACTGATATCCTCACACGACTGTGTTGTTCGTACATAAAAACAACATAATAAATAATCACGCAAACTTTGGGTGACCGTGAAGTTACCACTCAAAAATTTTCCGGTCGCCATTCTTACCTCGTAGCCTCTGAGTGGCGATTTTCTTTTTTACTTATGTGTATCTCTTCCCACAATATGTCACTGGTTTTGTTGCGGATAAAATACACCGTGGTAATAACTTCTTGCTGAATAAATCTCTTAGCTGTGGTTGAATATCTTCAAAGGACTTTAACCATAAGCGCTTCGAAGCACTACAGTTTACAGGTTATCACAGTCAGGAAAAAGGCACGTCTGACATCGTGGCTCTAAAATCATTCTAATTTGAGCAAAATGAAACACCTACTCACATATTTACGTAAGTCTACTCATAATATTTGTTTGCCCCCATTTTTAAAGTTTGGTGCTTCCTATCTCAAACTCCAAATGTGTAATTCAACATCGCTGTCTGTTATCCATGATGTCAAATTACGGTCTTTTTTGTGTAACGGTGCAACTCCATTGGCAGACGCCGGTAAATATAAGATATTCTTGTTTTTTTTCTTTGTGTGTGTGTGTGTGTGTGTGTGTGTGTATGTGTGTGTGTGTGTGTTTGTTGTTGTTGTTGTTGTTGTTGTTGTTTTTGTTTTTTTTGTTCTTTCAATGATTTATTATATTTAATGAGGATGTTTTCTTTGCATTTCTCCGACGATGGCCTTGCAGTCGTGTTGACCGCAAGAGCAATGTCAGTGTTTGCATGCGCGTTTGGCCATAATAATCGTAATAACACAATCCACACACAACAATTTACTGGAAAGTGGTATTCAATGCCACTCAATTCTCTTCGAAAATGAAAATTAATCGATGCAGCGTCTTAATTATTTAGTGATTATTTTCAACGTTTTCTGTGTTCAGCATGATAAATAATGACCAGGTTCCATTTAGCAGAGTAATTATTTATAAGTCTGGATCCGTATTCATAAAAGGGAATCTTTTACAGTGCTAGCAGTGACCGTAGAATGCTTGTCCAGTACCATACTATGTCAATGCTGTTGCGATAAATTACGAATAACGAGCTGTCTCCGTATTCTCAAAAGTTAACCTTTGTGAATACGATAGCTGATCTCAAAACCTATAACAGTCAGTCATTACTCAATCCATGGTGAAGTTTTTAATTGCAACAGCAGTAAAGCTATCCAGTTTATTATGGCACTCAGTCTTTCTTTTGGTAAGTTAAACTGTACAAGCATCCCTTGACACTTCAACCCATTCGATCAAAAAATTTAATTACATGTGATTTTTTTCGCGTGATTATTATGCTTTTTTATTCCACAAATGGACAGTTCTTATTAGTGCCGAATTTACAAGTCAAGAAGTACTCAGATTCATGTATCCACCAGGAAATATACACATTGAGGGCACTTTTATTTATTTGCGAAGCCCTTCTCTTCTCGTAAAGGGTCTATTAACGCTTCATTTGAGCCTATCGATTTATCTAGCGATACAGCCCCGCCTGTCTTCTCGCCCAAAATGCCACGCAAACAGAAGATATCAATTAATTGCTTGTAAACAGTTTATTCATGCCTTAGGTTGAATGATTTATAACATTTTTAAGACAAAATTTTACTAATTAAATTTTCCTTTGAGCTTCGTTGCCTTTTTTCGATTTGTTGAATGGGAAAGGATATTGTGACATTGTGTTATGATCGGTTTGCAATATTTTCACGGAGTGGATTGGAACCGGAATGGAACTCTCTTTGAAATGCTTGGAAAACAGTACGGTTTGAAAGCAGGCAATACAAACTAGAATGTCCGTTGACATTGTGCTCAGTCGTAAATGCGAAGACATTGCAAAGGTGAAAGGAAAATCGACCAATTTTGACACAATTTAGATCTGGTAGAAGGCCTCGTGGCCAGCATTGCTAGGAAAAATAATAGCCCAGGTTTTGTTGAACGAAAATCAATATTTGTGTTTTTACTTAATGCTATCTGTTTATTCACAAGTTTTTGCCCGATCAACAAAAATACTGCAACTGCACTGAAGATCACCTGGAATTGGGAAGGAAGGGAGGAAAAACAAGAAGTAAAGGAAAAATGAAGCAAGAAAGGATTTTTATACACTGATTTTTTTTCATATACTTCTGCTCCAGTCGGTTTAATTACAGTCTCACATACAGACATGATTATTTAAAACCCGGGATCAATAAATATACAGTACAGGCCTACAAATCTGAACTACTCACATGAATTAATAGATTATGGGCCTATATATGTTGCAGTGAGGGGCAGCACTGCAAATATAACCTGTAAAATCTATGAAGGCAATAAAAAATACACCCAGAACGGGGCTTGAACTCACGACCTCTTGTTTCGCAGGGGACAACGCAAACCGCTGTTTCTATCGGAGGCAGAACTACGAATATTTCCTGCAAAACCTAAAAAGGGAGCCAATGTAAAAAAGACAAACAAGCTAACTACTAGACCAGTCCGGCCTCCACACCTTACGACAGTTGAACAAGCGTCAAGTAGGACTATACTGTGATTTTTCTGCAATTTGACCATTTTAGCCAAGAATTCCTCAGACCCATGAACACAGCAGGCAGGTGTTTCTTTTTAAACGTATACAGAACACCGAAGAAAGGGTGGTCTCATTTCCGGTTTTCACCGAAGAAAGGGTGGTCTCATTTCCGGTTTTCACCGAAGAAAGGGTGGTCTCATTTCCGGTTTTTGTCACGTAAAAATGTGTAACTGAATGAGATCACCCATTAAACTAGTCAAAGATTGTTTTTTTTTTTCACGTTAGTCTTAATTCCAAGCTAAACTTATAATGTATTTCCAATGTACACACACATAATCTGATGAATCTGGTTTACGTGCCCTTCCCCTCCGATCCGCTTTATACACAGAGCCTGAAGGCTTTCCAACCCCTTCAGCCCATTGAATAGAAATGGCACAACAATTACACACATCAAAAGGCTCACAAATCAAACAATGACGCCGACTTCAAACATCTGGATCGCTAGAAATCCATACGCCCAATGTATTACACTAATATATATATATTCCTTAAAAGGAGACGTCTGTGTAGCAAATTACTTCCTCTATCCCTATTCGAGCTGCAGTAACATGAAAGATGAGCCACATCCATGTAATTGAAGGCCTGAGATATAAATCAGGCATCCCCCTTCCAAAAGACTGCTTTGGAGTAAGTAAAAAGTTGATCACCGGGGAGACTGCTGATTACTTAACTTCCGATTACCGTTGGTTTTTCAGTGAAATATTTGAGGGAAATCTATCAACACTCCACTCAACTGAAGAACAATTAAGTTTATTATGTCCTCTCGACTTGACGACCTCTGAATTAAGACCACATCCGAATGCAGACCATTTTCATGCGGTCCCATTGCCATTCACTCCCTTTCTGAAATAGCCTCTAAAACCGGCCTACCTCTAAATTAAGTCCCGTTTTGGATGACGGTCTCAATTCAAAGAGTCCACTTTACGTTGTTGCCTGTTTTTTATAAGTATTCTTTTCCAGATCCAACTTCCCACATTCCACGTTAGAGTTTACAGACTATTTCACTAACATTTCCCATCTCTTGTGAAAAAATGGTTCCGCTGTTAATTTCTGTATTGTAACGCTTTTTGAATATTTATAAGCCGAAATATTGAACCTTTTTAATAACAGATCTAGACTTTCTACCATTGGCATTCATCTCCCTGAATTCATCCCCCAAGACTGCAATAAAACGCACCCTTCAGTGACCCTTTTTAAAGTAACAAAGAAAATTAATGTTATTGGATGACATGACAAAAGTCTTTTACGGTTAAGTATTACATGTGCTATGCGTCCTTTTTGCAAAAAAAAAAAAGAAAAGAAAAAGAAAACAGCTGGCCATAAAATTTGTTTTTCCTCTTGTGCAAAATAACCTTCGTTCATTTGTAAACGCTGCAATAAATGCCAATGATCGCGGAAAGTTTGAATATCAGGACAATCGGCAATTGCGTGCCTAAAATAATATAAACCATTGTAAATATTCAACAATCAGCATAAGTGGAATGGCAAGCAATTAACTAATGGATGACTAGCCACCTGAATAAGTTATTTTGATCCATGTCCTGTAACTGCATGCTCGCACATTTTCGTGAGTAATCAAGCAACGAGTAGATGTGGTTCCGACTGCTCCTGACACACAAATTATTTCATAGTTGCCTCTGCTCTTCCCGCCTTTCAGTTAAGGTTCAAGGTACGTGTATTAACTGTCGCTTGTCTCATCACCCACAAAATGGCGAAATCGGTTATAAAAAAAAACAAAAAAAACGATGAAAATCTCAAGGGTGCCCTAATACCAAAGCATATAACTCTTTGCAAGACTTCGTCTTGCCAATTGTTAACTAGAGCAGTGTGCATAGCCCACATATTCCCTATAGCCGCCCCCCCATCAGTTAAACACGACCATCAATGGTCAATCAAGAGCTGAAATTTTCTAAGTCCAGTTGGTGCATTTTCCTTGGAGGAACCTGACCTATTTACAATACCGATCTCTGTTTGTTCCCATAGAAGCTACATACCAAGCTTCATTAAAATCCCTACAGTTGTCCTTGAGATATCGTGTTAACAAACTCATTCCTATGCTGAATAATTTCCAGGATTTGGTAAATTTCAAAGTCAATTTGGTTCATTTTCCTTAGGTCAACGTAACCCATTTACAATACCGACCCTTGTTAGTGCCCATAGAAGCTACACACCAAGTTTCATTAAAATCCTTACAGTTGTTCTTGAGATATCGTGTTAACAATAGGCAATCAAGAGCTGAAATTTTCTAAGTCCAACTGGTGCATTTTCCTTGGACAAACCTGGCTCATTTACAATACCGATCCGTGTTTGTTCCCATAGAGGCTACACACCAAGTTTCATTAAAATCCTTGCAGCAGTTTTTAAGTTATCGTGTTAATAAACTGTTGGTGACAGACCGACAGACCGACACACGGTCGATCGCATATATTCCCCACAGGTGGAACTTGTGGGGAATAAATAACGTGTAAGGTGATTTTTCCAAAACTGTTAGAGAGAATCAGCGAAATGATCACATGAGAACCGGTGAGAACCAGTACCCAGGGTGGCGATCGGTATAACTCTTTGCTGAGAAAAGTTAGATAGTCGTTTATGGAAAAGCTCGTAGTTGAAAACCACAATTTCTAAGATACTCGCCCTCACTTGAGCCCCCGAAAATTCATGGCTAAGAGCGTGAGACACGGCAAAGTCCGAAGTTATAAATAGTACAGAGGGTGGGTGGACTTCACCGTTCTGTTGTGTGTTTACATGCATTTGTTCATGTCAGCGAAGGGCACAAACCCCCCCTGACAAAACAATATGTTTGAAGTCACAAGAATGAATTAGTGGTTCGTTAAAAAAGTTACGGTTTCTGTCAGTATTAATTAGCGATCGGGGCGTTCTTGTTTCAAATTCTTGAACCAGAATAATGAGAATTATAACAAGAATGTCAGTCATTACAGGTGTGAACATTGAAAGCTACCAATTATTGAAAATGTAATTATAGTTAGAGGACATCATTCGAACACGACTATCATATTTCGAAGCAATCGGAGTCCAGCTGTACGATCAGTAGCATTTTCGTGTGCCGACCTGAAATTTGGCTGTTTTCATGAGTATCAGCCAACAAATTATAACCCTGGTGAATGAGCATCAAAGCAATGAAAAATAACTGCAGGATAAATCGAGTTCTTTTTTTTTTTATTTAACAAGTGAACTTTGCGAAGTTGGAACGACGTTGGATCGACGCCGCACCCGACGTTAGATTAACGTCGGGGCTTGGTTGACTACAGAAATCGAAGCGTCTATCCCCGACATTGAATAGACGTCAATTATCCCATGTTTACTCAATGCTGCGAATAGGTTGGCAATGGAAGTCGAAACAATGTCTATCACCAGGCGTGCACAGATGTCGACAAAGCAACGTCGAATAAACGAAGGAGCCAAATTGCCATTAAAACAGCACCAGTTATAGTGTTGTATATATATTATATGCCCACCCTTAGGTTATCCGGTCATGCAGGATACATATGGAGTTCATTTCCATGAATATTTTTTTCCAAACTGTGTGGGAAAAAACTTGCGCGCTCTTCACATTCTCATTTTACGTTCTCATTTACGTCATCGTTTCGGTCTGCATTCAAAGTGACCTGTCGTGGATACCATTTCCGGTGAACGATAACACAAGGACGTTGTGTTTGGTTGTGAATCCGACATCTGCTCAACGTAGATTTTCCGACGTCTATTCAACGTTCCAGAGACGTTGATTGAACCTCGGAGAACGTTACGTTTTGGTACGTTGCTTATTCAAAGTCTATTTAACGTTGTGCCAAAGACGTTTTTTAGACGTTGATCTGCGATCGCGACTAACCCCAGGCAAAGTACAACCAGAGGTTATATTGTGGTTTGGTCGGATCGACGTCGCAACCTCAAATCGGCATCGGATCGACCTTAGCTGTGTATTTTCTTGACGAATATTCTGGCCAAGTTTGGGCAAATCGCTACAAAGAAGTTTGGTTCAGGATTTCCCAGAGAATATTAGTTCCTGTAAAATTTGAAAGCAATCGAAACATAATTAGAATTTTGTGCTTATCCTTCAATTCGGCCAATTTGACCAATAATTTGACCAATTTTGACTGGTGAAATTGGCATATAAAATGCAGGTTGGTGGAGGATGACATTGATTGAGAAGAACAAAGCAAACGGCCTACCCTTGTAGTCAGGGTATTTTGAATTCACATTGGGAAACAATCGCTATCCATAATGTTTCGTCGTATTAACCCTTGTACATATTCCCTCAAAGTCATTAGCTAAAAGATGCTGCGCCGCTCAAACGGCAAAAGAGCAATTATAAGATAGAAGTGAAAGTGGCATTCCAATATTCATGTCTATCAGATACATTATAAGCAGTAAGGTATCGGTGCATAGATAAGCTACAATACAGTGCGTACAGTAAAATGATACTCTTCACCTCCACCAAGAGTCATCATATTGTTCGTAAACAACTACATTTTGTTTTATCTCAAACGAAAGGTGCCCTTATCCCAATCACGGTGCGTCACCTTTTATAATGCGGCCTCCTTCTGAACTCCCATAAGCTGGAAACATGAAATGTCAAATGACACTTGACAAATGACAATGTCACTTGTCAAATGATAATATAGTTCACATAGATTTCTTTTTAATTTTAGGATGAATTTCACGTAAATCATTGAATTTTTAAATGAAATATTTATATACATTTATATGAAAAGCTTATGCTCTATTTCTTTCATACGCAATTGGAGAAATCCGTCCCAAAATAAAATTGAAAAAAAAGAGAAATATTTTATTTGCGGATTTAAGTAAAACAAATATTGTTATTATCGTTCGCGCACACGTTTTTCTTTGTCTTTATATTCAGAACATCCCCTGACAATTTTCAATAAAAGCTAACCGCATGTATTCTCAATGGTTCTATTTGTCATTTTTATCATTCATGTGCAACAAAAGACTTTATCGACACATCTATCTCTATACAACAATATCTATCAAAAATAATGCAGCTGTTTGGCACAACCAATTCACATGAAATGAATATGATATCATGTTTAAGAGCTGGAACATAATTGGTTATTGCGTTTGCAGTCGAAGCTTTCAATATCTCAATATCTCTTATCTTATGTGCCAAACATTGGGAAATGATGAAACTCGACCTCAATAGACTTTTTTTTCTAAAACTAATTAAATTAAATGAAATAAGTAATTTCCAAGCAATGATTCATATTCTCTCTCTCTCTCTCTCTCTCTCTCTCTCTCTCTCTCTCTCTCTCTCTCTCTCTCTCTCTCTCTCTCTCTCTCTCTCTCTCTCTCTCTCTCTCTCTCTCTCTCTCTCTCTCTCTCTCTCTCTCTTTCTCTCTCTCTCTCTCTCTCTCTCTCTCTCTCTCTCAGAAAGATACTATTTTTTCCAAAGGCTCTGGAACTGCGGCCCATTTTTACCATTTGCAGAAAAACTGATAGTTTGTTTCTTCGTGATTAAGCAAACGAAGTCAGGTGTAAGAAGTTGGCCTCCACTAACCAGAAACTGGCCTGAATTTCTATTCAGTGCCTTTCGTTTTTATATAACACAATTCTTCAGGTTGAATTGTGGGTAAACTTTTTTACGTTAGATTGTTCTAAAACCCTTTCATCCTGACTGGGCTGGCGTTTCTTTTTTTTTTTTCAAAATACAACAGGAAGACAAATGAAATTTCAACATTCCTGTTTCATACGAGAAATAGATAACAACACTGTGAGAAAATGAGAGTAAAACTTGAGGGAATACCATAAATAGACAAGTCAGTGAGAAAACCGGACAAACAGTGTTTGTCCAAGTTTCATTCCACTTATCAAGCAACCTCCCGTTCTTTAATTTTGTGGGGTTTTTTTATTCAATTTCCATTGATGAATAATAAGTTATACAAATTCAGGTTGAACAGTGTTGCATTTTACTTTTAATTTTGTTTCCCAAGCAACGATATCTGGACTTACCTAGTTTATTTTTCGCCGACTCTTTCTTGGGAATCTGTTCTATGCATGGGAAACCGCCGCATTCGCTGAAGCAAAGCTTTTTGTTGAGATAGAGGAAAAAGACGATCAAACACACCAAGAAGAAGGCCACGGCGCCAAGAAACGCGTACGCCTCAACCGGAACTGCAAAGAAAATACATATGCATTAGAATAATTTAACCCCACCCTTGAACTGGAACATAAGTTCTGTTTGTTAATAACAAAATCCTTAGAAAAAAATTGGCTAGTTATTTTTATCTGACATGCAACATAATAACAGTGCATTATTCCACTAAAATATATATAACTAGGATTTAACTAGAATATATAAACTGCAAATGCACAAGAATTCATAAACTACTCCCCCTTGCCATCCTCACAAAAATTGATAATTTAAGCAGTAATTTCAGTGTTTATTTAATTTGACTCATTATATCACGACACATTTCTGGCCACTATGTTCATAGAAGTTAAGTGAACTCAAGAGATTTGTTTACAATGCTCAATTGGCACAAATAAATGCTAGCCTCTAATCTGCATCTGCGGTCTGTACCTGTTAGATTCTCATTAGGGACCGGGTGGTAAAAATCGCTTTTTAAGGGGTGACTGATGGCAAATTTTTAGCTGTAATTGTATAGCATAGACACTGCAGAGCAAATACACCATTCAAATGCCAAAACATGCACCTGGGAAGAAAATCGTCTATTATGGCAAAAGAAAAAGATAGGAGCTTTAGGGCCATTTAAATACAATGCAGATTAATCAAATCCACGAAAAAATTATTATAAAACACTGCACAAAGTTCAGGAATAAAATACCGGAGTGATAGGCCGGCTAATTACGATTTTCAATACCGGTATCCCAGGATTTCTCCCCCCCCCCTATTTTCAGTGTCTCATGTGGGGTCTGCACAAAAAATCCTTGACAAAACAGGAAGGCAAATCGCAGGATATACATTTCAAACATGAACGAACATTACACTCCGGTATATAAAAAAAGTAGAACTGTTATCTGAACTCTTATGGTGCTGGGATTTATTTCATTTGTTCTTTTTGTACGATGCTGGTCACATTTACTGTACAAGTTTCAGTGTAGTGAGAAATAAAATATATAAAAATATACATGCACATTCTCTCTTTTTTGTATAAAAAAGGGGCCAAGATATCCCAAGTTAACTTGGCTCCCACAGGGGCCAAGCTATTCCAGAGGGGGATATGCTGGAATATCCTGTCCAGGGGAAGGCCTCTAATGTTTTATACAAGGGAGAGGAGATAAAATTGGTTTCAATTAGATCATATTGCTAACAACAAAATGTTACATTTTACTCCTCTAAATAAGCCAAATGCAAATTTTGCGACCCTTTCAACTCAAATATACATTAAATATTGATAATAGAAACTTGTTTTCAACCATGGAAGATGATCTTTTTCATTTTACCAAATGGCTATACTGTAACCATTCGTTCTCCTTCCCCCGTAACTGGTTACAACAGGCACAAAGAAAACGATAAATTAAAAAAATTCTCAGGTGTGGGTTCCAAATACACCAAAATACTCAAGATACTATTCTGAGCAACTTTCGTACCTCTGCCGTATTTTAGTGTCTGAATTGTCATTGTAGGCTACTAAACGCGGAAGTAAATAACAATATTTTGGCCTCTTCAATACTAAGATAAGCCAAATATTGAGAGTATGACTTCGTTTAATGACCCGATCACCACTGCTACCTTGTACACAATGGCACATGGGGATTGGAATTTGACTAAAACCTTATGGGCACACACACATACGGGTCGTACCCGCAGAACTTATCCCAAACTGTTCAAAACGCTCTGTCAATTTGGTTTGTTGTTATCAAATATTGCACAGCATACCATATTGGTAAATTCTACAATATAGGATATTGTTGCACTGGTTCCCAGTTGTGACGCAGACAAGATGTAAAATACAAACCTCCTTCTAACTGAACCATAATCCAGTCTGAAAATGTCACTGTTTTTATGTTTTGAAGTTTTTCCTCTTTACAGCTGTATCACCGAGCATGTGAAATACATATACATTGTTCAACACGAAACGTGCACAAACTCCCATATATAAAACTTCAACACATGACTGAAACCAAAGACCCTTAAATAATACAAGCTCTTTGCTGAAACGTAGAATTTTTCTTCTTCTTCTTTTTTTGTTTTTTTTTGTTTTTTTTTTGTTTTTTTTTTTTTGTTAACTGCAATCTGCGCCACCCAAAACGGTTGACAAAGTCCAGTAGAATATGAATTTCTATCCATCCATCGCCTCGTTGCACAATGACTTGTTTGATGCAAACCTCGACCAATGTGAATTATGTTGATGCGGTCTGGTCAAAACACACATTCAATACCCATATAGCGACAGACTACCCCAGTGGCAATTATCGCACTTCAAACAGACAATAGAACAGTGAGGTAGAGTCTATGCATTTCTAAACAGTACCAAATTCAGATTATGAATTTAAAATTTAAGGAATGGTTTAAAAAAAAAAACAATTTTTAAGTGTCTTGTAATCGTGTTTGTGGTGTTAACTTTCAACGAAACAGTTCCTTCTCTTCTGCGATAAAACCACTGTATTGTCATATTTGTGGTGTTCTTCTTTTGCTCTTGTCAGTAATAATAACTGTTATCGACAGGCAAACGGTTATTGAAATCTAAAAAAATGATTCCGTGGCGCTTACTGTGAAGTATATACGTAGTGTCTTAAAGGCAAAACTTGCTGAAAAGCGCTATGTAAATAATTAAACACTGAACAACAAATAGGTACTTGCATTTGGTGTAATCCAGAAAGAACCAACTCGAACAATATATTCTGAAGCTCTGTCAATTTTTATTTTTAAATGTATGCATTTTTTTCTCTTTTTTTCCACTTTGTTTCTATTTTTGAGTGATTCTGCATGCTCACAACATTTGCACTCTGGTTTAAATATAATGCATAGGCTTTTATTTGCTTTCGAGGACACTAGAGCAGTGTTCGAAACAGAGATGCCCGCCCACCCGCCCGCCCGGAACCACCAGGTTTCAAGTTAAACCAGCAGTTTTAAAATTTGCCCACCCAGAGCTTCAGAAAATATTTTAGACCAACAGAAATAAGTGAACTCAGACATTGTACTCAGTGTTGTGACACATTTGTCGAATTAAATACGTTTTAATTTTTTAAAACATCAGTTATTTTGTTATACAGTTGCTAAATAAGTATTACGTAGCAAAGGAGTAACTTTTTCTCTCTGTTTAATTAAAATCAATTAATTTGCGATAGTTTTTTATTTAATTGTACCCTTGTTTCGGGACATCCAATTTTCCGACGGTCCAGCGAGAATTACATTATTAGCACGGCATGTGTACGCCCTTTTCGCCCTTTTCATGCTTATTTCGATCACTCTGCTAGAGAACGACTTTGAAATGCGAGCGCAGTGAAAAAAAGTGAGCCAACTGATGTAACGGCAATCGAACGGTGTGGCAGGAACAAAATAATATTGGCTCAGCTGTGGAAATTTTGCGTGGTGGTGGTAATTTTCAGCGATCCCCAATGTAGACTTACCACCTTTCTAAAAAATAGTAATGCGACATTCTAATTGTAAGTATGTACTGGTCTGGAGGGGCACATATTGTAAAGTTGTTTTTGAAGTCACAGTTGCAGAAATATTTTCCTAGTTGTGACATTAATTTTACCTGAATTCAGTGTAATTTGGTGTATTGATTACTTTAACGTAATTTGAGGAAATACTTACTGGGTTCTCCAGGACAAATTTATGAATAAAAAACGCAAAACGTGAAATTCACAGTCCATCACCCCAAGCTCTTTACAATCTAGCTTCACCCTCCAACACCGTTCCAACGTCACAACGTAGAATTGACGTCGTTCTGACGTTTGCAAGAAAGTAAATGTATGCTGGGAATTTTTCACACAATCTAATCATGCTTATTTTTACCGCTTGCATGCAATACGTTTGCCAGGGCTCCTTTCGTCACAACCAAAATGTTTATGCTTATCTGCTAAAATAATCTAAATTTAAAAATGTTGATATCGGATACACCTACATCTATGAGTGGAGGTGACCTCCATTAATATCTGTGGACGTGTGTATGAGGGACATCAACAAAATTATTTCTTTTCACCAGCAAATCCCATACTAATACAATTATCCTGTTCATACATAAATATTTTTTTTATGTTTTTATCCAACCACTTGTTGCGAAAAAGCACATTCGAACAAAATTTCACATTCGAACAAACATTTCTCAAACCATCTCTTAAACTACATCACACAAAAATGAAAATGAGCCCAATTTAGGCAATTAATTTCTGTAATAAAGTCGCACCTGTTTCTCTTTTTTTAGAATGAACAAAAAACGGCCATAGCTTACACAAATGAAACAAAGCATTCCCACCGCCCCCTTCCCCATTATGAATGTGCAACATTTTTCTTAACTTTATTTTCATTTTTATCATTATTGTCATAATTTTTTTTAATACTCGACAAAAAAATGGTCTAAGAAGGAATTTTGGAGTTTTAGCAAGTAATACAAATCGGAAGAGTAGCCTTTTGTTATTCCAAAACCAGTACCGCTTATCAATCAGTCTGTTAAAACTGAATTATACGTATAACTAGACTCAAATTCGCACAGCGATTTAGACCCCTCTTGGAATGATAACTTAAAACGGAGGGTAGATGACACTGGTATTTGTTAACGATTTTCAAATGTCTGAATATAGAATATCCTCCTAAATACTACCAACTATACCGGTAAGGTCAAGGTCAAAAAATTTTTATCAGGTGCACCAGTTCAGATGACTCTCTATACATCTGCCAAGTTTGGTTGGTCTAGCTTCAGCGGTCTTGAAGGAGCGATTGCTCTATCTCTTATCGTTTTCGAGAAAAAGGCTAACTTCCGGTTTGGGGCTCGAAAGTGACCTGGAGGTCAAGGACACCGGAAGTTATACCTTACGCATCGTCGTATAGGGGTTGGAGGTCGAACATGAGGTCAAAATTGCTCTATCTCTTGCCGTTTTCGAGATAAAGGCCAGCTTCCGGTTTGGGGCTCGAAAGTGACCTGGAGGCCAAGGACACCGGAAGTTATACCTTACATATCGTCGCATAAGGGGTGGAAGTCGAAAATCAGGTCAAAATTGTCCTGTCTCTTACCGTTTTCCAGATAAAGGCCAAGTTCCGGTTTGGGGCTCGAAAGTGACCTGGAGGTCAAGGACACCGGAAGTGATACCTTACGTATCGTCGTATAAGGGGTGGAGGTCGAAAATGAGGTCAAAATTGCTCTATCTGTTACCGTTTTCGAGATAAATGCTTGTTTTTCTTAAATAACGCTTTTTGCGATTTTTAACGGGAGCCTCAGATCACATCGTCCTTTATATATGTGCCACGTTTGGCTTTTCTGGCTTCAAAGGCCTTGCTGTAGATGTCTGGAAACCGATTGACCTTTTTCGCGACCAGTAAGGTCAAGGTCAAAAATTTTTATCAGGTGCACCACTTTAGATAACCCTCCATACATGTGCCAAGTTTGGTTGGTCTAGCTTCAGCGGTCTTGGAGGAGATGTCTGGAAACCGATTCGGCGGAAGAAGAAAAAAAAGAAAAAATGGGAGGAAAAAAATAGGTGAAGAATTCGAGGCAATCCATCCCCATTTGGTATAAGAAGTGGGAATAAGAAAACCTCAAATATTGGACTGTTCAGTGCCCTTAGTCTGTCAGCATTTTGCTTGAAATTGTACAGCATAGATGCACACTTTTAAAAAAATATATATTAATGACAATATATGTTTAGATTGCAATCAGGAAGGGACATATTATTTTGTAAATGAATTGAATGCAAAAACTTATCTGAATAGCGACACGCCATTTTAACAGCTCACTAAATATAGAAAATTGCGATATCGAAAATTTCAGTCGTGTTGATAAAGACCAATTAAAGTAAAACCTGCCTCTACACAAGTGATAAGCCCCGGCGTAGCTGTTAATGCCAAGAACTGCCTAAGCTGTCGGAGCTACATGGGCGGTAACCCCTGCACTTGTGATACCTCTGCGCAGCTTCTCTCGGTAAAGATTAGAGATTCTGCACTTTAAACATCATTTTGGAACCTTTCATAGTGTAACTAGAAATATTAGATGTATTTTTTATATCGATAAGTTTCGCCACATCAGTTAGTTTCACTAATTTGGTCATTAAATGACTTATCTAGAGCTACGACGCTTTCAACCTTATTAATTCACTCCGCACATATTGAGCAGTCACCTTGAGTTTTAACTTTAATCAGTTTCGTCAAATTGATTAATCCTGTCCAAAAAAATATATCTCAGGATTCTACGCGGATAATATTTATGTATAACGACGGGATTCCAGTCGAATGTTACCAATGAAAATCATGGCGATTTCAGTCAAATTTTCCGGTGGCACATCCTGGGATATTTTGGCCCCCTCTTGGATATCTTGGTTACCCTAGGACCCAAGAGATCCTAGGATATCTTGGCCCTTCGGATATAATTCCATATATAACTTTGAGTAGCGCAAACAATAAAAAGGTTTTTGTCATCAAACAAGGATCAGTGTTTCATGGGATGGTATTTGCTATTTTCGAACCCTTTCGAACCCCTTGTTCTCAAAATAGCCAGAAAACCTTCGATCGACAGTCGCAACACACTTAAGTGAAAACAATGAGATATTTTCGAAGTTGACAAGTGTCGATGCTATTCGGCTGTATGTGTATTTCCTAATATAGAGGTGCGATGCTGCAAGAAACGTTACATACAAGTGGCTTACCTACAAAGCTCAGGGATTTGCCCTAAAACCTTTGATAGAACTTTGAAAGGTCAATCGCAATATTCAAATATATTTTTATGCGATTCAAACATAAACGAACCTAACATTTATTTGTTCCTTTTTACGATGCTGATCGTATTCACTGTGCAAGTTTGAGTGGGGTGAAAAAGTAAAAATAGACAATATACATTCTTTTTATTTTGTATTAACAGCATACCAATGTATCCTAGGATCACTTGGCTTCCACGGCGAGCCAAGGTGTCCTAGAGGAGGCCAACCTGTCCTGTTACATTAGCATTTCTAGGTATTACACGAGACATAGGGATATTTTATGGGGATCTCACTGGGATCCCAACTAAAGCCTGACCGTGCCCTCGAAGTGAATTTGAAAGTGGGGAATTGCAGTTTGTTTACTGGTTATTTTCGCACCGGTTTTATGTTGTCTCTTGTATAACTTCCCTTGTGGGAGGGGGCGAAGACATAATAGTCTAGCTCTGTCCACCCTCAAATTATGCTTTCAAACCACATTTATTGATTATAAGAAAGGAAATATGACAGTCTCTGTTTCTGTACGCAACCAGAAAGAACCCAAAAAATATATGTGTAACAAATCTTTACATAATTAATTGTTATTAATTAATTAACTTTTTCTATTTTTATTAGCAAAAAAAACGTGTTTAAAGCTTTAGTGGATATTCTCCAAACTTGCACAATACAAGAAATAGCTAGGTGAGCAAATGACTGCCTTTTAAATTTGGTGACCGGTGTGAAAATGGTCGATGAACAAATAACCTAACCTAACCTAACCTAATCCACATTTTAACACCATCGTCAGATGACACAAACACGCAATTTATTTGACCGAATATATGTTAAAAAATTTTTTTGAAGGTTGCAGTCGTGACATTTTTTATAGATTCGTACAAGTTTCCCAGTATTTTGTTGTTTTTTTTTGTTACTCCTGCAAGTGAAGGTCTCTTTCATAACATACATTGTCCTGCGTCTGTGCGTCGTATTCGTATTTTGTGAATAAACAACTATCTCTTTTGGGAATAAACAGTTATTTCAGATAATGTAAAAGGCCGTCAGCCACAGAAAACAAAAAGTAAACACTGCACTTAAAGTAGTTGGGATCTAAAATATAAAAACGTATTTTAAACACTCACAAAAAGTGTTATTTAGAATAAAACCAGAAAACTTGTTTGCCATAATAAAAAGTCAGCATCAAAAGCTAATGCATGTTTTCAATGTCATACTGTCATATTCGCCCTCAATACATTGAAGAAATTCAAGAAATTGAATACATTGAATAAAGAATCAAAGAAGAAAGGTGTACATACCATGGAAATCATGCTTTTTATGTTCCATAACAGTTCATTTCTCTACATATAGTTTCAATAATAGAATTATTTAATCCTGATTTGTTTTAGTCACCACCAATAATTAGTTTGTAAGACACAAGTCGTAAAGAAAGTTGTTTGATGATGCTGTGATAGTTTTAAACAACCTATGGACTTTTATTTGTATTTAATGTATGTCTGATTCAGCCTTAAAGCAAATTGTCTAGCTATATGAAAGCAAGGCTAATTTCCTGGCATCGTATGTCATTATTTTCCCTCTGTTTGTTTACCCGTCTATTTTTAGTGATTTATGACATTACACTATCAGTCACGTGAGAATTGCCAGATAGACAACTAGAAAATAGAGATAATACGTCTGGTGGCTTGATTCAATACGATACATCACAATCAAGGAATCTTCTGTAAATCAATAAGCATCAGTCGACTTTTCTGCCTACTGAAATTGTTCACTGAACCATAAGATCTCTTCTGCGATACATCTTCACCCTGCAATATTCATTAAGGTCAGTTTACACCTATACCATTGAATGCAGGTAAACAAAGGCAGACTGGTTACGTCTGTGTGGAGACTGCATTACAGATTAATAAGGACTAACCTGAGCATTCTCAGTGGCATTTACGGACGATGATTAGTTTTACCTCGCAAACAAATGGCATCGTTTACTGTCAAGTTAAGGTGAATCCTCCTTTCTTTTTCACCATGACACTCTTGCGACAATTGCAGTTCCCAGTCACAACAATCAAACTAAAGTCACGTCAAGGACTTAACAGTGGATGGAACACCCCAAATCAAATTTCACTTTTAACAAATGAAGTACGAATACCAGTTATAAAATGGCAATTGTGCCCATAAAGTAACAACCCTGTTTACCACAAACTTCAAGTCTGGGTCTCAACCTTAAATTTGCAGTTTTGAATCACGATAATATTATCAAGCCTCAATCATTGTCTATAAATTGCAATTGTGACCATAAGTCACGATCATGGCATGGAAGTTACAGTTACGGCCATCAGATTGCATTTGTGGCTATAAAGGTCCAATAGTGGAAATCAGGTAGGTCACAGCCTTAAAATTTGGATAGTTGTGAACTAATTACGATCATGGCTACTCAGTAAAAACCCTCGCAGGGATCTTCAAGCAATTGTCAATAAAATACAGTCGATATGTTGTCTGCTTTCATTTATTAATTCCTTAGTTCCAACCGTGTTAAATACAATGGGGATATTATTCCAGAAACCAGGTCAAAGTCATCAAGTTGTAGTCAATCAAGACGTATGTTATCATTAAACAACCACGTTAACGACTAAGCCGTAACCATAAATGTAAAGTAAATGTAATGCACAGTAAATGCAACAATACTAAGCTATTTCAGCAAGTGAAAACTACTGCTATAACTTTCAATTTACAGTCATCAAATCTGCATCATAGACACCAAGACCCAGTCTGTCATAGTAATCGCTACAGATATAATAACAAGTCACATTCTTCCTTTGGACAGGCATGCTCATACTTGTGAGTCGCGGACATCAAATTGTGAGCATAACAATGAGGTCCTTCAAGTGACATTTTGTCACACAATAAAATTAGTCATTTCGTAACTAATTTCAGGAGCATTCTATTCAGAAGCTTGATGTGAATGAGACCCGGATATAATTTAGCTCGATGGGAAAGCTGCAATATTCATGAAAGCAAACAACTGCCAGACTAACGCATAAATTATTCGCGAATTTCTCCAATATTCCAAGTAGATACATAAAACAAAGTCAACAATATTATTTCAAAGCACACTGTTCAATAGATAACGATCGTAGTTGCTTTCATCTTACTTTATTGCTATGAAAAGGATATCTGTCAAAATTTCCATTTTTGGTTACATACTGGTAAATGTGAAAGGTAATGTTCTTTTTAGATAGACATTTTGAACAAATGTTACTAAGGGTTGTGTGCTATATATATTGTCCTAGTACAGGTATCACCTTAGACATCCTTAATAGCTATATAACATCTTTCCATCTGGAATTTTCCAACCAGACAACCGGATGACATTTTCCATTTTGTTTTTTACTATTAGTTACTCCAGATTTTACATTTTTAAAGCGGATTTCTGTTGAAATAGAAGAACAATGTTTCCCTGAGACTACCATGTAGTTATACTAGAACCTTATTTCGCCAGCGAAATGTTAAACACTTGACAAAAATTAAATGCAACAATATTTCCTTCAATGGGTTATTTCTTGAATAATATATTGCAAACAACACAGCTTGAATACGTCTTATAAGCCGAGTAGTGTTTGGTTTTTGTTGGCTTAAGGTTTTATTGACTGAGCAGGCTATACGCAGTGTTATCTATTGACGCAGTGAGGGCTCACACAAAGCTCAGCAATTGTGTTCTGTGATATACTTTAAATGCACTGCATTTAATTGCAAAAATACACTCTTTTCACAATGGAAAACGAAATCGAAGACAAAAATAAAAAGTGACATGCACACGTTCAGATCAAGCTCTTCATAAGTCCCAAGTTTCATGGTCCTAGGGCTCATAGCGTCAGAGAAGAAGAAGACATATATAAAAAATATAAATTATGATGGTTAGGAATTACGATATATTCTTTAAAACAGTGGCACTGTTGAGTTTAGAGATCTCTGTATTTATGTAAATCGTTCTGGCCAAATTCAAGAATTTAAAAGGCAGTAAATGTCTTGGGAGTCTCATAAACTTATGTCAGTTCACACATCGTACTTTGGATGTGGACTGGATTTGCTTGACACTTGTCTGGCCTTCAAGGCTAAAAGTTTCCTTGTCAGTTTTAAAATGCTGTACAAAAAGAGCTATATTGCATCTATCTTGTTAATAAAGTTTAATAAATCAATTTAATTTTTTTTGCAGTTGACTGCAGAGAATTTTTAGAACATTTTTGTTTTGTTTTTAGCATTGCTGATTGCTCCGAATATAACAACTTTATGCAGTGCTTTCTGTGCTGTGGTAGACCGTTCTGTATAAAAGGTTTGCTAGCTTCTGGTGTAGGCTACAGCAAAAAAAGTTTGAAAACGTCTAATCAAGAAGATCTTTTTTAAGCAAAATTTTGCTCTTGGTCAGGGTTTGATTGTCTCATGGGACGATATCTGTGGTCCGTTTATGTTTAATGTATGTATATATTCTGTTACATATCATCACAGTCGTAATACTCGGATTGATACAATGGAATTATTTTGGAAGCAAGGTTGCCGTTGATGGAATGAAATGCTCACATTTTTCCAAATTTTTGTTTGCAACTTGATAGTTAAGGAAAATATTCAAGGTAAGATCCTGTTTAAAGATAAGAAACATTTCATTTATCCTCACTTACGAATTAGTCCCGTTGTATCAGACCTGGATTCATGACTGTTCATTATTCCAACGACATTGTAGTTTTGATTAAAAACATAGATTCTACCATATGATAATTGATCATACTTTTTGTTCTAACAACACAACTCCCCCTCCACCAATGGCCAAAAGTAATTGTAAATTGGAAGACTGGACAAAGCTAACCGCTGCAACTTTAATTGTGTGAAATGCCTTTTCTTTTTCATTTTAGAGATTGCAGCAAACGATAAGTATGGAAAGGGATTCTTTAAGCATTTATCGTTTTGTGTCAATCTGAGTTCCACTCTTGTAATTTTGTGTGGTATGTAATCAATTTTTGTCTACTACAGTTTTAGGCTGATCTTCTCTAGATTTGGTCCAAATTTGATACAGATACCAGCTTGTGTTTTCCAACAATTCTCAAAAATTCCGATTTTGACACGTTCTTAAATTTAAAAAGTATAAAATTGCTTGTAAAACGATGTGTCACCGCCAAGGTCTGTTTTACCGATCGCCTCAACAGCAGGTAGAAAGCTGTCGCAGGACTCTGAGAAGTTTAAGTTATTGTTTTCTGTCGAGATTTTTAGTGGAACTTCAAAAAGTTTCTTCGATCTGCAGTTATGAATTCATGAAAGCAAACAACTGCCAGACTAACGCATAAATTATTCGTGAATTTCTCCAATATTCCAAGTAAATACATAAAACTAAGTCAACAATATTATTTCAAAGCACACTGTCCAATAGATAACGATCGTAGTTGCTTTCATCCTACTTTATTGCTATGAAAAGGATATCTGTCAAAATTTCCATTTTCTGGTTACATACTGGTAAATGTGAAAGGTAATGTTCTTTTTAGATAGACATTTTGAACAAATGTTAAGAAGGGTTGTGTGCTATATATATTGTCCTAGTACAGGTATCATCTTAGACATCCTTAATAGCTATATAACATCTTTCCATCTGGAATTTTCCAACCAGACAACCGGATGGCATTTTCCATTTTGTTTTTTACTATTAGTTACTCCAGATTTTACATTTTTAAAGCGGATTTCTGTTGAAATAGAAGAACAATGTTTCCCTGAGACTACCATGTAGTTATACTAGAACCTTATTTCGCCAGCGAAATGTTAAACACTTGACAAAAATTAAATGCAAAAATATTTCCTTCAATGGGTTATTTCTTGAATAATATATTGCAAACAACACAGCTTGAATACGTCTTATAAGCCGAGTAGTGTTTGGTTTTTGTTGGCTTAAGGTTTTATTGACTGAGCAGGCTATACGCAGTGTTATCTATTTACGCAGTGAGGGCTCACACAAAGCTCAGCAACTGTGTTCTGTGATATACTTTAAATGCACTGCATTTAATTGCAAAAATACACTCTTTTCACAATGGAAAACGAAATCGAAGACAAAAATAAAAAGTGACATGCACACGTTCAGATCAAGCTCTTCATAAGTCCCAAGTTTCATGGTCCTAGGGCTCATAGCGTCAGAGAAGAAGAAGACATATATAAAAAATATAAATTATGATGGTTAGGAATTACGATATATTCTTTAAAACAGTGGCACTGTTGAGTTTAGAGATCTCTGTATTTATGTAAATCGTTCTGGCCAAATTCAAGAATTTAAAAGGCAGTAAATGTCTTGGGAGTCTCATAAACTTATGTCAGTTCACACATCGTACTTTGGATGTGGACTGGATTTGCTTGACACTTGTCTGGCCTTCAAGGCTAAAAGTTTCCTTGTCAGTTTTAAAATGCTGTACAAAAAGAGCTATATTGCATCTATCTTGTTAATAAAGTTTAATAAATCAATTTAATCTTTTTTGCAGTTGACTGCAGAGAATTTTTAGAACATTTTTGTTTTGTTTTTAGCATTGCTGATTGCTCCGAATATAACAACTTTATGCAGTGCTTTCTGTGCTGTGGTAGACCGTTCTGTATAAAAGGTTTGCTAGCTTCTGGTGTAGGCTACAGCAAAAAAAGTTTGAAAACGTCTAATCAAGAAGATCTTTTTTAAGCAAAATTTTGCTCTTGGTCAGGGTTTGATTGTCTCATGGGACGATATCTGTGGTCCGTTTATGTTTAATGTATGTATATATTCTGTTACATATCATCACAGTCGTAATACTCGGATTGATACAGTGGAATTATTTTGGAAGCAAGGTTGCCGTTGATGGAATGAAATGCTCACATTTTTCCAAATTTTTGTTTGCAACTTAATAGTTAAGGAAAATATTCAAGGTAAGATCCTGTTTAAAAATAAGAAACATTTCATTTATCCTCACTTACAAATTAGTCCCGTTGTATCAGACCTGGATTCATGACTGTTCATTATTCCAACGACATTGTAGTTTTGATTAAAAACATAGATTCTACCATATGATAATTGATCATACTTTTTGTTCTAACAACACAACCTCCCCCCCCCCCCCCACCCCACGAATGGCCAAAAGTAATTGGAAGACTGGACAAAACTAACCGCTGCAACTTTAATTGAGTGAAATACCTTTTCTTTTTCATTTTTGAGAAAACCCCATGCAGCAAGTGATAAGTATGGAAAAGTATTCTTTAAGCATTTATCGTTTTGTGTCAATCTGAGTTCCACTCTTGTAATTTTGTGTGGTATGTAATCAATTTTTGTCTACTACAGTTTTAGGCTGATCTTCTCTAGATTTAGTCCGAATTTGATACAGATACCAGCTTGTGTTTTCCAACAATTCTCAAAAATTCCGATTTTGACACGTTCTTTAATTTAAAAAGTATAAAATTGCTTGTAAAACGATGTGTCGCCGCCAAGGTCTGTTTTACCGATCGCCTCAACAGCAGGTAGAAAGCTGTCGCAGGACTCTGAGAAATTTAAATTATTGTTTTCTGTCGAGATTTTAGTGGAACTTCAAAAAGTTTCTTCGATCTGCAGTTATGAATTCATTGTTTTGAAACTTACCAGTTATGTTTCCTCGGAACATAATATTAAACAGTGAAAAATAATTTTCAAAACGGCTTTTCTTCTCTCCTTAGAATTTTATAAATATGATATTACTTACAGTAAACGGCAAACTTTGCAATGTATTAATGTTTATTATTTAATTGTGCTTTGTATTCTTAAAGAGTGAAAAATAATGCAAAATAACTTTTCGTATTTAGACATGGAATGGGGATGTTTAAAGTACTGTCTAACCCTGTTTCTTACTCCGGTTTCGTGTTCTGCAGATTTGACTGAATCCACTTGAACCTTCACAAATGTGTTTTGTATGGAACGCCATTTTCACATTTATTAAGGAATTATTGCTGTCAAGAATTAATTTTTGGTCTCAAAAATTGATTTTTTTTATATCAAGAATTAATTTTTGATGTCAAAAAGTCATATTTTGATATCAAGTATTAATTTTTGCTCTCTGTAATTATATGTGTGATATATCTAAATGCATTCTTGATATCAAAAAATATTTAGAGATATTAAGAAATATTTACTGATATCAAAAATGATTTAATGATATTTAAAATTGATTTTTAGAGATCAAAAATTCAATTCTCGATAGCAAAAAATGAAATATTTGATGGCAAAATCGCAGTTTTAAGCTCAATAATTTGTTTTCCTTTTATTGATATGAAGAATTTACTTCAGATATCATTATTTCAGAATGAGACTTTTTAATTATATTTTGAAATCTGCAAATGATTTTGTGATCTCAAAAAGTAATTTTTAATATCAAAATATCAGCCTATTTTTTATATAAAAATAACTTAGTAAACTTAGAAGTACACATCTGTGAATAAAATAGAATCTTTCTTTTAATTTTTTACTGTACAAAAAAGAAGCACTTCTTGAGCTCAAAAATTTTGCTGTTATTATTGATATCAATAATTCAAGTTTTCATCTCCAAAATTTAATTGACGATTCGTTACATTTTATATAAATATGTGTTTCCCTTAAGATTTTTAAAGTTTGTAAAATTGATCTTCTGATCTCAAAAATAAATTTTTGACATCTAAAATTCAATTATTTATAGTAAAATACAAATTAATGAGATCCACATTTATTTATTGATATCTTCTTTAATTATATTTTGATATCAAAAATAAGCATTAAATGTTAAAACGGCATTCCATAGGATAATGGTTCTGCTTTGTCGAAATTCATCGAAATGTCACAGATATCTGTATACTATCATTTACTTTACGATTTTCATCGGCAAAACGCAGTCAGATCCTGGATAGCACTTCGCTCCATTGTGTTTGGGTCCCCAGTAATTCCGTGAATCCAGGTATTTTTATCCAATTTTCGACGAAGTTACCCAAGGACCCGATCGCTGTACAAAAAAGAAATTAGATTCTGGTAATTTTCCAAAAAGGATAGAAATGAGATGAACGAAGTTAGTCAGTTTGAGGTGACATTTAGATAAAGAGCTGAAGGCGCAACCAAAATGATCACATATATTGCACTGCCGGGGGCATTCAAATACCAACCGGTTACCATGCGTGTCCATGACTTTTGTAAACGACCCCCAGTGCTACTTTTGAAATAATATCCCTTTTTTAACCAAACACGGGGTGAAATTCCGAAATAACCTCTTTTTTGGGTAAACGTGGAGCAGTTAATAAAAATCATGGATTTGCTGTATAGAGTGTGGTATTTGACAAGATCGATACAAACCCAGACAACACAATGAAGAAGAATAGCAGTGGTGATTACAGTAAGACTCGTCTCACATTACAACAATGAGCACATGTAGGGTTTCTAAAAGCCAGGGGCAACAAGAGCTGTAGCAGGTCTGCTAAGCTAAGCTCCATCACAGCAAACATACGTAGACAAGAGATATCAGAGAAAGCTCTAAAATGAGAGTCCTGAGCATTACATTTCCCAAAGCCCTGTGGTGACTCCGACACTTTGTGTATGTAGTACATGAGGCACCTGCATGGTTACGCTGTTTCCAAAGAGAAAATGGGTAATTTGGGGGGTCACACGCGATTTTTTTTTCTGAACTGCACTCCTCGTCCAACAAGAAGGGGAACCCAAAAACTGCACAAGCACATAATATCGAAAACCAGACAGACGCTTATATTGAAAAGTATATTATACTTTTCAATATAAGTGTCTGTCTGGTTTTCAGTCTATCATTGCACTAACGCGCGTTCTAGCTCCCTTGTTCTCATAAATACATAATTTCGAGAGCAGACGGTTTTACTAAGTTTGGCACTGCGCGTTTAGGGGTGAAATTTACAAGGGAATCGGCGTTTCTTTAAAAAAAAGAGTTCTTTTTTTTAAACTTGACTCTTAGCTTTCAGTGGTCATGGACACGCATGATAACCAATTTGTAGGTGACGATGTTATAAGCACCAATTTTTATTTCTGGAATTGCAGAAAATATATAGGCGCAGCTTTGTGTGGGGCACATTTATGGGAAACTCTCAAGTCAAAGCAAAGACTACACTAAAATTATGATTTAAAATTCGAATAACATTCACTTTCAACTCATTCTGAATGAAAACAAAATCCAGTTCACACACGCATTGTAGAATTTGATATTAATCTTACACAAACAATGAAATGAAATTGTCTGTATTTTACAGTTATAACAATTAAAGTTGCAGTTATATTTGTTTACATTTATGTGTAGTTAAAATTCTAACAACATTTATGTAACGCTGTTTACTTAAATTTAAATAATTTTATTAAAGCCCTACTAGTGGTCCAAATTTAAAGGTGGCAGATTTGGTTTCTGTTGGTACGGCTTGTATTTTATAAAATACTTTAAAATGCACGTTTACGAAACTGTTTGACAACGTAGCCATGTCCCCCCTCAACATACCTTTCTAATGTACCTCCTGCACTGTTTTTTTTTTTTCGCCCTAATATTGGATTAGTAGTGGTGCCAGACAAACCAGGCTTGACGAGCAACATCAGTTAAGAGTTCATCTGCCCCATTATACAAGATATTAATAAAGACAATGAGGTTTGCAGTCTCGTGGGATGCATTTAGGCTTTACAGACTTCAGAGGCTCCTTTTTCTCCACATTGTGTGATGGGCCACTTTATTTATTTAAAACATCATGCAAAAACTAATGCATGGAGGAGTCATATCAACAAAACACTTTTTGTAATCTATAAAAAAAATCCTTCTGTCGTTCCGAGTCGTTTCGTCAAATTGATCTCATTTTCTTCTAGCTTTTAGAACCCCCCACACCCCTCCCCCCCCCCACACGCACACACATTTTGACCTCGAGCGTATATATTTTATACTTTCCTTTGGAACATTCTTTGGAGTGTCATAAATACACTTAAACACATTATATTTACTGAGGGTGCGAGACAATGTTACCCATACGTCTCATGGGTATCCCGACATTTAGCCGAGCGACATGGGGCTCGGCTAAAGGTCGCTTGGCTAAATGTCGTACATTCGTCTCATGAATCAGTCGATAAAGAATCCGGGACAAAATGACTCCGCCCAAAATGACTCCGCCCAAAATGCCTCCAAAAACTGCAAGGGGGGACAAAATGACTCCGCCCAAAATGCCCCGAAATATTATTTCGAATTTTTTTAACTTTTTCTGGCAAAGTGCCAGAAAATGTGTTTTGAGTAGACGGGCTTAATCCTGATCACGGGGAGTGTGAGAGGTGTGGCTTCGTTTCCGCAAAGCTGCCAGTAACGGTGTTTTGAGTAGACGCACTTAATCCCCCTGCAGTGCACTGCCGGCCTGAAACGCATGTTAATCCCACTCCGGAGGACTTTGATAAGCGTGGTTTTGTTTCCACAAAGCTGCCAGAAACTGTTTTGAGTAGACACACTTAATCCCGCAGCAGTGTAATGCCGGCTTGAAATAAAAAAAAAAAAACGCTGGCGACATAGAGGCGCTTTTTTTTTGTTTTCATAAATCTGCCAGAATCTGTGCCTTGAGTAGACGCACGTTACCCCGACTCTGGTCAGGATGCATATATATGGGGGGTGGGATACATCGCAGTTATCAAATGTCCATTGGTAATATTGCAATGGAAGTGTTCGAAAGCAATAAAGGTGGACTGAAAGTTTCACACAATGGCTTCCTTTATGTCAAAAACAGAGAGTTGAAGACTGGTAGGATTTCATGGCGATGTTGCCGGCGTACAAATCATTGCAAAGGCACATTGTCAACGTCATCCGAAATGAACGATCCTCGTCTTGGAAATGGTCATAATCATGATTCGTGTCAAGAAGAGGTAGATGCCGTGAAGGCAAGATCCGAGTTGAAGTCCAGAGCAGTGGATCGGGGCCATAACCCAGCAGCCATGATTAACGCCATGCGCACGACTGTAAATGACCAGGCCCGCACGCGCCTTCCTTCGGACGAAGCAATGAAAAGTTTTGATAAAATGTGAATTAACAAGAGTTGTCTTTTTCATTTATTAAAATAAACCATTCTTCCCTTCACTTTGAAAAAATAAGATTTCGAGGTATTTTGGGCGGAGTCATTTTGTCCCCCCTTGCAGTTTTTGGAGGCATTTTGGGCGGAGTCATTTTGGGCGGAGTCATTTTGGGCGGATACCGTTCCAAAGAGCAAAATCAAGCTCAGACAACGTTATCTAATGACCCTACGAGGTCATCTTGAGCAAACGAGGAGGCAAGATTATCTCGATCGGAACAGTAGTTCCTGTGAAAGAACAACATTATATACTATTACTGTTATGATACACAACTGTGTGACAACATCCATAAAACTGAGACATTGAAATGGATTCGGCTTACCTATATCCAAAACTGCAAGCATACAAATACAAATAAATATATTTTATACATATTCACATATAATTTTATTATTTTCACTGTAACAAATATAACTGTGACAAGACTTGGATAAATTAATTAAACTGTTTGGTCGATTTCCAAGTCAATAATTTCCATTGTCACAAGAATTGGGTAAATGCTGGAATCTCATCGGTCGATTCCTGTCAACATTTTTTTTTTGCTGACCAGAACATAAAACTCGATAGATTTTACAGTTGTTTGTAATCAAAACCCCAGTTGAGCCATGTAACAAACATAAATTGACATGTATTCGAGTTAAATTTATTAACCAGTTGCGAAAATGTTGACATAAATGGCAATAATATTTGATGTTGACTCGAGATAAGTCAATATCTGCTAAGTAATAAATGCTATAGCAATAGTTTTATAAGGCTGACCTTGTCGTTAATAGCTGCAAACGTACCCTCCAACAATATCCCTCTCAATATACGCATGCCCGGGATGCCACTTACTGGCACTTGTGTTTCCTTGGTGCCCTCCCCACCCCCCTCCCCAAAAAGAAAAAAAAAAAAACTCGAGAGGTAAATTTCGTTAAATGCAGAAAGAGGGAATAATTTTTATTCAGTACTCCGCGTTTCCCCTGACAAAGAGGGATTCTTTCTGAACTGCAGTCCCCGTCCAATAAAAAGAAAGGCCCAAAAATTGTATATACACACTTCCCAGTCTAAATGCCTGTCTGGTTTTTGTTCTATGTAGCGCATGTTCTAGTTACATCTGTATTTATACATATATGTTTTGGTAAAACGGAGTGCTTTGCTATTAAATATGACACTCCGCACTTTAGGGGTTGAGTTACTAGGGGGGATCAACGTTTGGTTAAAGAATATACTTTTTATGTTTGCCCACTGGCCCCTTTAGGGTCGTTTGAGAAAGTCATTGACACGCTTGGTAACCATTTTGTACGTGAGTGACCCCCCCCCCTACCAATCCCGGTTCTACATGTCATCTTTTTACTAGATTTGTTTGAAAGTCCGGTGCTAGAAATCATATTATTGCATTAGATATTTTGTTAATATTTAGTAACGGTTCAAGGTTTTTCGCACTAAATCTAAGGCGTTTTTTATGTTCCTGAAAAATTGTTCTCTGCCTATAAAAAGCAATAAAGTACCTGACATCTTGCTCGAGTAGTCCAGAATGTAAATCAATACATCACTAGTCCAGTTCAAAGCGAGCGACCCATAGTCAACATATTGCAGCATAATAGCTTACACCCCACTTTAACATGTTCCCTTTTGTCAACGCTGTAATTCCTTTTGACAACTGTTTCTACATTTTTGCAACTAAATTCTTGTTCATGTATTCCACAAAAAATAACATATAAGACTCATTTCCTGAGCAAGACTGAGTTCCACTTTTTGCAATGTGCCCGCACTAAGTCATTCACATCAGTGCTTTATCACGACGCGATTCCTTAATGGATTCGCCATTGAAGCAGCCCTTGCCATCAGAAAAAGTGATATGGTTAACTCTAAACCTCAGCGTTACTCTCTTTTACTTCCCTTTGCGTCAATACTTTCTTTGCTTCCGTACAAACAGAATGCATGACAACTTGGAGCGACAGACTGCAGAGCTGACAAATAAGCAATTAACATCAGTAAATGACAGCATATTAAATAAGTGAAAGAACTCGAGCTAATATAAAGCCTGCACGTGCTTACGCACCAATGGAATAGGGGATAACCAATGGCCGTTCTGCACGTTCAGACGGCGTGCAGAATAGTTTCTCCTCTGCTCGCGAGCAGATTATTATTATTATTATTATTATTATTATTATTATTATTATTATTATTATTATTATTGTTGTTGTTCTTATTATTATTATTATTATTATTATTATTATTATTATTATTATTATTATTATTATTATTATTATTATTATTATTATTATTATTATTATTATTATTATTGAAGTGTAAAATTGTGGTTTAGAATACCAGCTGTTTTAGTTACGACTAGACTAGGTATTGATTTACTTATTAACACTTGACAAGCCTTTGGCTTGCAAGGGTTATATGAATTTGTGCGAGCAAAATTCGTCCTTTTTTTTCTTCTTGACAGTTTTTCCGATTTTTTGTGTCTTCTTCTTCTCTGACACTTTGGGCCCTACGACCATGAAACTTGGGACTTATGAAGAGCTTGATCTGAACATGTGCATGTCACTTTTTATTTTCGTCTTTTATTTCGTTTTCTTTGCTAAAACGCCATGTGAAAAGAGTGTATTTTTTGCAAGTAAATGCGTAGCATTTAGCCCACATCACACACAGTTGCACAGCGAGCTTTGTGCGAGCTCTCACTGCGTAAATAGATAACACGGCGTATGCTAGATCAGTCAATAAAACCTTAAGTCAACAGAAACCAAACACTACTCGGCTCATAAGACGTGTTCAAGCTATGTTGTTTGCAATATATTATTCAAGAAATAACCCATTGAAGGAAGTATTTTTGCGTTTTAATTTTTGTCAAGTGTTTAACATTTCGCTAGCGAAGTGAGGTTCTAGTTCATAATTACACTTGGAGATTTTCAATCCCAATAGTTTATTAATTTGTACGGTTAAGCAAGGTGTTTTCGTATGATTCCTTTTAATTTTTTCCGCCATAACCTTGTCATGCAAACTCCTCTGAGACCGTTAGGACTACCGAATTTGGCAAAGGCATATTGTAGCATGTCTAAATGGCCAACCTCAATTTTTTAAAAAATCATTGACATTTCATATGCCAAAAAATAGACATTGAAATTTTACTATTGAAGTCCACATCATAGTGTCCGCCCATTAGACCTACCCCCTACGAGGCTTCACCCCACTGGACCTACGCCTCACTATGCCTATTTTTATATGCATTAGACTACTCCTTACCAGACCCAGGCTCACTAGACCTACGCGGGACAAATATTTATCACAGGCTACAATGTACTACACTTTGTATCCACTGTAAAAGAGCACAAATTCTAGGCAAAACGTCATCAGACACGTCATCACACATGTTCATTTGTACAAATTATCAAACAAACTGCTCCATGACAACAACTGAACTTTACTTTTGTGGTCGTTAAAACTAGAAACGCGCACGATAAACATGTTTTATTCTCTGTTCATGAAATGTTTACCCATGTTAATAAGCATAACTACCACACGAAATCTCACCATCGTCTCGTGCAAAGCTTTCAGAACAACTGCCGATGTAGTATTCATATTAATTTGATCGTGTTGTCTACGCAGACTGCATGACAACATTCACCAACATTCGTCTTCCAATTAACAAGTAAACTCCTTGTGCCGTCGTTGCACTGCCACTTGATGGTTTCAATGCATGGTTCCACCTGCCGCCACTTTATTTGTCTTTTGGAAGCTTGTAGACCCCTGTCAGATGCGGAGTACCGCATCTCTGTAGTCTTCTGTTTGCCTTTCAGCTTGCGAATGAAGTGGCACCTGGCAACATTTCCGTTCCACTTTCAGTGGAACCCCTCCACTTGATTCTACTTGCGGAAGTTGCTCTTACGGGTTTCACGCTCAACAGAACTGGTTCAAAGCTGCTGTTTAGACTGTCTAAAAGTAGCGAATGAAGTCCACACGTGTCGGATGACGGGGGATTTGGCTACGGATCGAATCCGAGTTTCCGTTTAAACTGAAGTTGTTGCGGACTAAGGTAAGACGGAGAAATCCAAAGGTCATGAATTTTTGCGAATACACTTCGCCAGTCGCGCGCTCTGCTTGTGCCCTGCAGCAAGGCCTAGTTGTTGAATCGTTTCGCACAAACTCCGGCAACTCGGTTTGGGCAGCAGTAATAATAGCTTTCACGAAGTCACAAACAACCTCGATCGATTTCAGTCGGTAACCAGTGAAGTTTCGAACGCGATCCTTCACGTGACGCAGCAGCTGGCGAGAGTGACTGATTGTCTTTCCGGCAGGAAGACCCATGACCCGTCCATAGTACAGGTTTTGAACGTTCTGTTGATAAAGATTATTGAGCAGCGTGGGACTTTGGGAAGAGTTTGGTGGTGCCAAAGACGAGAACGCTGCATTCATTATCTTGGTGGGAAATGAAATTCGCTCCGGACCATGGGGCGGACCACTTGCCGTTGATCATAATGCATGCCCTCAAATGTCTCTCTTATAGGTGGAATCAGAGACGAGCGTACTCAGTCCATTGATGACCCCAGGCTGCTTAACTGGGAAACGCTGTCGGCGAGGTTATTGCCGAGGTGATGATGTCATTGAAAACGCGACGAACCAGTTTCGTTTGGTCCTGCTGGGAGGCCTTGGCCACATCAGATCGAACTGCCAGTTTGACGATTCCTGCATGCTCTTGGATCAAGGCCAAATGCGTTGGTTTGCAGAGCGGTGAAACAGACTAATGTTTGCCAGTATAGTCAATGGATTTTGATTTAAGTAGATCGGTTTCTCATAAAATTAAAGTGCTGGTAGATAAGCATTTTTCTGTTTCTTCTGTTATTTGCAATGTAAATCATTTTTGGATTTGAATGAGTTGATGTGAAAATGTGGCCCATTATATACCAACATATCTAGTGTACTCTAGATGATCAGTTATGCTTGCTCCGGACAATCAATTTTACCCTATGAAGTACTACAGTCGTTAGAAAATGAATTGAAAACACAGAAATAGATCACATAAATTCTCATTTTAAAGGTCCGCTAATAATTGCTGATTGTAATTAATGCCAAGTCAGTGATTGTAATTAACGCTACACAATACATCAGAGAAAACCTGAACATCTCACAGAGATTAAGTAAATGCAATTTATTAATTGCACAAGTAATTGCAATAGAATGCCTCACAATACATCACAGACAACATTACTCCAATGACACTGATTGCATCAAGAAAACTAAGTTGTGACCCGTGTAGGTCTAGTGAGCGTAAGCCTAGTGGGGAGTAGGTCTAATGCATATTGAAAAATTTCCGCGTAGACCTAGTGAGGCGTGGGTCTAATGAGCACACAAATTTTGTCGAGTAGGTCTACTGGGGCGTAGGTCTAGTGGGGCGTAGGTGTAATAAAGAAGAATCTCATATATAAGGCTATGTTAACTATCAGTACAGTCATATTAACCTCTCAACAACAGATGCGCCAATATTGCACATGTTCTATGTGTTGTATCTTGTTCGTTAGACTGAACAGCAAATATCTTAGCGGAGATGCTTACCTTCCATTCTGGGGGATGCTCACCTCCACACTTGCTATTAAGATGTATTTACATTACAAATGAGTGAAAGTTGTGAATATTAGGTTTGCCACCAAGCTTCCTTATTATTGCTGTTGTTATTATTATTATGTTATTATTAGGCTTTATTTTAAAAGAGGTTTATTTTTAAGTTTTACTTTCAAAGATGTATTTTATATGCGAATCCTATGCTTCTTTGATTCCTTCATTTTGCCATTTCTGGGTTCCTTAACTCCAGCTCCCCCCTAAAAAGGAACGCACCCATGCATGAAGATTGGTCCATCACTTTGCTATAATGATAATAAAATATGACATAACATTAATGTTTGTGACGTTAGTATGATTTAAGCATTTTGACTTTTCATCAACTGCACGTTTGGCAAAAATTGGGACATGGAGGAGAGCGGGATCTTTTTTTGCAGTTGCCTAAATTTCTTTGCGACGCCAATTTTTCGACGTCTGCACAAATCGTCAGACATTTATACAACGTTGCATCAAAGACGTTAAGTAAGCGTCTAAAAAAAATATGGATTTTCGACAACGAAAAGCAACGAAGCATCTAAAGATGTGAAGGCTGTTAAGGTCATTGAGTAGACGTTCATCTATGTTCGCTATAAATTACAGCCAAATTAGGGCGAGTTTCGAGCAAAATCAGTGTCCACACATCGTTGCTTATCCAACGTCTATTCAACGTTGTGTCAAAGACGATAGTATGCCTTCATCAACAATCAACTGTGATATAGCATGTTAACAGCTGTGTTCTGATGCAACCGGTAATTTGGCATGACTTTGCAAAGATTTTTAAATATCCAGAATCCTATATGTGTGGCCACAAGCGTCATTTTCGCTACTGACCAGCGTAAACGGTTTTGTTTATATACATGTTTTGCACTGGCTTCTCCTCTGACAATGCTATTAAATAGGCTTTAATTCAAAATCCTGACATTTGATTTTTTATTTCGTGCAGGCTTTCATCTTAGCCCTTTGTCGGACTTTCATTTTCATGATAAAAATTTTAACCAAAAAAGTAACTTTTTAAACATATACAGCATAATAGCACTGCACCATTCATTAAATCAATACCAACAAAGTCAACATATGAATTATCGACTATAGATCAAGTGAAATTTACGAATGTTGTTTAAAAAGTGTTTGCAGCCCACACAGGTCATGAAAGTTTTACCTTAAAACGTAGCCATCGTTTCTAGTTTTTACTGCGATAAATCATCGCCTTATTTTTGGCGCAATGCAAGGTTTGTTAACTATGAACCACCTTCTTTAAACCAAAACAGGTTTTTGCGTAAGAGTAGCGCAAGCATGGCATTTATCGCGTATACAATCACAAATACAGCAACAAAATTTGCTGCGCAGGGGGAATTTAAAGTTGGGAATTCAAAAAACTATATGAATTAAAAAAAACATAAATTAAAAAAGCATACAAGCAAACACATAAAAATGCTTGAATAGTTCTGGTGTGAAATTCTAGACATTAAATGTGTTTGGAGGGTGTGTGGTCATGTGCGAGATACTTATGCTCCTCAGTAACATTTGTGTTGCCTTCATTGAAAATATATTCAATTCGCCAGAAATAGAAATCAGTTTTAGCAAAGCTAAAAAATTGAGGAGTGGTCCATTTAAAATGTAGATTTTTAAACGAATAATGAATGCCGATTTATTTATGCAGATCAGTAAAATAAACCTGTTAAATTTTGATTATTCCTAAGGAAATCGGCAGATCAAACCAAAATGTTGGCAAAGTAAATATGGATTTGCATTCTAAGCATTCTAAAGCTAAATTGTATTTTCTATTGGTGCTTTTCATGATTGAACAATACTTAAAAATGCGAATAACGCAAAGCGGGGTCAATTAAGGTGCCACAAAGTCCAACACCAAGATAAAATATCATAAAGAAGTAACTAATACAATATAAATACGATGTGACGAAGTAGTTGCGATGGGGGGGGGGGTGAACAGAGAGAAAATATAACATACCTATACCTTCTACACAATGCGACAAAGGATGGAGAGCAGGAAGTTGGCTGGCAAGGGTGTAAGTTCTATATTAAATACAATAGGAGGGGATTATGGCGAGCGTGCTACAAAAATATAGCAACCATAATAACAAAATAACCTGTAGACATTGATGAGATAAAGAGGGAAGATGAAGAAGAGAAAGCAAACAAAATGGTTTACAAAGATGGGAGGAAAGGGAGAAAGGTGGGCAGAATTATGGTGGCTGAAAGAACTTGATGTGGCTGAAAAAACTGTTTCCAATGTTGCATGGCTCCAAATGCTGAATAAAGGATCACAAAGGACGACTTATATATAGAAGCAACTCCCTTGAGGGTAAGCACTTGCCCAATGAGTAAGATACGTGACACATAGTGAAATGGCGACAACATGTTTGGAGTTGACGTCGTGTGCGTCCACAGTCTAAAATCTAGGTTCCTTGTTTTGTTTACAATGTTAAACCGATTGAAAGCCCTCTAAAGTACTTTGCTTGTTCTGATCGTTTTCTAAAGCTTGTTGCCAATTTCGAATTTTGGCCGAAAGTGAGATGAAGGCGGTGTGATGCGATTGGCGACTAAGATACTCTGGGTGTTTCACTGAGGAAGTGCTTCAAGCGTGAGCAGATCTGCAGCGAGTCAGGGTGTAGCCCTGCTGACTGTTGTAATTCCGGCATGTCCCTCTGTCCGTGTTGTTTCTTGTGGCAACCCCTTTTGGCTTGTCAGGCTGTGCGTTTGCACCTCCTTGAAAGTATTCATAACCTAACAAGTATTGTGGTCTTCAAACCACGACGGGAGACCGACGTAGACCCGCAGTCTGTATTCAAACAACGGGCTGGCTGGTAGTGCTTGCACATGTCAGCGAACTTCACATTCTACAGGTTGTACCAGCTTCCCGCTTCAGATGGAAAAAGTCCTCCCATATGAGCACTTTTGCAGTCTCAGCTGTGAGGTGCTTTCTCTTTGTCCATTCACTGAGTTCTCCAATACCTGCTTCAACCTGCTACTCTTCCATCTTGGGCAATTTTGAATGTTGGCGTACTGCAAATCGCTGCTAACTTTGCTGTAAACCAAATCCACTCGCTGGTTGTTGAAAAAACTTTAAAAAACTATTCCCTGTGCTGCATGGCTTCAAATATTGAATAAAAAATGGTTTATATATAGCAGCAAATACCTCGAAGGTAGGCACTTGGAGAATAAGCACAAAGTGTAACATATAGCTGCATGACAAAATATCTACAAGATGTCTGAAGTGGACATTATGCGTGTTCACTGTCGGGAATTTGGGGTGCGAACGTTTATAGGGTTGTTTCAACCAATTATCATCTGGGCAAGATTTCTTTCCCTTTTACTCAGACAGTGAACGTGCCCTAAAGCATACGCCCGCAACCGTTTTAAACGAAATAAACGAACTTTATTTTAATTATAAACGCTGTGCAGTAGAAAGCTATTTGGACTATGAACAACTTTATAGTGCTTCAGCAAATTCCGACACGTTTTTATGTGAATTGGAAATGAAATCATTACAATATAGTCATATTTATATAATCAGTCGGCAGATTTCTTTTGAAAAAGTCAAAGGTTGACTTTAGTACATTATTTCACAACATAAGAAAAGTATTTTATTATTTGCTACCATAAGCTACTTAATAGAGTGTATTTAAACTTCAAAAACCCAAGTAAACTATCCACTCATCATGTTAATTTACATAAATATTGATCAGTTTTAGGAACAGATAGCCGTCTGGCAATTTCCTATCGAAATTCAGTTTCAGAAGGTTGAAATTGTTATATTCAGTCTTTTCTTTTTTTACTGTTTCACAGAGTTCGATAAATAGGAGTATTTTCTAAATATTTGAAAGAAGCTTATAATTAATCTTAGCGGTAAACTGCAAGGAGAGTAAGCCTTAGCTAAAACAATTTTCAGGACAATCATAGCTGACCAGGCTTTCATGACCTTGTGTAAGCAATGAAGCTTGCCTACAGATTTAGCAGTTCTAAGATTTGGTCTTATTAACACTGTATGACAATACAGATATAGTAGCCTTTTAAACTACTCTGTCATGTTAGTGTTGAAATTTGAAATTAATAACCAATTTACAATCTTCAGAGTTCTGATCAAACGAAGTCGCTACAACATTGGAACGACGTATATGGCCAACTAAATGTCTGCTTGATTCATGTGGAGATAGAAGGCACCAGAACATGTGAAACACAATTAATCTTTTAGAAAGAATGTAACTTAAGAAATCAAATTATGAATGTTACTATCTAACGCGTTGATAGCTTTGGTGAACAGATTATTCCTCATTTGTACTAGCTAGGCTGGAAGATGAACTATTTGTTCCTAGGACAGATATCTGCTTTTTTTCTTCGCCAGCTGCATATGTCAACACTATGAAGTGTATGTTCTTTGAACCAATAGCCGGTTCTTAGATTTATAAGAGTGATCCGTTTCTTAGGCTTTATAACCAGAAGATAAGAATGTCATATGCTTGACCTGTGTCCCAGCATCTTATTCTTTTGATAGCTAGACTTTACAAGAGAACAACCATGTCAAGAACTAGATGCTTGGATCCCTTATTATTTAGTTACGAGTTGAACAGTTTTCCAGAATTGGTCTTTCTGCAAAATTTAAACTGAAAAAATTGTAACTAAGATAAATTAGCTGCTCTGTTTTAGTTTTTTGTGAATGTCCATTTATGATTCACAAAAGAAGGGCTCACAACGATCCCATATTTTAGGCTTGTTTAATTTTTATCTTTGAAACGTATCAAATATTATCCTTCATTTCCTTATGATAACTCAACGAAAAACTCTGTTCTTATCCTATTGAAACTGCAAAAATATTACTAGCTAGTCAGTTTGCTGCCTTGAAGTACATGTAGTTCTTCAAATTATTCTTAACATTTCAGTAGCTGTTCCTTTCCCAAGCTAGCTGTACTAGAGAGTATAGTTACATTTTTCCTTACTTTTGCTAACATAAATAATTTATCAGCTTTATTTGGTGCTACAAGTGAGTTAAATATTTTTCATTGTCTTAATTGGAAAAAATGTGCCTTTTCCTTCTCCTTGCTAGCTTAACTGTTATATTGATAGGATGATCTCTGTAGGCATGCTAGCTAGACTATAAAATTGCATATGACTTATCTTTTTCTAACACATGTTCCTTTTTCTAGCTAACAAGGTTTTAACGAAGGAACAAAAATTTGAAGGAACATGTCATTGGGTGCACTTTCTGTAACAATTAAGCAAACCAGGGGGTTGATTTGATTTCCATTTATTATAAGAAATCTATGCATATAATTACGCTGAAATATGCATTTTTATATGAAGATAGAAAATAGAATAAGGTCTTGAAATCGACTATTAGAGAGCAAATTTTAGAAAGCAAAAATATACCATTATAAAAGATACTCTTTGCCCATTTTTTAACTTTAACTCAAGTTACCTTTCTTTTCCGTACCACCTGGAACTAGTTTCACCCAGAATCCTGCTTTAGAGCTAGCGGTTCCTTAAAAGATGCCTTTTCCCGTTGTTAAACTCGCATATTTAGCTATAAGGCAAATTAGTAAGCCATTGGCAAATGTCATGAAAAATTATGCAAAAGATTCGCTATTCATGAGAAATAAAATTCTAATTCCACCAGCACAAAGTAAGCAACATTCAGTTAAATCTTTTATTTTCGCCCGGTTGCTTTCGGTACAAGGCCCATTCCCGATTTCGCAATGATTCATTCGCCATCTAGTAGCAGAAAAAGGAACACAGGTCAAATGCCTTCTTCTTGAAGTCTTTACTTAGAGAAGGCTGCATTCCAGTTTCAGTATCTTCAAACACTTATGCATAAGTATACATGTATATGTTTGCATTGCAAATAAACAGTGAATTTTCAAAAGTTATTTTCACTCATCGTTATTTCATTTATATTAAGAGTATATTGACGAATTTTGTGGGTGATAATATATGATTCTTACAAGAACCAATTCTTATAGGACTATGTGTTCTGTTTAGGTATTTTGATTCATAAATTCTAATAAAATGTTACCCGGATTTTTTTTCTAAAATTCTAACCAGTTTAAATGCGTGTTTTATGATTTATTAATTTTTGTAGATATAAATTTATGCGTCACATATTTAAGTATTATTAAATTCGATGGTCGCGAAATCCCGAAAAGCCCTATTTTAGATAGGTCCAAAAAACTCTACTAAACCTTTATTTTTTAGTCAGAACCCCGCAAAAGCCTCAATACTCAGATTTACTTCGTAGTCAATCTAGATGGATTACAAAGTAAATCTGAGGATTGAGGGTTTTCCGGGGTTCTGACTAAAAAATAAAGGTTTTGTAGAGTTTTTGGATCTGTCTAAAATAGGGCTTTTCGGGATTTCGCGACCATCAAATTTAATAATACTTAAATATGTGACGCATAAATTTATATCTACAAAAATTAATAAATCATAAAACACACATTTAAAGTAGTTAGAATTTAGAAAAAAATCCGGGTAGCATTTTAATGGAATTTATGAATCAAAATACCTAAACAGAACACGTAGCCCGATGAGAATTGGTTCATGTAAGAATCATATATTATCACCCACAAAATTGGTCAGTATGCTCTTAATATAAATGAAATGCAATAATGGTGAGTGAAAATAACTTTTGAAAATTCACTTGTTTATTTGCCATACAAACATATATACTTATGCATAAGTGTTTGAAGACACTGAAACTGGAATGCACCTTTCTCTAATTAAAGACTTCAAGAAGAAGGCATTTTACCTGTGTTTCTTTTTCCGCCACTAGATGGCATTAGACGCAGATAGGCTGAAACCTACTTTACTCATTTTACTATTGGATATCCTTAGATCTTAGATCTGTTTTGTATTAGCAATGTTTGGTTAGACCTCTTCTGTCGGTGGTATATATTTGTTCACGTGTAAGTTGAAGGGTATTTCCCTAAAATCATTAAAAACCCATACTTTTGTCCCTATTACTGTCTCGTTCTTGTACAATAGGAACAAGACCACAATTACTTCTGTCTTCATTGCCCAATAACAGGAAGACTATTAGCATGGCAGCTGTACCTTTTCGATAATGTGATGAATGTTCCGGGCAATCAGTAATAAACTTGCGGCATGCTTATGTTCCCAAAGGGTTGTACTAGAGACATGCTTAAACTCTTTGTAATCAAGCGTATTGTTTTTGAGAAATCAAATATATGTCAAAGTTCAGTGATTTATTCATGTGATCGAGCGATCTGGAGATCCATGGGTGGTCCTATTTGATGCGAGATAACAAAAAAAAAAAAAATCCAATTGGTCAACCCCCATTTATATATATATATATATATATATATATTTTTTTTTTTTGTTTTTTTTTTCCTTGTCTTCTCAAGGATTAGTTTGAAGGATTTTAATAAAGTTTGATTCCCCAGCAATGTTGTGGAAGAAGTCAGATTTTGAAATTCTATAAAGAAACATATAAGTAAAATAATTGTGGTGTATCGTGTTATTTGGCCACAAACTGCCATGAATTCGCCCATAAATATTGAAAACTGTTGCTTTCTAAGCCTTTTGGTTATATTGCTTAAATTTTTGTTTTTAATGTAAAGTTTGGGTGATTTACAATGTCATTTTTTTTTTTTAAATTGTAATTTTTATTGAGAATATTACTATCAGGCTTTAAAAGCGCCATATTTAACTAGAATAGCTCAAAACTTATACAGAAACAGCTTAAAATTGCAATTTCCGTTCAAACTAAAGTGTGAAACAACCATGTATTTTATGTGATTTTTTTGCAAATATCGATGATTCTGTGATGGGGGGAGTATTGGTTGCGATTTACTTTTGACTTTTGTAGGCATGTTGTTCTGTTTATTCAGCCTGATCATTTAAAAAAATAAACTTTTATTATGTGTCATGAATTGGTTACAAATAGGCAGGTTTTGATAAGAAATATAAATATTTTTTAAAAAAGGAAGTAAATATTGATTTTTTTTTTTTTGTTGTCTTTACGTTTTTAGCTGGAATATTTCTGTTGCTAGACACGTAGTTCAAGGTATAAAAATGCGTGACCGTTTTATAATGTTTAGTACCAGAGCAAAACAACAGTTACCAAATTTAGAAATCATGTAAAAGGAAAAATATATTGGCAAATATTCAATAGGTGCGAAAACTCCCAGAATTGGCCATAAGGCCCTCATTCAGTTTATCTACTTTTTAAAAGCCACCACAAATTGAGAGCACTCAATTCCTTTACTGTCCTTTAAGCAGATATTAGAGCTTCAAAACTACACATTTTTGACACTTTGTTCTATTATTTACAAATTCCACTGAAAGTTATTGAAATTTATAAAAAAAAAATTTAAAAAATTTTGTCCAAAAATGTTCCTCATGGGTGCACAATTTGAAATTAAGGAGATATAAGTGTTATAGCATGCTCTTCACAATAACTATTACTGTTTACGGAAACAAAGTAGCTTTCAAAATAAAAAAGTTACAACCCTTTAAGTTTTAATTTTTTTTGTTTGACAAAAATCCTATTGTCATAATTTGGTAGCAGTTTTAAATGCACTGCGAAATTATAACGCATCGTTCGATTTGGCTCATTTTTCCCAAGTTTATTTCCTATACAGTATTGTTTAAGAAAGTATAAATTTGATTAAGAATTTCGAAAATAATTGCCATATATAGGAACAAGACCACAAATACTTCCGCCTTCATTGCCCAATAACAGGAAGACTATTAGCATGGCAGCTGTACTTTTTCGATAATGTGATGAATGTTTCGGGCAATCAATAATAAACTTGCGGCATGCTTATGTTCCCAAACGGTTGTACTAGAAACATGCTTAAACTCTTTGTTATCAAGCGTATTGTTTTTTAGAAATCAAATATGACGTCAAAGCTCAGTAATTATATGTCTCCCCCTAAGGGAGACATATATAGCATTTGGTGTGTCTGTCCGTCCGTCCGCCTGTCTTGCCGTCTTGCCGTCCGTCTGTCCGCAGTGAGTTCTTATAAAATTAATGAGTCGATTTTTCTCAAAAAATACATACATATTGGGGTACATGTCTGGATGATGCCAGTTTTACTTTTTTTCTGTCCAGTGTTATTTTTTTTCTGTCTTTCAAAAATTCTATTTTTGGAAAAATTTTGAACATAGGGGGGTTTTCGTGCATTTTTTCACTTTGGCAGGCTCTATCTCCAAAACGGTTCGTTGAATAAGGCTCAGACGTCCCAAGAAGAACACACATATAGCGCAAATGTATACTGCAAAGTTTTTCTTCATTTTCGTTGAAAATGTATTTTGGGCAAATTTTTAAATTTTTGATTTTTAACTTTTTTTGGGCTATATTGTTGCGATATCTCCTAAACAGTTTGTTCGATTAGGCTGAAACGTGGCAGGAAGAACCCACATATAGTGCTAATGTTTACTGCGAAGTTTTTCTTCATTTTCTGTAAAAATGTATTTTTGGCGATTTTTCCCCATTTTTTGGGCTCGCCAGTGTTGTACTTTTAAGCAAGGAATTTTTTTCCACGCGACTGATTTGGGGGCGGGGGAGACATATCCGTTTTTGTTTTAGCAAAAACACTGGCCAGTCTAGTTTATTCCTGTGATCGAGCGATCTCGAGATCCATAGGTGCCTCTATTTGATGCGAGATAACAAAATGAGGAATGTTTGAATCGAAAAGGTTGCAAATTTGCATCTGGCTTATTAGGTTTAGTTAGAATTGAACATTTTTGCCTCGTAAATGTTCACATACTTTATACAGGAAGAGATACCAACATTCAACGACTGCGAAGTTCACAGGCAAGTATCGGGCAAATTAAGAGCAAAAATATTAAAAAATTTATGGTGCAATACAAACTTGTAAACGCTTTCGGACAGTATAAGTTCTGGCAAATGTAAAAACAGGTGGACACTCGTAAGATATTTGGCTGATTACCCAGTTGATCTCAATAGATTCTGAGGGTGTTATTTCGCCTGTGATTACAGGCCATAAGCCAATTCGCACCTTCGGGCCTTTCCGATAGAGGTACCGTTTTGACTGCGACTTTTCGGGATAAATGATAGAAAGAAATGATAAGGAATCAAGGAGAGAAATATGAAAATGAACAGCACACCGCAATTGGCAAAACTCAAAATGTGTTCTTTGAATGTGAAACAGCATTTGCGCCGGTTATTCCAGGTTTATTTACTAACTATAGGCCACGTAATCATGGCATTGGCATGGCATTAGCCAATGTAATGTTCTGCAGCTAATACACCATATTGTAACTTAAACAATTACGATCTGCTGTTCAATTTTAATGTTTTTTTTTTGCCTCTTAAAACACCAAAATTCTAATTTTTCTCAACACGGGCACTTTTAAATTTAAAAAGCCAACATGTGACCCTTAAAATACTGCTTTACATATTATTCTGCCTCTTCTATAAGTTACTCCTTAATTTATTTCTCGCAAAGCGTAATTTTGTTGATTTTTGCTAATTTATTTCTATCATTTCTTTCGGCAAAATTCTAAGCAAGAATACGCTTATTGGTCCTAGACCACAATTAAGTTACTTATATGTTTCTTTAGAGAATTTCAAGATCTGAGTTCTTCCACTACATTGCTGCGGAATCAAGCTTTATTAAATCTTTTAAACTAACCCTTGAGAAGGCAAAAAACACCAAAATATTTGGAGGTTGACCAATTGGATTTTTTGTTATCTCGCATCAAATAGGGATATGTCTCCCCCCCCCCCCCCCCTATGTTCAAAAATTTTCCAAAAATAGAATTTTTGAAGGACAGAAAAAAAAAACACTGGCATCTTCTAGACATGTACTCCAATACGTATGTATGTTTTGAGAAAAATCGACTCATTTATTTCATAAGAACTCACTGCGGACAGACGGACGGACACACCAAATCCCTTAGGGGGAGACATATAATTACTGAACTTTGACGTCATATTTGATTTCTAAAAAACAATACGCTTGATTACAAAGAGTTAAAGCATGTTTCTGGTAAAACCGTTTGGGAACAGCAGCTGGACAAACCCCAAGTCTTGAATTTGCCGCCATATGGGCTGTATTAAATGGGAGAAATCACCGCGGATTTCTGTTTCTTGGCCCAAAACCTTTTCTACTGCAGAGACTGTTCAAAATGGCAAATCACGGCACTCGGGTCATGTAAAAAGCCAGCTTCCTCACACCTGTCCAAAACCGTACGCAGTAGTTCTTCGTTAAGCGATTTGAGATTTACGCTGCATTTAGGCATATACAGGGGAAAGTGCTGTGGTTCCAAGGGGGCACGGACGACGTACAGCTGAAGAAACCTACCTAATGGGAGGGCAAAATTCCTGCCCTTAGACCAGGTTTCGGCGGAAGACAGCAATCGGAGACCGTCGGGCAGGGAGTCGGCCTCCGGTCCGTTGTCTGAGGCAGTTTAAGGCATTTTCTCTTGTTTGAGAAGCCATTTCCTGTATTTCGACATTTGCTTTTAGTGCCGTCGTTTTATCTTTATTTCACTCGTGGCAACTTGTTTTTTCGGATTCTGCATATTGATTCGTGTTTGCAACGTCCCCTTGCATTTCTGCGAGTTGCGGTTTGTGCGGACCCACGTGATCAGTTATTTTCCGACGTCTTCCGACGTCCGACGTTTATGTGATTACCGGCGTTGCAAACTTTGAACCATGTCAAGAAGCATTTTTTCTTGATTTTTATAGCGACTATTTCCGGACACCTTCACGGATAATTCGAAGTGCTCGGTATAGCTAATTACTTCGAATTATGCCTTGTTTCGAATTGAGCGAATTGATAGCAACCATTTCCGCCATTTTGATCACACATCACAAAAACACTATACATGTAGAAGCGTGTACACATGAGAAATTTCCATCCACTGTATGTGTTCAGATAAGCAGGATATGAATATTGACCATGAGTCTTAAATAACTAAGATGTCTAACTAGAATTTAAGGGGAAACGTGAAAAATCGCTTTCGATTTACACGTCGTAACACTGAAAAGAGCCTATTGGGAATCAAAAGTTACTTCGAATTAACCGAATTTCGAATTAAACGTTTCGAAATAACCGAATGTAATGCATATATAAGATGGCAGGAAAAATGAGACAGGCAAAAAACCCTTTAAACGTATTTCGATTTAAGCGTGTTTGAATTAAATTGACGGACAGTATTTCTCTTCCTGGCCTTAAGCTATACAGAGCATTCTTGATAAAAGAGACTGAAAAGCAGCCAGCTTGAGTGACATCATTTGAGTTTACTAATGAGTGTGCGTGGCACCAATCGCTAAATAGAAACATAAATAGCGACATGTACACTCCAACAGCATGCAAGTGCGCACAGCAAATATGAAACGAATCACGATACGTGTAGCAAAAACGAGCAACATCTAAGAGGGTAGGGGGATTTCTGGGTTTACTTTTTTCTGGGTTTCTTAATAGGTGGTTGATCTCGATTAAAAATGTTCACTTTTCAGAGTAACGGAGTTTCCAATAACGGTAGGTACTCCTGAAATTTCAATGGTTTAGTGAAAAGCAGAATTGATAGCAGTAAAAAGGTTTCGGTGTAAGAGAGGGTAATTATACTTAGGTACCGTAACGGTATATATCTTTTGTTTTGTTTTTTTGCAGTTTATCACGGAATTGAGACAAGGGCTAAGATGCGGCTATTAGGACTTGGAAAAAGAACGAAGCAAGTTAAACCTCTCCCTGACGATATAGCTGTGGAGTTAGGTGCGGATATTTTAGGAGAAGTGATCATATACTCAGTAGCGGCGCTCACGATATTTGCCGAGTATTACCGACAGTCACGGAAAGACACGAGGCACGAGCTGTCCCAAGAAGAGCGCTTGACAGAACTGGCACGCTCGGTTGAGGAGTTGGAACTCAGAGTAGACCAGCAACGAGCCGAGTTGGCGGCTCTTACGAGGGAAGTGCACCATGAAGTGGAATCATTGTCGAAAAAACTGACTGGAAAGTCAACCTTATCACAAACACATGGCAACGAAAGAAAAATTACATTAGTTGTTAAGAAAGATTAAGTTGTATGAAAGGCGTGTGTTGCGCGGCGTCATCAGAGATATTTAAGTGATCAGGGTTGTCCCAGACGTTTGATTTTCGTGCAGAAAACGGTGTTGATTACAGAAACAAATTACCATGTAAGGATGGTGGTTGTTTATATTTTTGTGTTATACACTTGAAGTGCAGTAAATTCTGTTGTGTTGCATTTGGGCTGTCTAGAAACTTTTTTTTTTTTTTTTTTGCAGTCTCGAGTTTCACTTTTGACTTGCAGCTCGTTCGTTTCTGCTCCATTCTAGCAAGTGTTATTTTAAGAACTTCTTGGTTCGCGTTATGACAGGCATACCGCTGGGCGTCACAGTAATTTAAGAACGATGTGCTATCAGCACTCAGGAATCTGATGAAAGTAACGGGTAAAATTGCACTGTTTGAGAGTCAGTTTTTTTTTCGAGACTCTCTTTTAGGCGCAGCAGATTGACCTACTTTGGCTGTATACCACCGAGTCTTCCAACAAATCGTTGAGGGCAACACAGGTGGGTGCAGTCAGGTGCGAGAGAAAATTGCACGGGAAATTAGAATGCAAATTTGTTTTTACGAGATCGTTTACAACGCCACAGCACTGGTAAAAACATAATTTTGTGGTCAAAGTTAAGCTTTTCGCTGTTTAAAAGTGTTAGTTTATAACGATACAACGACATCATTTCTTGGTCCCAGTCGTTTTATAATAAGGTTGTAGAGTTGAAGGCACTTTACTTGGCCAGCGAGAAGAAGTGAAAAAGATGTCGCCTCTTTGTTTGGCGTTAACGCGCTCGTCTGTACCGTAGTCTTAAAGTTGTTTGCAGTTATTGTTTGTTTTGTGTGCTGGAAACGTTACAGCGTTTAGTTTTTGAGCTTTCTGTGATATTTATAGACTATCTACCTTTGGGGGGGGGGGGGGGGGGAGGTAGGGAGAGAAAAAATGTAGTGTAATACAGGCGGTCATGCATCACGTATCTAGGCACGGACTGGGAGTGCGCAATTTCTAATATACTGAATGGTAGGGCTGTGAACCGGTTCGGAAAACTGTACCGCGGTTCGAACTGGTTTTTTAACACAAAAATCGGTTTTAATCGGTTTTTTCATGAGACATGTTATTGGCCAAAAAATTAAAAGAGTTGTTTTATTTATCACATCAAAACGTAAGTATAACTTCCTAACCAGGACTTTTGTTTTGCTATGTATACAATCGGTATTTTACGTAAAAATCAGCAGTTGCAATCGCATTGAGTTTCTGCTTCAATTTTCAGCTAACATACTTCAGAGTTCAATAATTTCAAATTGTCCAATTCCTTCGGCAAAACATAAAAACATAGGCATCAGAGATGCAAAGCCTCCAGCCCGCGCCAACAAGTCACAACAAATTAAGTTCAGAGGGCCATAAGTTCCACACTTTTGGGTCGATCAAACTGAAACTTGACGTTGCACATCTTCAATATATATTCTTTCACTGTGTAAAGTTTAATAGCTTTATATTAAGGGTTCATGTCGAAGTGATGCGTACAAAGTCGCCTGTATGATAGTTCAGAGGGCCGTAATTTCGATAATTGACCGATCAAACTGAAAGTTGACGTTGCACATCTTTTTTTAACATGCCGCACGAAAGATGTGTGTGTAAAATAAAAGCCGGAAGCAACGAAACCCATTTTTGGCTTTGCGTTGTGTTTTGCAGACACAGTTGCCAAAAGTCAACGAATATAAATAAACAAAAGCGAACGCGTCGAAAGAAAAAAAAACCGGAAAAAACCGGTTTTTTCATTTTCGAACTGAACCGCGAAAATAAAAACCGGTTTTCAGGTGAACCGGTTTAACCGCACAGCCCTACTGAATGGACAGGAGAATTTCCCACGCTAGGTCTAAACCTGAGTTCTGTGAGCTTGCGCCTTTCATCGGGAGAATTTTATCGTAAAATTGTAAAGCAGATGAACTCGATACAGAGCTGGTGGAAAATATAAGTTAAAAATTCATGGTGTATCTGGTCTTTTGGCGTTAAAATAACATATTTCCGCTCGTTTTTTGTGCAAAGATATAAATCTTTAATTTTAATCCTTATATCTTTATAGCTTGTAGTGAACTGTTCTGAAAAGTAGTTATTAATAAACGTTGTGTGATTGTGTACATCCGCCAAGTTATTCAGAATAATAGCAGCGGAAAAACGCTGTCTGATAACTGCTACTTTCGAGCTGTTTTGCAGTGGCAAGGGTATTATTTAACATAAAATTCGGTTCTGAATACATGAAATTTCTGGTGTCTGGACAGGTCTTAAATTTATCGATGAGAAAAGTTAGTTACCATTTAAGTTATGAAATGGTTGCTGTTAAAATATATTCAATTCGATGAATGAAAATTAAAACACCAATGTGTGTTCTTAAACGAAAACTTTATTTTTCTTCTTTAGCCCAGCCGATATATCTTTCCGTTACGCGTGTGGTGTGATTGTTTTAAAATTTGCCAGGGCAGTTCCCTGTGTAATCCGCCATACACCTTTTATCTCTTTTTGACGATTTGGCCAAAATTGGCCGAATTTGGAAAAACACATATAAGAAAAAAGAAAAAGAACTGCTTCACTTCTACAAATCTGGTCCGATGACGTTGAAATTTGACAGGAACGCTCCTGCATCAGACTTGTGTTTTGTTTGGCGATCTGATCAAAACTGGCCAAAATATTAGCCAAAAAACGGTAAAAATGCAGAAAAAAACTTCAGTGTGCTCTTTGATGGGCCTTCACCAGTTGGAAGTTGTTTATGGCGGAAAGTATATTACTTTTAGCCTTCAACGGAACCAAACAAACTACAACTCACCCTTGTATCAGCAGCAGAAAAAAATACCAGAATTTGTTATTCGAATAAAAATGCAGCTTAAAATTTTGTGCTGGCCGATTTTACTCTCACCTTTTCTTAGCAAAGGATACTACCTCACTATGCAGCGAGAAAAAAGGGGATTTAATAAGGTTAGCATTATTAAATACATTTTTGTTAAGCAAGGATTGTCAGTTTTAATAAATTATATCAGCTGAGTATGCACTGTAGGCATACTACAAGAGCTCATTTTGAACACAGTTGCTCAATTGGTTCTTTAAGCGTGCACCGTACCTTAGCGAGCCTTCAGTCTAATTAGCATATGCATTGTATTCTGGATTATGATTGGCCTACTGTTCTCCGAGGGGCTAGTTAGCGTCTTCTCTTTGTTTATGTAACATTGGAAGTTTGGGATAAGTTTTAGTTTTAATTATTGTGCTTTTTACATCTAATTTCATTTCACTGGACCTGAATTTTATTTTATGAATTGACTGATAATTTTTGCTTACATTGGTGGATTATGACGAAAGTTCAAAACTGGATTTGTGACATTTATGGAGCGGAAACTATTGAAAGCTTTGGTGCTGGGACATTCTTTTGTGCACAGAATTCAGCGTTTTTGCTACGAAAACAAAGAATATAAGCTCGATTTAGATGAACAGTTTAGTCAAGTCATATTTCGGAGCATTTCAGGAGGCAACTTAGACTCTTTAACGTACGAACTTGAGTGGATAAGAAACAGTGATATTGATATCGTCCTTTTATTCATCGGATCAAACGACTTGTGTGACAGGTCAATTTCACCTCATCTCTTCGTGGAAAAACTGAAGTGCTTTGCTAACGCGCTTATATGTGCGGGAATCAAGAAAGTTATTGTGACTTCGATTTGGTTTAGATCCCATAATAAATGGTTACGTCCTTACCACAGGCAGGTCGAAGAATATAACGCGGCCGTCTTTTTAACAAACGAAAAAATCGGTGAAGAATTATGTCTCCCCGACCAAGGGGAGACATATAGTGTTTGTACGTTCTGTGTGTGTGTATGTGTGGATGCGGCTTCGTCGGGAAACAAGACGAATTGGTGTGTATCACGTTGCAATGTTAAAGTGAAACGGACCGAATTTCGGTCCGTTTCGCATTTTGGTCGGGTCGTCCGTTTCGCAAATCTGTGTTAGGGGTTCATTTTGCGAAACAGGACGTGCTCTTTCACCTGAGACCACATGCCTATTTCGCAGAAATTTACAGAGACCTTCAAAATTTCTGTGTAAAATAGTTCTCACACCAACATATAGGTGGCTACCTACCATGAACTCTGTGTGAGAAAAGCACGTGGAACGAGAGCCAATCAGAAGGCGTACACATCTTTCGATCTGTGTGAAATCTATTTTTATATCACATTTCAGCCAATCAGGTGCTAGCACATGTGTCAGGGGAGCGCGACCACGTGTTGGAATGGACCCGGCCCCGGGTGGTTGTCTACTTTTTGGCCTACATTTTAGTAGATTCTGGGGTGGCATATCCGTAGAATTGTATTTAAAACAGGAAGAATAATATCGCAAATACGTTATAAAGTTATTTATTGTTTTGTTTGTAGCCTATAAATCTCAAAAATCAAAGTTAAAGTTGAGGGTAAACAAGGCAACACCCCTTTTGGTAGTGGACGATAATACCAGAAAGTTTCCACTTCATTTTTTAAAGTACATATTTTTGTTTAACTGAAGCAAAGTGTCACATATTTTATTAAGCAATCGTTAGAGTTTGTTATTCTTCGTAGATTCTTGTTTTTTTTTTTAACCAAGTCATTTGTTTGACGTATTATTCTCGGTTTCTTTATGTAAGCCGGTCTGTTTCGCAAGCCTCATGTACGCGTGTTGTGTGTGAATTGCAGTCACTGTAAACTCTCAGTGTAATTTATAACTTTTTTTTGTGCGAACAGGCGTGTTTCGTGTCCGTACATGTCTTATTTACACTCAATCTTTCTGTGGCTATCGCTGAAATTGACTTCATCTCTCATTACTTGATGCCCTTAAACTTGAGTGCTGTGTTCACCAAATTCTCCCAAATTCGCCTGGATTCGCTGTGTAGAGGCAGATTCTTGTGTGATGCCATTTATATTTTCGGGGTGTACAAGCGTGTGTCATGTGCGTACAAGTTTAATATACACTCAGTCTTTCCGTCAATATCACTTGAACTGAGTATTGTTTCTCACTGCTTGGTGACCTTAATCTTAATTGTGCTGTCTTTTTTTTTTCAAATTCGACTTATTTCACTTTGACTGAAACTAATACTTCAAAAGTGCATTTTTGTATTAGCGCAAATAGAGAGGGTGCGCGACCTCCCCCACTCCTCCCTCGCCCCCCCCCCCCCCCCGTCCCAAGAGCAAAATGCAATGGTAAAGCCTATTAGTCATAAAAAAATGTTTAACACCGTTAAACTTAAGATTATTGCAGGCGAGAACTCCCTCCCCCCTCTCCAGTACACAACCACTGCGAAATTGGTAGTTGATAAACGCATTAAAATGGGCTTATTTTATTCATTGCAGGACGCAATCCTTCAAAAATATATTGCTCCATTAGTGATGCTGGTGGGAGACAATGACGTGAAAACCTCCCCCTCCCTTATCGCTTTAACTGAGTTTCACTATCTCACTGTCCTTAATCTTGAGTATGCTTTATTTTAAAAAAAAAAAGAGAGAGAGAGAGAGAGAAATCGATTCGTTTCACGTTGCCTTTGCGTTTTGGCACATCAAAATGGCTTTTTTTTTTCGAGCCAAAACTTGTAGTATTTGTCCTGTTAAATTGGTGCAACAACGGGGTTGGGGGCATTCGGGGTAAACCCCACCCTTTCCCCAAAAAGCGAAATGCACTGGTAAAGTCTAGAAGTGAAAAAAAAATTGCCGGCCAGATCCCCCTCACCCTTCCTCCTCCTCTCTTGTATACGCCAACTGCGAAATTGACAGTTGATAAACACACCAAAACGGCTATTCGCAGTTGATTTGCTTGCATCTGTCAGCGGGCTAAAGCGAGAGATTCTCACGTACATGTGATAGGCTGATTGTGTATTATTGTGCGCTGTTTTATTTGTTTGAGCACTGCTTTTATGATTGGCTTGCCTTGTTGCTATTTACACGCGAAAAATGTCATATTTATCTTCCATATATGCTTCGCAGATCCCCCCCTCTCCTGCCACACCCCCGTCCTCCTTCACTGCGGAATTGCCAATTCAAACACGTATCAGAAGCTCTATTTGCTTCAGTAGATTTGCTTTGATCTGTGAACGGGCTAAAAGCGAGAGATTCCCACGCTCATGACAGGCTGACTGTATATTATTGTGCGCTGTTTTAATTGTGTGAGCACTACTTTTATGATTGGCTTGCCTTGTTACTGTTTACGCGCAAAATAATCCGTTATTTTGTAAAGGTTTTCTGCCATTAAAATGCTTGTTTGGTGATATTTTTTAGTTTGTGTTAGTTTATAAAAAATATGGTAAGGTTTGGAATGAAATTATCTGCGAAACACTACACTGTGTATATGAACTTGAATGTTTTTTTTTGACTCAGTATGCAAATTAACCTGTCACGAGGTGTATGCGCGCGGCTTTGTTCTTGGTGGCATCACTTTCAATGCAGAAACGTCCAGGTTACACGTGGATAATTTTTGAAAAAATTAAAAGTGGATAAAAAGTTAATGAGGATATGCCTGAAAGGTAAATACACACGTGTTAAAAGCGCGGTTATTTTGTGAATCACGAAAAAATGTTATTTTAGCGTGTTTGATGTGATTTGTGTCATTTTTTTAAAGAATGTGTAAGATGCTGCTGTAAAAATACAGGCTTAATTGTGAGGGCATCAAATTCTGAGCTAACATATCTTTTCATTTTACGGATTTAAGTGTCTAGAAATGTTCGCTCAGAAAATTGTTGCTCAGTTTCGCTTGAAAATGCTGTCGATGTTGTCTTTTCCTGGATTTCTTGGATTACAATTTTTTGTAAGTGGCCACTGCTGGCAACTAGCTTTTTTGATCCGGGTCCTTGGGACCAGGGTCTTTCAAAAAGGAGGGTCCAAAGCTATTTAGGGAGGATCCAAACCGTGTTAAGATAACATAGGGCACAAGAAGACCTGATTTTTTGCGGCTTAGTCGGACTCTGGGTAGCCAAAAAGGAGGGTCTCGGACACCCGCAAATTTCCAGCCCTGTTAATACGTACACAGACTTCTGCCAATTTTAAACCCCCTACCCTGAACGCAGTCCGGATGCTTTGCCCCCCCCCCCCCTCCACCTTGAACGCTTAAAAGAATAAGCCAATTCACACTTAGACTTTTGCGGAAAATTGTTGCCGATACGGCCATAGCAATAGAAAAAAAGATAGAAAGTCACAATGCTACACAAAATGTATCCGGTCACTGGTCGGTTAGTTTCGCTAAGATTTATTGATTGTGTTGTCGTTATTTCAAATTCCCAATATATTCAGCTAATGATCATTCTCCTATGGCTTTCACAGATGCCGCGGAAAAAAGGGTGGATTAAAAAGGTCCCAGAGAGGTTCGTTGATCTGCAGCGCTACAGAACAGGTGACGTTGTGCTTCACATGTATAGAAGGAAGTGGTGGCGTGCACGTGTGGAAGGCCGGGACCCTGACAGAAGTATAGAAGTCTCGTTTTGCGGTTTTGACTTTGCGTAAGTTCTTAAACATTTTTCTATTGCTTTCCTTTCCAGGTCGTGGACGTCCTGTAAAACCAGGTTGATTTAGATTCCCTTTTGTTTTTGCGTGTTCTTGTGGAATGATGACGTCCTATTCGCAGAAATTGTACTTTTGTAGAGTTGAAAGACCAGTGTATCGAAACATTTTTTTTTTGCTCCTGTAATAACTGAAAAAAACTTGACAAGGACAGAAGTGACGTCCTTACAGCAGCTGAGAGTGATGCATGATTTCAAAACATTCTTTCATTTTTAGTCCGGAGAAAGTTTCCGATCCTAGGAAGCTCAAACTGTTTCCTATGGCTGTGGGAATTGGTAATATGTTATTAAGAAATGACAGATTTTTTTCCTTCCCTGTGATTGGGTTAAATCTCTGTTTTGTCGTTTTATGGTTTGCAAATCTCCGTTTCCGTTGAGTTTTGCATGATAGTGCTTCATAAGTTTGCAGGTTCGATTATCTAGCCGGAAGCATCAGACCCAAAAGGACTTGTATTTTTCAGTATCTTAGATGAAGTGCTGAATCCCTGTATTGCCAGTTGCACGTTCTCATTGCTAAACGGACTGTATATGCGAGATTTTACTTATTCGTACACCACCTATTTTTAAATTTTCTCTTCGGTATCTGTTCTCTCTGTAACTTGCGTGGAATAGAAATTGAAATTACCATTGTGTACGTGTCATTTTTGTGCTCACGCCTTGGAATGATAAAAAGTATCGTTTTCCTTTACACACAGTGTGTTTTCGCATGGTTTTTGGGAATGATTTATGTGCGTCTAAACTTGTATGGAATGAAATGTGGAATGATCAAGCATTCCGTCATTTTTTTCTGCAGAAGAGGTGTGTAAAAACCCCGAGAAGGGATACATCAAGGCCTGGGCAGAAGCCGCAAAGAGGTTATGCGGCAGGGATCAGGGCCACTTGACCCATTTTGTGGGTGAAATTGTTGGGGGACCGGTTAAAGATAGTGATGACAGTTCGGATGTTAACCAAGCCTGTAGCCAGATTAAGAAAGCAGCGGAAAATATCCCTGCGCCGATTTCAGGTAATTACAGGTGGACGAATGTACAACATATATTTTGCTTGACGCGTATTTCTCGTTTCATTCGACATTTTTTTGTGTGTGTGTGCGTGTGATCCGAAGGGCAGTTTCGTTATTTTACTGAACCGGAACTTGTAAGACTGAAGCGAAACGGACTGTTGTCAGAATTTTGAACATGCATGTCCTGTGCGGCTAAGCTTTAAATTGTTCAAGGATGAAATAAGGACGTTATAGTTTATGACTCGGCTGTTACATTAGAATGAAACATTGGCATTGGAAGAAATCTCAGAGTTTAAATTAATTTTAAAACATCTGTTCATTTCGCTTGCACAGAATAAATAGTTTACATTTTCATACAATATCCCCGTTGCAGCGATCGAAAGCCATGACACAGAAGTTACGGCCACCGTTGGGGAGGGGGTGGCGCGATCCGAAGAACGTAGTTCGGGCAGCGATTGCGTCATTACAGGCGTTGATACCATGTCAAAAGAGCTTTGTGAGAGACCAGTGAAAAGGGAAGAGTCGGCTAACACACATTCATCGCAGGGCGAGAAAGACACAAAACTCTCAGTGAATGCGGAATCGGCTGTTGAAAGGGCGTCTTCTGAGAAGTTGCTGGGTAAGTGATGCTTTTGCATCTATAAAGGTTAAGAATTGTTGCTGAGATGTGTCGGAAGGAGTATCGTGATATATGTAGCACCAGTGCAGATTTGGTCAAGCCAACCAGGTGCTGACGTTTTAAAGAATTCAAAACATTTTTCGTGCGTTGTGTTTGTCGGCGAAACGGACTGCTTATCGGTGCCCACTGCTAAGATTGTAAGAGTTTGTACAGTTCAGCTTTGAATTGAAAATGAAATGTGAAGGTTATTCCTGGGCGCTTCATGGTCTCTTCAAAGGTAGTTGCTGTTTTGACTTGATGTGAAGTTGTCAGTGTCTCTGTCGTACGAATTGACAGTGATTTAGCGTTTGTAATACCAGTGTTATACATTTTCAGAAAATGTCCCAGTTGTGCAATCGGAAGCCGTGACACAGAAGTTACGGTCACCGTTGGGGAGGGGGTGGCGCAATCCGAAGAACGCAGTTCGAACAGCGATTGCGTCATTACAGGCGTTGATACCATGTCAAAAGAGCTTTGTGAGAGACCAGTGAAAAGGGAAGAGTCGGCTAACACACATTCATCGCAGGGCGAGAAAGACACAAAACTCTCAGCGAATGCGGAATCGGCTGTTGAAAGGGCGTCTTCTGAGAAGTTGCTGGATAGTACGGGCAATTTTCATGTAACGGGGTCTCAAAACCTGCCACATTTGCCGAGGTATTAAGAAGTTTTTTGGTTCGTACATTTCGCATGGCTCTGTGCGTTCGCGTATCAGGTTTCAGTGTGTTATTTGCATTTGATTTTTCTCGTATAAAGTGACCGACTGTAAATTTATGAAAGTGGCGGTGATGGGTAGTACGGATAAGTTTCATGTGACAGGGTCACAAAAGCTGCCAAGTTTGCCGATGTATTTAAAAAAGAAATACTTGCGTCGTAGATTTCGCGTGGTTGCACTACATTTCGCATGGTTGTAGATGTTTGCGTACATTTCGCTTGTCAGTTCGAAAGCATTAGCTGTGTTATTTGCAGTTCACTGCTCCTATAAGAAGTGGCCGACTTTAAATTTATGAGCGTTGCGAGATGATGTAGTACGAGAAAATGATATGTGGCAGGGTCTCAAAACTTACAAATTTTGCTGATGTTTCTGTGAGTAAGAACATTTTGGTCATCGCACATTTCGCATGGTTGTGTACGTACATTTGGCTTGTCAGTTCGAAATCTTTAACTGCGTTAATTGCAGGTCACTTTTCTCACACCAAGTGACAGACTTTGGTACATACAAAACCATGCGAAATGTGCGAATACCAAACTGTTCTAATTCACAGAAACATCGGCAAAATTTTCGATGTTTGAGACCCTGTTACATACATGGTTGTGGACGTACATTTCGCATGTGATATTTTAGGACACAGGGACAAAGTTCAGTTGCGGGCATACCTTTCAAATTTTTACAAGAAAAATAAAAAGGCGGATGAAGCTTCAGATCCGTGAAAAAAAAAGAAACTGTTTTGGGGACATTTCGCTGTGATGTCATGTTTGTGGGATTCTGTTTTGGTTTACACAAGTGCGGGGAGTTTTTTTCTTTTTTGTATCAGTTTTTCCATGCAGTTCACTGTTCTTATACGAAGTGACCGACTTTTAATTTGTGAACGTCACGGGGCTGGGTAGTACGAGCAATTTTCATGTAACGGGATCTCAAAACCTGCCACATTTGCCGAGGTATTAAGAATATTTTTGGTTCGTACATTTCGCATGGCTCTGTGCGTTCACGTATCAGGTTTCAGTGTGTTATTTGCATTTGATTTTTCTCGTATAAAGTGACAGACTGTAAATTTATGAAAGTGGCGGTGATGGGTAGTACGGATAAGTTTCTTGTGACAGGGTCACAAAAGCTGCCAAGTTTGCCGATGTATTTAAAAAAGAAATACTTGCGTCGTAGATTTCGCGTGGTTGCACTACATTTCGCATGGTTGTAGATGTTTGCGTACATTTCGCTTGTCAGTTCGAAAGCATTAGCTGTGTCATTTGCAGTTCACTGCTCCTATAAGAAGTGGCCGACTTTAAATTTATGAGCGTTGCGAGATGATGTAGTACGAGAAAATGATATGTGGCAGGGTCTCAAAACTTACAAATTTTGCTGATGTTTCTGTGAGTAAGAACATTTTGGTGTTCGCACATTTCGCATGGTTGTGTACGTACATTTGGCTTGTCAGTTCGAAAGCTTTAACTGCGTTAATTGCAGGTCACTTTTCTCACACCAAGTGACAGACTTTGGTACGTACAAAACCATGCGAAATGTGCGAATACCAAACTGTTCTAATTCAAAGAAGCAGCGGCAAAATTTTCGATGTTTGAGACCCTGTTACATGCATGGTTGTGGACGTACATTTCGCATGTGATATTTTAGGACACAGGGACAAAGTTCAGTTGCGGGCATACCTTTCAAATTTTTACAAGAAAAATAAAAAGGCGGATGAAGCTTCAGATCCGTTAAAAAAAAAGAAACTGTTTTGGGGACATTTCGCTGTGATGTCATGTTTGTGGGATTCTGTTTTGGTTTACACAAGTGCGGGGAGTTTTTTTTTTGTATAAGTTTTTCCATGCAGTTCACTGTTCTTATACGAAGTGACCGACTTTTAATTTGTGAACGTCACGGGGCTGGGTAGTACGGGCAATTTTCATGTAACGGGATCTCAAAACCTGCCACATTTGCCGAGGTATTAAGAAGTTTATTGGTTCGTACATTTCGCATGGCTATGTGCGTTCGCGTATCAGGTTTCAGTGTGTTATTTGCATTTGATTTTTCTCGTATAAAGTGACCGACTGTAAATTTATGAAAGTGGCGGTGATGGGTAGTACGGATAAGTTTCATGTGACAGGGTCACAAAAGCTGCCAAGTTTGCCGATGTATTTAAAAAAGAAATACTTGCGTCGTAGATTTCGCGTGGTTGCACTACATTTCGCATGGTTGTAGATGTTTGCGTACATTTCGCTTGTCAGTTCGAAAGCATTAGCTGTGTCATTTGCAGTTCACTGCTCCTATAAGAAGTGGCCGACTTTAAATTTATGAGCGTTGCGAGATGATGTAGTACGAGAAAATGATATGTGGCAGGGTCTCAAAACTTACAAATTTTGCTGATGTTTCTGTGAGTAAGAACATTTTGGTGTTCGCACATTTCGCATGGTTGTGTACGTACATTTGGCTTGTCAGTTCGAAAGCTTTAACTGCGTTAATTGCAGGTCACTTTTCTCACACCAAGTGACAGACTTTGGTACATACAAAACCATGTGAAATGTACGAATACCAAACTGTTCTAATTCACAGAAACATCGGCAAAATTTTCGATGTTTGAGACCCTGTTACATACATGGTTGTGGACGTACATTTCGCATGTGATATTTTAGGACACAGGGACAAAGTTCAGTTGCGGGCATACCTTTCAAATTTTTACAAGAAAAATAAAAAGGCGGATGAAGCTTCAGATCCGTTTAAAAAAAAACTGTTTTGGGGACATTTCGCTGTGATGTCATGTTTGTGGGATTCTGTTTTGGTTTACACAAGTGCGGGGAGTTTTTTTTCTTTTTTGTATCAGTTTTTCCATGCAGTTCACTGTTCTTAGAAGTGACCGAGTTTTTAGTTGTGAACGTCACGGGACTGGGTAGTACGGGCAATTTTCATGTAACGGGATCTCAAAACCTGCCACATTTGCCGAGGTATTAAAAAATTTTTTGGTTCGTACATTTCGCATGGCTCTGTGCGTTCGCGTATCAGGTTTCAGTGTGTTATTTGCATTTGATTTTTCTCGTATAAAGTGACAGACTGTAAATTTATGAAAGTGGCGGTGATGGGTAGTACGGATAAGTTTCTTGTGACAGGGTGCTGCCAAGTTTGCCGATGTATTTAAAAAAGAAATACTTGGGTCGTAGATTTCGCGTGGTTGCACTACATTTTGCATGGTTGTGTGTTAGCGTACATTTCGCTTGTCAGTTCGAAAGTTCTCTGTTCGGAGTGGCCAATTTCAAAGTTTATGAACGTTGCGAGATTGGGTAGTACGAGTAAATAATATGCGATAGAGTCTCAAAACTTACAAATTTTGCTGATGTTTCTGTGAGTAAGAACATTTTGGTGTTCGCACATTTCGCATGGTTGTGTGCGTACATTTCGCATGTCAGTTTGAAAGTTTTAATTGTGTTATTTGCAGTTCACTTTTCTTATACGAAGTCACCGACTTTAGTACGTACACAACCATGCAAAATGTGCGAACACCAAAATGTTTTTATTTACAGAAACATCGGTAAAAGTTTCAAAAGCTTGAGACCGTGTCATATACATGGTAGTTTATACGTTCATTTCGCATGATTGTGTATAAACGTGCATTTCGCTTGTCAGTTCGAAAGTTTTACCTGTTATTTGCAGTTCACTGTTCTTATACGAAGTGACCGACTTTAAATTTATGAACGTCACGAGAAGGGCGTACGCGCAAACGTGACAGGGTCTCAAAACTTGGAAATTTGCCGATATTTCCGTGATAAAAAAAAATTTGGGTGTTCGCACATTTCGCATGGTTTTGTACGTACATTTTGCATGTCATTTTGAAAGTTTTAACTGTGTTATTTTCAGTTCATTTTTCTTATACGAAGTCACCGACTTTAAATTTATGAACGTCACGAGATGGGGTAGTACACCCAAGTTGTGTTGCAGGGTCTCTAAACTTGCAAATTTTGTGCATGGTTGTGTACGTAAATTTCGCATGTTAGTTTGAAAGTTTCAGCTGTGTGTTTTGTTTTCTTTAGGAAGCTTTTATGTGGTTTATATCTCATTGCCTCACGTTTTTTTCGGCCAATCATTAAATTTTAAGTAGTGCACGTAACACTGAGCTTGAAAATAAGATAGAGTTGGTTATTTACACATCACGGTTATATCAGTAAAGGATTTTGTTGTATTATTTTTCCTGTATTTTGTTTTTATTTTAAAAGAGTTTTGTTTTTAAACATTCATCTGTATAAATTTGTATTTTGTTTTTAAACATTTCATCTGTATAATATAAATCTATGTTTTTAAACATTCATCTGTTTGAATATCTTTTGTACTGCTCTTCAATATTTTGTAACTCTTCAATTAATGTTAAATAGTTTATGTATAGAAATGAAAGAAAATAAATATTACAGGGAGGTTATGGTGTAAATAAAAGAAAACAAACTCTAGGCTTGTTTGGCTTTTATTTAGTGTTTCCCTAATACTCTTTTACAGAAAGCACGTGGCCTTTGTTTATAAACAAAATCGGTTTGTTTACATTTTTTACACAGTATCGTTTCACAGCAAACTTATAGTTGCAGATATCATAAAATGGTGTAAAATATGCAAATTATGTAAACAAAATATTCCGTTTCGCAGGGTTCATGCTTTGTTAAATTTCTCTTAATCTGTTGTCTTTTATATATTTTCGCTTTCGGAATTGAATGTAAAAAAAATCTACCGAGATTTTCATATACAACTTATGTCTGAAAAGTCCCTAATAACGAAGTTAGATTTTTGGCGTACATTTCGCGAGTTGGAGAAGAAATCGCGATTCGTCGTTCGTTTCCCGACGTAGCTGTATATGTGTGTACGTGTGTGTGTGTGTCTGTGTGTGTGTGTGTGGGTGTGTGTGTCAGTCTGTTGTGAACAAAGTGTTGTGTGCAAGATATCTCGAGAACGAAACGTCCGATCGACTTCAAACTTGATCGATTTATCCCTTGGTTAGGTCGGACGGTTCTATCAACTTTTGACGTACGTCACTTGATTAGGGCAGGCGTATGACGTCATTACGTAAAAATCTTGTGTGCGAAATTTCTCTGCCGCTGAACATCGGAGAAAGTTGAAACTTGGTGGGATTGTTGCTTGGTAGGTCCGAAAGACTCTACAGAATTTTTTCGCGAGTAGAACGAACGAATGCGGCGTATGACGTCATCACGTAAAATATGCATGTATTTTGAACAAGATCTTGTGTACAAAATATCTCGATAACGGAAAGTCCTATCGACTTCAAATTTTATATGAACATTCCTTGGGTCAGTCGGACGGTTCTGTCAACTTTTCACGTGTGTCACATGATTAGGGCGGGCGTATGACGTCATTGCGTAAAAATCTTGTGTGCGAAATTTCTCAGCTGCTGAACATCGGAGAAAGTTGAAACTTGGTGGGATTGTTGCTTGATAGGTCCGAAAGAATCTACAGAATTTTTTCGCGAGTAGAACGAACGAATGCGGCGTATGACGTCATCACGTAAAATATGTATATATTTGGAACAAGATCTTGTGTACAAAATATCTCGATAACGGAAAGTCCTATCGACTTCAAATTTTGTATGAAAATGCCTTGGGTCAGTCGGACGGTTCTGTCAACTTTTCACGCATGTCACGTGATTAGGGCAGGTGTATGACGTCATCATGTAAAATATGTATATATTATAAACAAGTTCTTGTGTGCAAAATATATCGATAACGAAAAGTCCTATCGACATCAAATTTTATATGGATATTTCATGAGTCAGTCGGACGGTTCTGTCAACTTTTCACGCATGTCACGTAATTAGGGCATTTGTATGACGTCATCACGTAAAAATCTTGTGTGCGAAATTTCTCAGCTGCTTAACATTGGAGAAAGTTGAAACTTGGTGGGATTATTGTTTGATAGGTCCGAAAGAAACTTTAAATTTTTTTCGCGAGTAGAACGAACGAGTGCCACGTGTGACGTCATCGCGTAAAATATGTGTATATTTAGAACCAGATCTTGTATGCATAATATCTCTATAACGGAAAGTCATTTCGACTTAAAATTTTATATGGATATTCTCTGGTTCAGTCAGACGACTGTTTCAACTTTTGACTGGAAAAAAATTATGTGTTCTTAAGCAAAATTTCTCGACATCGAAAGTCGGATCGACTTTAAATTTGGTGTAGTTATTCCTCGGATAAGTCGCACGGTTTTGGTTAAACATTAATAAACTCGTGTAGAAAATCAAGAAAGGTGCATAACGTCAACACTGCTCCCCCCCCCCCCCCGCCTCCCCATTTTTTGGCTCCTTTGTTATCTAAGCATAGGTGTTATCTACGCTGGGGATTTCAGAAGATTCTCGAGTGCTCCTGCATTCTTTAGAAAGCTTCAAAACAGTGACAGCATTACTGTCGGTCCATTGCTATTTGTTAGTGCCTGAAATTAAGCTTTTTGTGCGTTTCTCATCTACGGCTGTTATGTAACATGTCACTCAGTCAAGGGTCAGTGTCAGTTGTGGTGCATGATGGAGTCGTTATCTTCGAGGTCATGGAATGCTATAGGTCTTAGCAGGTCTAGCTATTGATTTTTGTTTCGCGCATACTTGATTCGGTTGCCAAGGTGTTCTATATATAGGAGCTATTTTGTATCGATTGGCATTGTTTGCGGAAGCGGTCATCTGACATCTTGTGTTATGAGAAGCAGCTCACCATTTTGGCACCGAAATGCACCCCCCCCCTCTCCCACCGAGGTGCGTCATCTGATGCGCAGTTATGAAGAATGCCTTTCTAGTGCTATTTGGCCTATGGGAATGTGCGAAGACAAGGTAGTATATCATGGCTATAACTACAATTAGGATACAGACCGTTACCGTTGCCTTGGGTGAAAGGGTTAGAATTGTGTTTATAGTTGGACCTACATTAAATAGCTGGGGGGGGGGGGGGGGGGACGTGTGGAGGATGATGGTTAGCAAAAAAAAAAAACCGACCGCCTTCAAGGCCTGGATAAAAAGTAAGACCCGTTTGTCGTGACCCCTTCCAGATTCGGGTAAAAAGACGTACGATAAAACCTGCCTGTCTTCACCAACTTCCAGACCCGGATAGAAAATGTAGCGTACAGCAAAACTACTATAGTGACCAACTTCAGATCTGGATAAGAAGGGCCTGCAGTAAAACCCGTTTTAGCGACCACCTTCCAGACTCGAATGAAAAAAGACGTCCATTTATATGTTTTAGTGACCACCATCTGTTTGGTTTAGTTTGAGTTCTTTTACAATGAATTAAGGTTATGTTTGCAGAAATGAATATTTTATTTCAGTAATTAAAAAAAACAGGATTTTTTTTTGGGGGGGGGGGGGGATCATGGGTTTGGTCGGGGAGACATTTGTTTTTGTTTACAAAAACAAAAAACTAAGTAGGTATCGACTGAAAGTGTATAACATAAGCCTGTACTCCTTTGTTTTGTGTGCACTGGCCGCTCTAGTTTGAACAGGATTCACGAGCTAACATATTTCACTACAAAGGACGTGGCATCTGGCAGGATTATCTAAGGCTACTAGCCGATGGTGTGCATCCGAATCAGCAAGGCTTAGCAAAATTCAGGAATATCTGCAGAGGAGCATTGAAAATAGCTGTTAAGCACCTTTGAGTTAAGTAAACTCCTCGTATACTCTTTGTAAAACGTTTTTAAACTGCCTTTGCACCCTTTCCTTGGTACTAATCTAGGGCTACTGTTTTTTGTTTTTTTTGTTTTTTTAGTACTTAGTTGGCAATTTCCTGGAGTTATCAGAGCCCCTTGTTTTTGTCAGGGAACTGTTCCCTGTGTTGTTGTGGTTGTTTGAGGGTTAAGGTTTAGCTGCCTATAACCCATTATCGTTGTTTCTGACCTAGGGCTACTGGTTTTTTCTCCACAGGAGTTGTCAATTTCCTTAGTTATCAGAGCCCCTCGTTTTTGTGCCAGGGAAGTGTTCCCTGTGTTGTTGTTACATTGGTTATTTTGGGGTTAATTTTACAAGGCAGTTGATAATTTGTCATCCATTGCACTTGTTTTAAATTGGCATGGTATCTTGCTCTTGTTCACGAAGTGAAGTAACTTATAACTGATAACGTTTCATTTGTATCCTGTTACATGTTCAGGTTGCGTGTTCGTAACTTAAAACGTGGGGATTCTATTTTGTCTAATTCAGAATGGGGAAGTCAAAGGGTACAATACCTTCCCGTAAGGGCAAACAAAGGGCGGCAAGACGTCCAGTTTCCCCGGTTCAGTTTTCCCCACCTACATCCCCTAAAAGACGCCGACCAAGTCAAAATGAGGATGCTCCTCCTCCTCGAAGACGTCAAGAAACTCCTGAAGACGATTCATTTATTACCAGAAGTGAGCTACAGGCAGAGATCGAAAAAAGCATGTCCAAGCAGCTCGAAAAATTCTTCTCGAACAGGCAGTCGGGTATTTCTACTAGCCAAGAGCAAGTAACCCCATCAAGCCAGGGAGATCCTGAGGTTCAGTTTGATCTGCCCAGGCTCCAGCGCTATGATGCGGTCCAACCAAATGACCAAGACCCTGGTCAGGAACAACTTCAATCACCGTCACAAGACTTGCTCTCGCTCCTCACTACAGGTAATGACGATCTGCCCGATAAAGCACCAGTTGATTCGTCATTCGATCTCCCCATCGCCGCTCATGTAAGCGAAAAATTGAAAACAAAGATAAAAATGAATGATTACATCGATATTGGTCACCTCATTAAAGATGAAGACCACCAAAATCACAACTTCATGATTTCATCAGAGGGTACCATTATAAGGGTAAGGCCAAATACAAGTAAGCAGCACCTGAACATCGACCAATGGACAAGTGCGATGCTTATATTTGCATCAATTTACCTAGAGGCGCACCCCCACGACACCTCGCCAATCCTAACCTACATGTCCTTTATACGAGGCATGGCAGCAAAGAGTGAGGGCTGGAAAGAGTACGACGAGCATTTCAGAAGGAGGAGGGCATCGACCCGTCAACCATGGGATAAACCCCTCATAAACCCCTACATGGGAGCTATATTGTCAACTTTGCAAAGACAGAAGAGGCCCTTTCTTGGTCAGCGAAAACCCCAATCCACAGGCATACCACGGGGGTTTTGCTACTGGTACCATTCTGGGATCTGCAAAATCGCACAGTGCAAATACTCTCACCTTTGCCCAAGATGCGGGAAAGGTCACAGCCAGCGCCAGTGCAACCAGCCAGGTGTCTCCACAAGCAGCAACGCCCCGCGAATCCAAACCACAGTTAGTAAGGGTCAACACTAAGCTGTGTGGCATCAATATACCTCTGTTCGAAGAATTACTCGAAGGTTATGATCCAGTTCGAAAACAATTTTTATTAATGGGTCTAAAAGATGGCTTCAGGCTTCACTGTCGCGATTTTGTATACAGACAACAAGTGAATAACCACAAATCGGCTATCGATAACCCGCACGCAGTTGATAAAAAACTCCGAAAAGAACTCAGTTTAGGATATATCGCAGGACCGTTCGACAAGCCTCCGTTTACCAAATATCACGTTTCACCCATCGGTTTAGTCCCCAAAAAAGAGCCGAATAAATTCAGATTAATCTTCGACCTGTCGTATCCTAAAGATAGTTTTAATACTGTGAACGGGTCAATTCCAGAGGGCCTTTCAACCGTTACGTACGATACCTTAGACGATGCCTTGCAAATAATCCAGTCCTTAGGTCGTGGATGCCTAATAGCCAAGATGGATATCGAAGACGCGTTCCGCATTTTACCCTATCACCCCGATGACTATCATAAATTGTGTTTCACATGGGAAAATAAATATTATTACGATAAGAGGGTATCAATGGGTGCGTCTACGTCATGCCAAAATTTTGAAGCCATAAGCAAGGCCTTATGCTGGATATTAAGGAAAACATTTAGCGTGATGCATCTAAGTCATATAATAGACGATTTTATGTTTTTCTCAAGACCTAGTAGTACTGAATGTTTTTTCTATGTTAAACTGTTCGAAAGTCTCTGCACTACACTAAATATACCCATCAATAAGTCCAAAACTGTTTTCCCAACAACAACTGCGGTCTTGCATGGCATTGAGATTGATACTCTGTCCATGCAGGCGCGTCTGCCCCAGGATAAGTTGGAGAAAGCACGCGAAAATATTAACTCTGTATATAGTAAGTCAAAAGTTACTCTCAGGGAAATCCAGTCAGTTTTAGGATTTCTACAATTCTGTTGTCGCGTTGTCGTACCTGGACGGCCTTTTCTCAGAAGACTAATTCATCTTACTAAAGGAGCCTCAAAACCACATCATTATGTCCGGGTATCTGGCGAAGCCAGGAAAGACCTAGAGACTTGGCTAATTTTTATCCAGGCATACAACGGAAAGTCGATCATTCCCATCCATAAATTCAAAAATTCAAAGGAGCTGAATTTTTATTCAGATGCGGCAAAAAGCACGGGATTTTCAGTTGTTTTCAACAATGAATGGTGCTCAGGAAGGTGGTCACATACAGAAGAATTTCACATTACTCTGCTGGAGCTTAACCCAATCGTTTTATCGGTAATGTTGTGGGGAGATCAACTGAGGAATCAAAGGGTCCTATACTTCTGCGACAATTCAGCCGTTGTTCATATATTGAACAGTCAGTCGTCTAAGGACTCTCTTATCATGCAGTTAGTGAGGCATTTTGTGCTTAAATGCCTGGAATATAATATTTCATTTCGACTTAAGCACATTCCCGGCTATAAAAATGTTACAGCAGATGCCTTGTCCCGTTTTCAGATCCAAAGAGCACGAAAGAACCAACCAAGCCTCAACCCAGTACCAGTGAATTTGCCCCCAAAATTTCAACTTTGCAACTTACTGCGCAACAACTGATAAAAAATTCCCTGACACAGGGGACACTGACAATGTACAAAAATAACTTTTCAAAGTATACGCAATTTATGTCATTGTATTTTATAAATGTTAGCCTTCTTCCCATCCAGCCCCATTGTATCTTATTGTTTATATCTTACCTGTATTTGTCTTCCCTATCGGCAAGCACAATTTTGACAATAATCTCTTCGTTAAATTTCGTGCAAAAGCTTGCCAATGGAAAAGACCTGTTTTCCTTCTTTGAAGTGTCGAAAGCAATTAAAGGTTTGCAAAAGTCAAAGCCAAGCGTAGATCACAGGCTTCCTATCACTTTGAATATGCTATCGCGTTTGTGTGATGCAGCGGATCGATTGTACAACAGTGAACGTGCCATACTACTTAAATCTATGTTCACTTTGGCTTTTAGTGGGTTCTTACGAGTCGGTGAAATGACCAAAACGTCTCCTGTCTCACAACACACCATTCAATTATCAAATATAGAATGGGATTTGAAAAGTGGAACAGTCACTATTATTTTTCAATCCTTCAAACATAAAAAGAATAATGTTCCGTTTCGTCTGAGTGTAAAAGATTCACATAACTGTCCTGTAGTAACCAATTTGCTACGTTATTTACATAATAGGGGTAATGCATCAGGCCAATTATTTCTTCATAACGGTAAACCTGTCTCACGCCATTCCTTCTGTCAATGGCTTCAGCAATGTCTGGGCTTTTGTGGTTTAAATACTCATCGTATAAATTCACATAGTTTTCGGATAGGTGCCGCAAGTAATGCGATCGCAAAGGGAATGTCAGTTGAACAAGTAAAAATCTTAGGTCGCTGGAACAGTACTTCAGCTTTTCAACGTTATGTACGAATTTACAGTACACGTGAATGATGGTCAAGCCCTTTAAGTCTGAGCTTGTGGGTCTTGATCGTTTAGTTCAGTCTGTCTGTTTTTCTGTGGGCATAAAGCCCTTGGGTGGCGGTGCTGTTTTCACAGCGGTGGCCTTTTTACCACCACCCAATTAGAATGTTTCGTTTGGGTTATAGCGTTTTCAGAAATCGTGTATTTGTGATTAGTTACGTTTGTAATAAAATTTAGACTCAAGACGAGTCATTTTGCATTTGTGTTTGTAGCGTTTTCAAAAATCTTGTATTGTGTGATTAGTTAGGTTTGTAATAAAATTTAGACTCAAAACGAGTCATTTTACACGAACGTGTGTAGTTTTCCTTCATTCTCTGCGATTAACAAAAAAGGGGATTTAATAAGGTTAGCATTATTAAATACATTTTTGTTAAGCAAGGATTGTCAGTTTTAATAAATTATATCAGCTGAGTATGCACTGTAGGCATACTACAAGAGCTCATTTTGAACACAGCTGCTCAATTGGTTCTTTAAGCGTGCACCGTACCTTAGCGAGCCTTCAGTCTAATTAGCATATGCATTGTATTCTGGATTATGATTGGCCTACTGTTCTCCGAGCGGCTAGTTAGCGTCTTCTCTTTGTTTATGTAACATTGGAAGTTTGGGATAAGTTTTAGTTTTAATTATTGTGCTTTTTACATCTAATTTCATCCCGCCTCCATCCCCATCAGCCTCCAAATCATTGTGAGTTTGTTTTCAATAATTTTTATGGCCTTTTTACCACCACCCAATTAGAATGTTTCGTTTGGGTTATAGCGTTTTCAGAAATCGTGTATTTGTGATTAGTTACGTTTGTAATAAAATTTAGACTCAAGACGAGTCATTTTGCATTTGTGTTTGTAGCGTTTTCAAAAATCTTGTATTGTGTGATTAGTTAGGTTTGTAATAAAATTTAGACTCAAAACGAGTCATTTTACACGAACGTGTGTAGTTTTCCTTCATTCTCTGCGATTAACAAAAAAGAAACTATGCAACGATTTTAATCGATGGTAGGTAACACAAGCAATCTTTAACTTATAGATAGGAGATTATTTTTCTTGATTACTGACTTCAGAATTTGGTTCATGTGCAAAATGTGTTTGCCCACTGTTGTATTCGAGTATTTTTTTTTCACACAAAAGAAGTCTCACAACCATTTTTCTATTCTTCATTTATTTCCAGGAATCTTTTTCAGCGTGGCACTCGTATATTGTGTTATATTACAGACTGTTTCACATGCAGACTTCCCGCCCTCTATAGGACACACAGTAAAGCCAGGAACGAAGATAATGAAATAGACAATTAAGTGTACTTATGTACAAAACGTATCACAGAGTTGCAATATTGTACTAAAATTACACAAAAGGATTCAATAAGTTAAAAAATTATCTACATACAAGCACAAACTAACATGCAAACTAAAACTTCATTCTAGAAATGTCAACGAACAAGTTCAGAATAATCCATTTTCTTAATAAAATCTCGAACACTTAAATAAAGTATTTATTATGTAGGTCACGTGGGAGACCAGAAAATGCCAAATATGTATTCGCAAAATACCACGTGCCTGCAACTGTTGCAACAAGAAATCACGAGACTTAGGGTTTCAGTTACAGTGTTCAGGGAGGTCTATTCACCACTCTAATACTTCTGCCGACAAGTTTAGGGAGTTTGGCCAATCAATGCACAAACAGCCCTCGTTCACAAATTCTCAAATTCACAACCAAAAGAAATCATTCCTTTTACACAGCATGCAAAATATTAACTACTCGTTTTTCACAGCTATAATTGTTGCGGACATGGCAAACGATTGACTTCCCGATGTCTGAAAGAACCGTGCCTACACATCTGCCAGAATATTTCTCGAAGAATGAAACGGTATGACCAAATCATTCCCCAACCCTGCTATATGGTGCACACATAAAAAAAAAAAAAAATGAAAGAAAGGTGGTGTCTTGCGCCACCATGCCCAAGTCAAGGAGTGACATTTTGCCAATGACCTGGCATTATCTTCATTCTGGCCTCCTCAGCTGGTCAGGCAAACAGTTCATGTATCTGTGACGTCAACATGGCAGAATCAAGAACCAGAGACGCCATTTTCTCGTCACTGGCACATCGCTGTCACAATAATTATGCCACTGCCTTTCGCCAGGAACTTTAACACCACGTGATCACTGCATCAGGAAATAGTTCCGCCAAACTGCACTGCTGAGTTTTACATTTAGTGTGGAGAAAAAGTCCACAAAAACCTTATTTACACAACGCTCTTAAACTTAAGGGAATATCAACATTGCAAATTTTGTTTCATAAATTGCTGTAATCTGTTCAACCGTTCATCAATCTCTGAGATTTCTTCTGATCTGTCGTAAAATGCTGATCCTAAAACAATAAACAAAAGCCAGGAATAAATAAGACCAATATTCTCATGCACCTTCAAATAGTTCAAGAAGCCTTCGGCACGCCCAGATTTAAATTTGAGTTTAATAACATTTCAACTACCGGCTTTACAGCAAAACTTGAAGCTAATTCATATTTTCATTTAAATATTATCCTGCACATCTTTGCTCTGAAAGAAATTTTTTATTAAAAAAAATTAGAGATATGAAACTGTTACCATTTTCTTTTCGATTTTCCTTCCCAGCAACCCTGGGCTTGGCCTTGAACCTCGGATGATCTGGAGTACTAGCTAATGTGTGCACGGTTAAGGCAAAATGTTCGTAAAAACATGACTGGCGGTGGTAAAAACTGCCGAACTGGTGCACATCTCAAAACGTTTTTTTTATCTTCAAAGAGTTGAAACTAAAATCACCTAACTGTTCCAGCTGTTATACAGATTGCACCGAAAGCAACTTTTTTTGCTTTAAAGGCATGGCCGAAAACTCCATGGGCAATGATTTTATATTCCATGACAAAAGACTTTACCCACTGCAAACACCTATAGGAGGCAACTGAAGCGGAACTCAATCGTTTGTTTACAAATCGGAATCCACGACCAATGGAATTCATATCACGTCTTTTATAGTAACCGTAATTGTCAAAAATTAACACTGTGTTTGTGAAAAGGATATATTTTACCTCCTTTCGGCAAAGTAAGTTTCTGGTGTAACTGTAAAGAGAAAAGGCAAGATGTTTGATTCTCACACAATAACTAATGTATCAAATTCATTATTTGTATTTATTTCAATTGCCTTTTCTGATCTTAAACTTTGGAACAGATGTCGACTCTGAATAACCGATCACCCACGTCAAAGAGTTGAAAGTCAGTTTGAAAGGTTCTTCAAATACATACATTTTGCAATGTCATATTAACTGGCTGTACATGACACAAACATCTCAATAATTAACGGCAAAAAGCTAGCTCAATAATTAATTTAGCACCGGACCAGAACATAGACCGATAAATGCATACAAAGATTTCTTTCCCAGAAAAATGGGAAACAGATTTTTTGTATCTCTCGTAGACTGGATAGTCTGCCATAGATACCTTCAAACAACGCTCGCATTTCGGACCAGTGCGCATTTTTTATGTAGCTTGCCTTGATGTGCGGTTCTTATTCAGACAAGTGCGCATGTTTATTTAATTTTGCGTAGATGCGCGGCTCTCATTTTGGAACAGTGCACATGTTTATTTAACTTGCGTTGATGTGCGGTTCGCATTTCGGACGAGCGCCCATGTTTTTTTACCTTTTGTGGATGTGCGGTTCTTATTTTTGGTCAGTGCGCATGTTTGTTTACCTTGTGTTGATGTGCGGTTCTTAATTCGGATCAATGCGCATCTTTATTTACATTGTTTTGATGGGCGGTTCTTATTTCGGATCAGTGCGCATGTTTATTTACCTTGTGTTGATGTGCGGTTCTTATTTCGGATCAGTGAACATGTTTATTTACCTCGTGTTGATGTGCGTTTCTTATTCCATACCAATGCGCATGTTTATTTTACTTGCGTTGATGAGCGGTACTTATTTCGGACAGCCCAAGTTTCCTTAGGTTGACTTGATGCGCGGTTCGCATTTCGGACCAGTTTGCGTGTTTATTTAACTTGCGTTGATGCACGGTGCTTATTTTGGACGTGTGCCTATGTTTATTTAACTTGCGTTGGTGCGCGGTTTGCATTTTGGACCAGTGTGCATGTTTATTCAACTTGCGCTGATGAGGAGTTCGAATTTCGGACCACTACGCATGTTTATTTAACTTGCGTTAATGCGCGGTTCGAATTTCGGACCAGTGCGCATGTTTATTTAACTTGCGTTGATGCGCAGTGCTTATTTTGGATCAGTGCAAATGTTTATTTAACTTACGTTGGAGCGTGGTTCGCATTTCGAACCACTGCGTATGTTTATTTAACGTGAGTCGATGCGCGGTTCTAATTTCAGGCCAATGCGCATATTTCTTTAACTTGAGTTGATGCGCGGTTCTTATTCAGGACCAGTGCGCATGTTTATTTAAGTTGCGTTGATGCGCAGTTCTTATTTTGAATAGTGCGCATGTTATTTAAGTTGCGTTAATGGGCAGTTGGCATTTCGAAATAGTGCGCATGTTTATTTAACTTTCGTTGATGCACGGTGCTTATTTTGGTCCAGTGTGCTTGCTTATTTAGCTTGTGTTGATGTGCGGTTCGCATTTCGGACCAGCGCGCATGTTTTTTTTAAAACTTGTATTGATGCGTGGTTCGAATTTTGGACCATTGCGCATATTTATTTAACTTGTGTTGATGATCGGTACTTATTTCGGACCGGTGCAAATGTTTATTTAACTTACGCTTATGCGCGGTTCGCAATTGGGACCATTGTGCATGTTTATTTATTTGCGTTGATATCCGGTTCGCATTTCGGACCAGTATACCTGTTTCTTTAGGTTGCGTTGATGCGCAGTTCGCATTTTGGGACAAGTGAGTAGGTTCATTTAACTTGCGTTGACGCGCGATTTGCATTCGGACCAGAACGCATGTTTATTTAAGTCCCGTCGATACCCGACTCTCATGTCTATTCAACTTGCGTCGATTCATGGTTCTTTCTTTGGTCCACTGCGCATGTTTATTTAACTTGCGTTGATGCGCGGTTCTCATTTCAGACCACTGCGCATGTCTATTCAACTTACGTCGATGCGTGGTTCTTTTTTTTCGGACAAGTGCGCATGTTTGTTTAACTTGCGTTGATGTGCGGTAATTATTTTGGACCGGATCGCATGTTTATTTAACTTCCGTCGATGCGCGGTTCGCATTTCAGGCCATTGCCCATGTTTATTTAACTTGTGTTGATGCGTGGTTCTCATTTCAGACCAGTGCGCATATTTATTTACCTTGCGTTGATGCGCGGTTCGCATTTCGGACCACTGCGCATGTTTATTTAATTTGCATCGATGTGCGGTTCGCATTTCGGACCAGTGCGCATGTTTCTTTAGGTTGCGTTGATGCGCGGTTCGCATTTCGGACCACTGCGCATGTCTTCAACTTACGTCGAAGCGTAGTTCTTTTTTCGAACCAGTGCGCATGTTTATTTAACTTGCGTTGATGCGCGGTGCTTATTTTGGACCAGTTCGCATCTTTTTTTATCTTTTGTCGATGCGCGGTTCACATTTCGGACCAATGCGCATGTTTATTTAACTTGCATCGATGCGCAGTACTTAATTTGGACTACTGCGAATGTTTATGTAACTTGCGTCGATGTGCGGTTGTTAAATCTTACTACTGCGCAAGTTCATTTAACTTGCGTTTATGCGCTGTAGGAGGAGATTCATTTAATTTTTTTTTCAAAAATTCCGAAAAAAATTCAAAAGTTTTCCAATTCACTCAAAAAGCACAAGCCGTATGCATGACCCCTAGAGACGCATCATATCAAAAATAAATGAAATCTGATACAAACTGTAGGAGGAAATGCATTTTTAATTTTTTTCTTAAAAAATTCTCTGATCGACTGAAAAAGACAGGCCATATTCACGACACCCTAAGCATGCCTCAGCCCCAAAATAAATGATGCTTGATCAAAACTGCAGGAGAAAATGTATTTTGAGGTATTTTCATCAAAATTCCCCCCGAAATAAAAAATTCCCAAGTCGAGTCAAATAGCACAAGCCGTATGCGAGACCTACCCAAGGATGCCTCATAGCAAAAATAAATGAAATCGGATAAAAACTGTAAGGGGAAATGCATTTTGAAGTTTTTTTTCTTCAAAAACTCCCTAAAAATACCAAAAATCGCCCGATCGACTAAAAAGCACAAGCCGTATGCACTCACACCAAATATAAATAACATCGAATCAAAATTGTAGTGGTAGATGCATTTTGAATTATTTTCGAAATTTTTGCTTAAAAAATTCCCCAAAAATACAAACTAAAAAAGCACAAGCCGTATGCAAGACCCTTTAGGGGTGCCTCATACCAAAAATAAATGACATCGGGTCAAAAATGTAAGAGGAGATACATTTTAAAATTTCTCTAAAAAATCCCCAAAAATTCAAAAATCACCCGATCGACGAAAAAAGCACAAGCCGTATCCACGACCGCTTAGGAATGCCTCACACCAAAAATAAATGACATCGAATGAAAATTGTAGGAGTAGATGCATTTTTTTTAAAATTTTTTGCTTAAAAAAATCCCCAAAAATACAAAAATTGTCCGATCGACTAAAAAAGCACAAGCCGTATGCACGACCCTTTAGGGGTGCCTCACACCAAAAAATAAATGACATCGGGTCAAAAATGTAGGAGATACATTTTAAATTTTTTTCTTTAAAAATTCCCCAAAAATTCAAAAATCACCCGATCGACTAGAAAAGCACAAGCTGTATGCAAGACCCCTTAGGGATGCCTCACACCAAAAAAAAATGACATTGGATCAAAATTGTAGGAGGAGATGCATTTTGAAACAACGTGTAACGTAAGCTGGGCTAACAAGTAAAAGCTGGGAATGGGAAAGTGCCCTCCCAACTCTACTACAGAAACTGGCAATAAAATGCCGTGCCTAACTCCGACCCAAATGGAAATGCTTTCGCCATCTGACAGAAAAAGCGCTGATTCCGCGTGCTGGTGCGCACACAGAGGTATTATATGGCGCCGCTTCACTCACGCTTTCTGGACTAGAGACGGCACTTGACGCGGGTGTCCTGTTCGGCTTCAAGACCCGGTTCATTCTCCTGCGGATAACCAACATTCTGTCACTCAAATCAGTCACTTGCTTACAGTGGGCGGGGGTTTTTAACTTTTTTTAAACTTTATACTCATTTTTTTTTTACTTTCACATTTTTATTACACAGAAGGCCCTTTAATATGCATTATATATACTTTTATATAGCTTAAATGCTAACAACCTGTTTTCAGAAGCGTCGGTGTCCAAGCCAATATCGCTGAGGGATTCCAGCGATGAACTCTTACTTCTCAAACTACCAGCTATAACAACACAATAACCAACACTTAATCACCACATCAACACTCGGCATTTTATCCTTCAAAACAAGATTGTGGCAAGTTATATTTTTGTTAATTGTCATTCACAGGTAATTTAGTGACAGAATCAGCCAGTTGAATTTCCAGTTGACGTGTCATATTTCGCCAAAACAACTGGCGACCGGCAGACAGGAAACCTGCATTCTAACTAACCATTTTCGCCAGCATCCGTGAATTCTGACATAACATTTTACATCTCTGGGCGTAACCCACCACAATCTGGTATGGAGTCTTGAGTAAAGAAAGGAAAAAACTTGTGAAAAAGCTCTTATTTATTTGCTTACATAATGGAGAAACGGCAGACCTTAGGTTTTAAGGCTTGAACTGCTGCTTTTAAATTTCAAAAATCAGAATTAACCAAATCATTTCCATAGTCACCTCGTTATTTCTAAGCGAAGAACTGTTTTTGAAACGTAAAGAAATATCTCGAAGACATACCAATTTAAGAAAAACTTCTATATTCTAAAAATTCTTAACAAAATATCGCCATCGATTTTCAGATCACAAAATTTAATGGTATGGTGTTCTGCATACAATAATGACTTCAATACACGTTTCTTCACATAATTGTATTTTCAGATGGACTGATTAGCAGGGATGCAATCAAAAGGTTGTCTGATACCTTGTTCAGATGCACTGATGAGAACAATGGGGCGGAAATAAAGCGGGAAGGAGAGGGGTAGAAAATGAAAAGAAAAAAAACTAGAGCAGTGTGCAAGCCCACATATTCCCCACAGGCCCCCCATCAGTTAAACACGGCCATCAATAGTTGAAATTTTCCAAGTCCAGCTGGTCCATTTTCCTTGGACGAACCTGGCCCATTTACAATACCGACTTCTGTTTGTTTCCATAGAAGCTGCATACCAAGTTTCATTAAAATCCTTGCAGGAGTTTTTAAGTTATCGTGTTAACAAGCTCTAGATGACAGACCGACCGAACGACAGACCGACAGACACACGAGGTCGATCGCATATATCCCCCTCCCCCCTGTGGGGAATAAATTACAATACACTATGGTCTTATGTGCCACAAAAGGCCGATGAAGAAAATCCACCCAAGGCCATGTGTGGAAGACTTGTTCTATCACGTTCAGAAAACATCCTAACAGCATTAGCTTACCCGATGAGGGTCTTCTCGGTCGAGTATTTATTCTGCCCTTATTTTGACGTTTTCTAAAACATAAGAGTAATTATGAAAAATAGAAAGTCTGACTTATTGGCGCACTGACAAAAAGGTTGACATTAGTGCGCTCAAAAGATGCAAGAACCTTCAGGCAACGTATGGAGTAATGGCGAATTTACATCCCTTGGTGCAAAACTGCCAAAAAATTTCAATGATTCAGTAACGCTGAATACTACCATAGGCACTATTAAAAACTAAATGAAAAAACACATTTGTCACGCGCGTAAGGCTCTTTCAGATATTCACTTATGTCTCTATAGTATCGAGTGTGTGGTCGTTGGTTTCGCAAATTAACAAAATAAAGGCAATTCTCTCATGGCAGAGATCTATCCATAAAGTATACATCTGCCTTTTACCAATGTCCCATCGCCACGGCATTAACAAAGCAGTCACCCTCCAGGTCTTAATAACAAAAGAAAATTTTACTTTCAATTAAGCGATTAAACCTGAATCGGGGAATGCCGGTAGATGTTAAGTCACGTTATGTCTTTGAATTACTCACAGTTTCTGTTCTACTTCTTTTCTTTTTCTTTCCTTCTCTTTCTGATAAGCGGTTGGGTCAAATCTAGGACTTCTCCCTCCGCCTAATATCATTGGTGACATCTTGTTTACAAAAACTTGTCAAAAACTGTTTTGTCAGCAATATTAACCCCGATCTATTTTACCACTTAATTACTTACTCACCTGAGTTACTTTTTTTATCTTATAAGTGAAATACTTCGGTCTTTTTTTTTAATTTTTATTCGTGCAACAGTCATTCAATGACTGCTAATGGATGTATCAAACCGCGTTCCTTGCTGTCTCGTACGACGACTAGGCAAATAAGTGCAATACTTATACCACCACAACAACTTCCTGCAAAGGAATGCCTATAAAAAAGCTGTACACTATCCCTGAAGGAGTTTGGGGCCCGCGAGTCCCGACCGAGGAAAACCATGCGAGGCCCCAACCGAAAATTTGGTCAAAAAAAAAACAAATACGAACCCGCAACAGGGGCTGGCGAGGGAGAGCGGCGCCTGCTTCCGGTGCTCGTGAACGACCTGTCCCGCGAATGACTCCGCGCCCTCTCCCGCACAGCGAGCCGCTCACGACTGCTCGCCGTCTCGCGCATATACGCCCGGCCCCGCTCGCCATCACTGTACCGGTCCCGGCTCAGCGACCGCGGGCGACTGGCGGGCCTGTCGCGGGACAGCGAACGTTCCCGGCGGCCTGTTAGGGACGACCTTGGACGGGTTAGCGAGTTGTCGCGTGATCCCGCTGATAACCGGCTATTGTCTCTGTAAACATCGCCACTCCATCAGTATGACGACAAAGTTCATGTAAAAATTTCGCGTCAACGTCAGTTATGAATTGACCAAATTTTAACGTCAGCTCAAAATGAACAATTTCAGTTATTGTCAGTCTCAACGTTTTTGCCCATGCACTCTTGACACTAAATAACACAAATAATAATAATAAAAATAATAACCAACACAGAGTGCATCTTGCTTGGCGGGTCCGTTGCTGAAATCAGAATTCAATTTTAACCATTTTTAAGTTTATTCAAGGACTCTACGGACCCTCTGCCTAAACTTAAAATTGTATATTCCCTTGTCCCGGACAACAGAAGTAGTAAAGCAGGTATGTAGAGTGTTGTAACTATTTGTTGATAGGCCACCTGGATAATCTGCCTGTATTTCGTGTCAATGAGTTGTCCCCAGAGAGCCTTCCGGCGTTGCGATTTAGTGAGTTTTCCCTGGACGAAGTCCTGTCTCTGACTAGTGAAGAACGAAACGGATTGTCTCTGGACGAATGCCGCGACGATGCAGAATTATTTGCTGAACGATTCACAGTTCTACCCCTGCAAGGCAAATACGGAACAGCATATACTATAAGCGTATTAAATGAATAAGATAACTAAAATACAACCAGCGTTAAAGTATCAATTTACAGTTTGATTTCTTTTACAGTGCCAGAAACGAAAAAAAAAAAAAAACAACAAAGTAATATTAATACGAAACCAGTCGTCTACGACTACCCAAATTTGGGCCGTGAATCACAGTCCATGACGACTAGTTTTCTTCAAACTCGTCGTCTGTATGGCGCCCAGATGTTTAACAGTTTCACCATCGCTGAGAGGACCTGTTAACTGGCCATCGCTAGCCAGCAAGCATTTGGTTTACATTTGTGTTTGGCTGTTAGAATCGACATACATATTTGAGGTATCCCGTATAAAATTTCGATTGCGCTAGAACATGCTCGAAGAACACAACCGGCTCACTAGAGATTTGCTGAACTGGATAGTAATTTTAAGCGAAATGCAAACAAATTTAACCGTGTTTACCTTTTATATACACTAAGTTCATTGCTAAGACTTTTGACACGTGCTCGGAGATTCCGCTCACTCGACCGTAGCTCTTCCAACTGCAACACACATAGCCATTCCAATAGTTGAATGTAAAAATGCCGCAGTAAGATTTCATTTGTGTGCACTTGCATTTAAACAGTGCATTTTAACAGCAGTGAAATTCTAAATTATGGTTAAAAAAACTGATATTTGGCAAAGATTTTTCTTTCTACACGAATTTAATTACAAACTAGAGCGACAAGTGTACCACCACCATCAGTGCACTTCAACATGTCAAATTTCACTAACCCTCATTGCCGTTTTTTTTTTTTTTGTAAATAAAAACAAGTTTCCCCAGACATCACTCTCTCCCAACCCTTTCCCCTTTCCACCGCTATATATGATGTGCCCAGGTGTCTGGTTATGAAACACCTTTATCCCGTTCCTGAAAACGGGGGGGGGGGGGGGGCGGGGACTACGTAGTCCTTAATTTCTACGTAATCCTCAATTTCTTTATACGTCAAGGTGGGAGTTAAGCAATGTGGAATGTGGTCACTATGAATTAGACATACACTCTACGTCTTTTTAATGCTTGTCTGGAAGGCGGTCAATAGCGAGGTTTTACAGTAAGTCTTTTTGTATCCGGGTCATGACAGGCAGGTTTTATTATTCGACTCCTATCGATTATGGACGATGGCCGCCAAAACAGGTTTAACTGTACGTCTTCTATCCGGGCCAAGGTGGTTGGAACCACAAACAGTTAACAGTGTACGTCTTTTTATCTGGGTCCTTAAAGTGGTCGCTACAAACAGATTTTTACCGTAGTCTTTTTTTTTTAATCAGGATCTGGAAGTTGGTCGCTATTCCATTGGTAACTTCTGTTTTGCTTACCTTCACATCCACCCCACCCCCTAATATAAATACAGCTCTGAACGCAACCCTAAGCCTTTTACCCATTTTACGATATGGATCTTTACCCAGACTATACTTACACCCATCATATATACCTTGTTTTCGTTCATTCTCATCGGCCAAAAAGCACCAGAAAGGTGAAAACAATTTTGAGTCCTGCAAAGGCGTGTGAATACGACCGCAACAGAAAAAGGCCACCTCACAGAAAATGGATCATGCTAAGTCCAGCCAGCCGCGACAATTTATGTCGCCTACCCTTTCCCTCTCCCAGCCGCTCATCAACTCCAAATCCCGCTCGTTCACCCGCTCACCTCCCCACCCCCCTCATCAATCGGGATGCTGACGAACTTCCCTTCCCCAAAATTCACAGAAGTGGGTGAGGCGCGAGTTTGAAATCACGTGTTGACGTCGTATGGCGTCCCGCGTTCTTCAATTTGTCAACTACAATAGCAACCAGCAGTGCGAACCATGGTATAATCCCAACACTTTTGAAGCTGATCCGACTTTTCGTTCTAGAATTATCATGCTAACATAGTCTCGTGTCCACAACACATAATCACATCATGACGTCATACCTTGCGCAATACAAGCCAAATACATTGTGAACCGTCAAACACATCCAAGGCACCATCCTACCAAATTTGAAGCTAATCCGACATTCCATTCTGCAGATACAGTAATGACTCAAATGTCACATTTTGGCGTCCTATGACGTCACGCTTAGTCCAATATACGTCAAATAATATCGCAACCGGCAGACCAACCCAAGGGATAATCCCAACACGTTCGAAGTTGATCCGACATTCCGTTCGAGAGTTACCGCGTTAACAAATCAAGTGTCTATGAGAGATGAACACACTACACACACAAACACACACAGAAAGTGCACACACAAAATTGTTTCCCCTCTACGGGGGAAACATAATTTGGACAGAAATTTATTCGTTCACTTGGGGTCTCCTTGGGCTTCAAGTCCGTGTCTAGTGATGGTTAATTGCTCAAACCTCTTCAAATGTTTTTCTGTAGTCCTGGTTGAGCTTGTTTGTCTTGCGGTGTTGTTTACTTTTCTCACTTAATAACTCTTGTTCCATATGTTTTAGCATCCCTACAAAAAAAAGACGCAGACGATTTCAGTGCTGTAGTTACCGTGTTCTCTATTGCGCTTACTGTGTTCTAACACCACGCACCTTTTGTCAGTTTATTCAGTGACAGGGTTCATTTTTTTCTAGCAGAACTACGCCGCACGTGCTTTGTATAATGAAATAATGAACCCACCTTTCAGGACACGTATTTCCTTGGCAGCGGCCCCTTTTGTTGTATTTTGTACTTGTCGTTTGAAATCTATAAAATCTGCCTCCAGATCTTCCTTTTCTTGCAGTAAAGCATCGTAACTGCAGCACATGACAATAAATATTGAACATACTTACAACGATATCCCGTTTCATATTAGATTGGTTTGTGCTCCCGACAGGCTGTAATAGTCCCACTTAGTTCAGAAGAACCACAGCAGTTAATGTATTACAAGTACCAAAGTTATTCACATACGACTACTAACACATAATGCCCCCCCCCCCCCCGACCACTGTCTGAATTGTAAGAAATGATTCAACAGATAAAATTGTGACAAACCTTTACAGCAAAAAGAATGCTATACAGCGTTTGTCTATAGTATATACTTACTCCCTTCTGAGTTTCTCGAGTTCTTTGTGTTGAAAATCTTTTGAACCCTACAAGAAATGGAAAATCACACATGGCATTTTCTATAAAAAGAAACTTTTTGCAACTAATATACTACTGCTTCAGGCTTTGTTCGCGAACGTAAAAGACGTAATACCAAGCCACAGCACAACAACACCCATAAGTCAGATTATCACTGCGCGATTTCTAGCAACTATTTACGCGGGTGTTTAAAAGTAACACCCAAGTACTCACATGTTGTTTGAGGCGTTTCACCTCTTCCCTGAGGTCACGAATCGTTTCCTGCAGTGCTCTGGGATCCGGTTTCCCCATATAAGGTAACGGCAATGGATAATGTATTCTACAAAAAGACAGTTTTCTGCACTTGAAACAACTTGGAACGACAAAGTGGAATACTTTAAATTGGCAGCATTGCAACCAAAATAAGCTCGAAATTTGTGTATGGTAACATCTATCGTAATTTACCCTACAAAGCCTCACTTCTGGCAATATATTGACAACCGAAAACTTGCGCACAGCTATACAAAGTGATACAGCTGTTGGCTGCATTTCTTATACTGCATCGTCACTAAATAAATACAAAACTGAATTGTCAACACATCAATATTCAGTGCCTACTCTTAGAAAAACATGCTGCAAACCTGTCAAACTCCACCGTGTAGGTTAAGATGAGGTAGCGCTTGGAGTTGAGGTTGCTTGACCTGGGAGGTGGGGCGGTTTTGGACCCCGCACCAGCCTTCCTGCTCCTCAGCGACTCTAAGTCTGCATACGTCAGCAGGTCCAGGGATACAGAATCGCTAGACTATGACAGAAATGAGACAACACCACAAACTACTTTTGTATTTAATTTCAGACCTTTCTATGTACTTATTCTAGCAATCAAACTAAAAGCATGTCCTGTATTCTATTCTCTATAAAAAAACTGAAAAAGTGAAGCATTTGAAAAAGAAGCGCATAACATAATGATGGATTTTTTGTCAACTATACCCCAAAGTTTTCCTATTTAGGGCTCCCTGGCCAATATTAGCTGATTGTTAGACACTCAAAATGCACGACACCTGTGTTATGGCAGATTCTAGCATGCTCACAAATATCTGAAACTGTTTATAGTTTCCAGTCCTCTGTGTTAAATCCTCAATATCTGCAAGCATCAAAACAAGTGACTTTGTTAAGTTCAACTTACCTAATGCAGATAGAATATTTTTTTCGAGCTTACGTTTTGTGTTCTTAATCATGAATCGGTAAAATTTTAACGTTACAAAAAAAAAAAAAACAAAAAAAAACAACAACACTGTGGTGTTCGTGTTAAAATCATGAAGGTATCATGGTATCAGTACAGAAATCCGCAGTCAATGCATAATCCTTATTGATATAAATCAAATATTTGCACCTCAAACTGGGAAAAGATGGGTTTCAACACGCTGGTTATTATCCTCCATTCAGAGTTTTGTTAATCGACCTCGTGTAAGCCTTTATAGAACTCTTTTATATTTTAATATAGCCGTGAGGGGCAGCTACAGAAAGACACATACAGGCCGCGTCAAAGGTTGCTTTCCATTGGTCAGCAGTGGCCTTGTCTTCTACTTCCACTGTAATAGCACTGTGTTCATCAGGGCACATGCACACAACATAATCAACACCACGAAACTGATAGCTGCTCGTCACGGCACGGTGGCCCTCCATTGTCAGTACTACTGCAACAAGAAAATCACAAAACAACTGTAATCTAACTGGTTTTCATTGCTGTTTGGCAAGTTGCTTGTCCGTATGTCCTAGACAATGTGATCACCCTAATTTATTTAAACATTCTTTTTAAGAACATGATTGTCTTCAGCTTGGCTTCAAGATCAATAAGGATTTAAGTACTCAAAATGTTCACCAGCGCGTCAGGACTAGAATTGCAAGTATGGACTATATCCAAGGCGCGGTGCCTTGAATCCAAAAAGCGCGAGCATTTTTTGCTGTTGTTCAAAGTGCAAAGTAAAAAGAGCACAGCCTCCAAGCAGACACATTCGAATTACGGGGGCCACAAGGCCTTATAAATGAAAGCTGAACAATTACATCGCTTTTATCTGCCGATTCAATAGATAAATTCACAGCTTTGACCTGAAATTACAAAGTTATTTTTGTCTTCCAATTTTCACAAAAACAGCGGGCGAAATTCAAGATGAGGATCATTTTAATTAGTCCGATAGAATCCAGCACGAAACCCAAGCCTGCATGCTACATGGTTCAGCCGTGTCTAAAAATTGGTGATGATTGATCAAGTAGTTTCTGTCGTGTAAAGAAGTTGTGGAAGAAAATAAAAAATGGCGGATGACGGCCATTTTGAACTCGGTTATTCATCCTAAAACCAGTCTCAGACGCGAATTTTAGATGGTTTACCTATGTTAAAATTTGGTGACGATCCGCACAGTTGTTTACGAGTTCTCTTATTTCTAGGAACTTGTGAAAAATAGAGATGGTGGTAATTTGGATTTTCTGAGCCATCCCATAATCAAACTCGACCGTGCTACCGAACTGGTCAAACTTGGTAATAATTTGGTCAATCTATTAGTTTTGTTTTATCGAGTTAACAAGAAACTTCTTGTGAACATTAAAAATATCGGCCCCTGTAACCGTGAAACTGAAAGAGGGTCGAAATAATAATGACGTGCAACTACCCACTATGATATACCATCTACAGATGAAATTACTTAATCGCATACCGGTTAAACGCATAAATCGGTTAACTGCATATTATTCGCAAATCCCAAACCATTTCCAATGCTATCTATTGAAAATTTAACCGGATAATTGCATACCGCTTAATCGCATAAACTGGATAAACGCATAGCTTTTTCACGTTAAAATGGGAAGCACACCGGTTAATTGCATAACAACTCTTATAAACATTTCACACCGTCTTGTAAAATTGGGTGAGTCGTCCAAGAGCTTTGGGTGAGTCGTCCAAAACTTTTGGGTGAGTCGTCCAAAGGTTTTGGGTGAGTTGGTCATGTTTTGGGTGAGTTGGTTTTTGGGTGAGTTGTCTGACATCCATTCTGGTTGACTGTCCAAACAGTGCCACACTTAAAACAAACTAAGGGAGTGAGCTGCTCCTCTTTTTTTTATCTAATGCATTGTTTTCTGTTTTCTTGACCCATTGTGTACATGTACCAACCCCATTCGCGGTTGTTAACAGTGAGTCTCGAACTCTTAATCACCGCACTCTTTCAGCTCTCGCTAGATAATGACCTTTATCCTTAATCCCCGCACTGCCTTAGCTGACGATAGATAATGACCTGCAACTCCTAATTCCCACCCTGCCTGCGCTCTCACTAAATAATGGCCTGAAACCCTTAATCCCCACGTTGCCTCAGATAACCGTGAGCGCAAAGTCATCATTTAAGTACGCAGCCCAGAAGAAACTGTGTCGGTTATGGTTAATTCGCCAAAATGGCAGAAAGTAACTCAAAACGAAAGGACCTAAGTCTCTCGGATAAAATACTAGTAATAAAGGAACTGGATAACAAAGTTTCTCAAATGCGGGGATGAGGAGGGGCGAGGGTGCACGTCTAATAACTACCGCAAATGAAAAATAGGCACGGCAAGAGTACTCCGGATAAACGCATATATCGGATAAATGCATAACAGGGCTTGGCAAATTGGCTATGCGATTAACCGGTTTCGTCTGTATATGCAAATATGACAGGAAATGGATTATCAAGGTAGGGAGTACAGCGGGCGATGAACGGACAGACAGATGAGCAAGGCCTAAACTATAGTCTGACAACGGAGCTAAAGCCCCGGGTGGGAGCTAAAACTTTCAAAACGTGGCGCAGATTTTCAGTAAACCAGACACAACAAAAAATAAATAAATAAATAAATAAATAAAAGAAGGTACTGCCCAGTAAAACGTGCAGATGAGCTTCCTACAGCGATCGCCTGAAGTCCGTGCCAAAATGACAACACACTGTAGTGGTATGATTTAGATTAGCCATCTATTTTTGTAGCCATATAACACTTGGCAAAACAGCAAGTCATCTGGGACCAGGCAGTCTGAGGCTAAGTTCAGTTAACAGACAGGAGAAAAATGTCAAATTTATGATCACTGCCCAGTTCTGTTATTTTTGTGATATACTGTGTTTTTTCGCGAACATATACTTTTTATTTTCATTTTCTACTAACCTAGGTTTCTTACTTTTTACTCGTACTACTAGCAGGAGGCCGTAATCGAGGAAAAATTACGAGATTTTAACTTTTTAGGGACTTATAAGTTGAATTTACTCAGAACAAATAGGTACTACTTACAGAAGAGCTCGAGTTAAACATTTGCCAGTACAGAACACAGCAAATTGCTAGCCTTAAAAAATAACAAAGTATCAATGATGTTTCTGGGACAGACAATACGCAAGTTTGAGGATTAAACTGGAAGTCTCCACACCAGCCAGTCACCAAAAACGATACACAACTATGGCGCAGAAACCAAAATGGCAATGTCAACCAAACACTGCTGATCACTCCGGTCAGTTTTGTTATTTTTTTCTTGAACAACAAATGATTCTCTCAATCCTGTAGAGGTGTGACGGTTCGTACCGAAAACCGAGAACCGAGAAAAGGATTCGGTTCGGTTCGAACCGAAAACCGAAAAGCCCAATCACGGTTTCGGTTCGCTTTTTCTTGTTGTTGCTATTTATAACAAGATAATGCATTAATTTGGTAATGTTATTTTAGTTCTTTTAGTATAGTTTAGTTTTAATATATATATATTATATCGGACAAATCAACAAACATATTTCACACACTTTTTTGGAACCTATGACGAATTCCATGCGTTTATCATGGCTACATGTGAGTCTGTCAGTCAATAACAATGTAAATTCTTGTGTAAGTAAGCTTTGAGGTAAAAAGCATAAAACATTACCGTCAGGGTTCGCGCTGGGTTCTCAGGAAAGTGAGTCAAAAAAGGAAAGTGTGACTCAGTTGGGTCCAGAAAAACTCGGTGGATTCCGAAAAAGTTAGTCATTTCGTAAAAAATGCCCACAAAGTGGACAAAAACCCCGCCAATGCGAACCCTGATTACCGTTATATGTTAGGTTTTGCATCTGTTCTAAGGTAAAAGAAATATCGGATTATCGGATTAAGTGCAGGCAATTATAAATAAATAAAAAAAAATAAACACGCATATATATATATCAGGGCTGGTATGATTTAAATCAATGATTTAAATCAGTGATTTAATTCGCGATTTAAAACACTATAAAAAAGTAAAAAAGTCACGATTTTGACTTTTTTTGTTCCAGAGTAATATTTGTCAATAAAATGCTAGAACAAGCCCCTTGAGTGTACACAGTGAAGATGCATTGTTAGGTTGTTAACGACTTAAGCTGCTCATGCGACGCAGTCACCCTCACCCCCACACCTTTTGTGCCTTATGTACACACTGAGTTAACGGTATCTCTCCATTGTGGTGCCCGTACTAATTTCCAAACAGTTGCTTGCTGATAGCAAGACTGCTTAATAAATAACAGCGTCTTATACAAATAGGCCCTGTCAATAGAAGTACTCCCGTTATGAGTCACAAAATCATTGTTGATTTTTAAGTCAAAAAGTAATTAACCCAGCAAATTTGTGGTGCACTAAATCTGAAAAAAAAAATGACTGGTAGACGTCTAGCTCCCGTATATAAAGATATTTCGACAGAGATGCGACAAATAGTTGAAACGTAAAAGCTATTTGCAAATGTTCAGTTATTCGATGTGATATTGCTGAGTACTGCAGTGGCATTAGACTAATAAATAGTGAAAAATCAGTTCTGTATGTTTTTAAATGTTCTGTGACTTTTTTGGTGATTTAAATAAAGTCAATTTAAATAAAAAAAGTCAAAAATTTAAAAAAATTTTAAAAAAAGTCATGATTTCTAGCAGCCCTGAGATATATATATATTTGAAAAGAAAACTACCGGTTGGTTTTGCTGAACCGAACCGAACCGAAAATTTTTGTTGAACCGAACCGTCACACCTCTACAATCCTGTGAAATATACTTTCCAAAGAATAGGATGCAGACAATATTCACCAGAAAAATAAGTAAAATAGGTTTCGGTCTATTCAGATCAAATTTCTCATGTCCTTGTCGATTTCGGGTCTGCTACTGGTAGTAGCAAGCGAGTAGCAATTGAATAGTTGATCGAAATTGGTTTAAATTTTTACTTCTCACTTGGCTTGAAAACTGAAACTGTAACTCAAAAGGTATTGGCTTTTCAAATTATACACAGCTTACAGACAACTTTCAATTCAACAGATCTAACATTAGGGGTGTTTGTAGGATCGTCAAAAAGTGGCAGTAGCATTTTAAAAACCGGTAACTGAAAAATTTTCAAAGGCCGGTATTTGCCTAATCTATGGCGGATACCCCCAAAAATGTTAATTTCAAGGGAGCTCTAATCTTGGACCACTGGACTTGGATTATGCATTTTTTTACTTTTTTGGTTTGTGCTTAGCACGACTTTTACAAACAAAAAACAAGAGGTAAAAACCTTATAATCCTTACCTACTAAGTCCCTACAAGCTCTGTCAGCTTAATCGTAATTGAAACGGCGCCGAAACGTCAGACCTCTTGTTTTCAAGCAGTGCTTTATATTTGAAATTTCTGGACCGAAAATGCTTTAATTCTTTGATAAGAACATCTTAAAACCAACCGATGAAGTGGGCTTAAGTGAAAAAATTGGGAAATTTCGATATTCGAATTCCCTGACTTTTTAGAAAATTTTATCCTGACTTTGTAAGGATTCTAGTCTGAAATGGGTCCTTGTCTTTTTTTCTTCTGACCGCGTGGTGAACATGAATGTAAACAAAGCGAACCGGCAAAAGGAAGAAAGTTATTTGAAGTTATATCCAAACTTTATCAACACATTATTCATAGTGCCGGTGGCTTATCAATATGACCTATTTATACTGATTTTTTTCTGACCGTGGCAACACTGCTCGTTGACCTCGGGTTTCCACCTTCCTATTGCAGAATTGCTCTCGAGGCAATATTTTAGGTATGGATCGCTGCAAACAAGTCTCGGAGTTGAAACGGCCGGAAAACTCCCGTTTTACTACCCATCGCTCAATAAATCAACAACTGAACTGGCGTAGTTATCTGAACAATTGAACTTGTGGACAGTTATCTGTACAAATGAACTTGCGGACAGTTATCTGAACAACTGAATTTGCGGATAGTTATCGGAGATATTTAACACTTGACAAGCCTTTGGCTTGCAAGGGGTTTTGAATTTGTGCGAGCAGACGTTGGTATCTTTTTTTTTTCTTTCTTGACAGTGATCGGATTTCTTGTGTCATTTCCTCCACTGGCACTACGGACCCTAGGGCCACGAAACTTGGGACTTAGGTAGAACTTGATATGAACGTGTGCATGAAACTTTTTATTTTTGCCTTCGATTTCCTTTTTGTTGTTTAAAACGCCATGTGAACAGAGTGTATTTTTTGCAAGCAAATGCGGAGCATTTCATGCACAGCAAACAACACACAGTTGCTCAGCTTTGTGCGAGCTCTCACTGCGTAAATAGACAACACGGCGTATGCCTGATCAGTCAATAAAACCTTAAGTCAACAAAAACCAAACACTACTCGGCTTATAAGACGTATTCAAGCTGTGTTGTTTGCAATATATTATTCAAGAAATAACCCATTGAAGGAAGTATTTTTGCGCTTTAATTTTTGTCAAGTGTTTAACATTTCGCTGGCGAAATGAGGCTCTAGTGTCAAATGTAAATATACTTTGAAATGAATTACAAGAGATGTTGTTATGTTATTTGATTGGTTTAACGACACCGCCAACCTATTGCAGGTCATACTGTGTCATTCCTGGTAAAATTACAACAGAGCGTTATGACGTCTGCAATATATTGGCCAGTGTTGTCAACTTTCTCCTTGAACAACAAATTGTATAGTCCCAGCGGACCCTTTCTATCTTGGTAGGAAAGAAAGGGTCACAGTTCCTGTAACAGATTAGTCTTAGATGACTCTTGCGATCTTCCTATGACATCAAGAGTCATAGTTCCTATAATAGGAAATGTCATTGATGTCCATTTTCAAATCTCGGCGCACGACTGGGGCCAACGGCGTTATTTTAGAAAGGGTGCATCACATAAATGGCCCAATTATAAATTATGGCGCACAATTTTTATGGTCAGATAACAATTTTTTACTGAGAAAAATGTGTTTTCTTGAGATCAGGATATCGAATCCCTAATTATCGCCCACAACAACAGTGAATCCACAGTTGTAAAACCACGCTTTACCCTAGTTTGGGAGTTTCGCTTGGTACTCCTCAGTGTGCTTTTAAAGAAAAAGCCTGCCAGTTCCGGCCTCAGCGTCCTTGAACGTGCGCCGAAAGATCCAGATCTCGAAAATTGAAATCAGTGGCCATTTCTGTTGCAGGAACTGTGACCCTTTCTGTCTTAGGAAGATAGAAAGGGTCCGCTGGGACTAGTAATAGATGTGACCACTGATTTCAACTTTCGAGACTATGGATCTTTCGGTGCACGTTCCAGGTTATCGAGGTTCGACCTAATAGGCTTTATCTTAAAAGGCACACTGAGAAATATCCTGGTGCATTATTTTCGACCTCGACGAACTCCCAAACTGGAGTAAATAGTGGTTGTGCAATTGTTTATGTACTGTTGTTGTTAGCTCCAAGAAGCCATCCGCTACTGAGGTTCTGATAAAGAAATATACTAAGTATAAATTAATGAAGAGCTGACTTGGAGCTATGTTGTTGTGGGCTATTTTTCTAAGTAAAAAAGTGTTATTTGACCATAAAAAATTTGCGTCATAATTTATAACTGAGCCATTTGTGTGATGCACCCTTTGCATTATAACGCCACTGACCCCACTCGTGCCCAGAGATTGGCAAAAGTGACATCAATACGTATAAGTTAGAGCTTACTCAGGTCAGAACTTGTCAGAAAATTTTTTTGCGCAGCTCATAACTCGCCACTTTTGATTACCACCACAGTAAATTACATTTAAATTGTGCAATATTTAATTCACATACAGCAGCCGGGTTCGAATTTGGTTCTTTGATGGCACAATTCTAGAATCTTGACTTTTTCCTAAATTTTGAACCAAGCGGTTGTTTTGACTTCCATCTTTGGAAAAGGTTATCGGCAGTGCTAGCTTGCTAGAGAATGTCAGGCAATTCGTCCAATTACAAATTCAACCAATACAAATCGAATACAAGAGAACCCGGCCCCAAACAAACCCTGCTCCAAGCTAACCCGATCCCAATCGAACTCGGTCCCCAATTTCAGGAGAACCCGGCCTAGCACGTAAGAAAACCCGGCTCCAAAGCGTAGGAGAACCCGGCCGCAAAGTGGTAAAAATGCGAAACTTTTTTTTTAATTTGTCAACTTAGGCAGTGTAGTACCAGACTGCTCGGCGGACGTCAAACGAAGAATCGCGCTTGCCTCGTCAGCCTTTGGCCGACTGAGAAAAGCCATATGAAGCAAGCTGGCTATAGATAGCGCGCTCAAAATCCGATTATGCAATGCCCTAATACTACCTATCGCCGTGTATGCATCAGAGACCTGGACTCTCAAGTTGGAAGACACGCGCAGAATAGAAGCCTTCGAAATGAGATATCTGAGGGCAATACTCGGCATATCCCTAAGAGACCGTTATACGAACGAGAGAGTCCGAAAGACACTCAAGATTACAGAAACAATACTAGAGGTAATCAAGAAGAAACGACTCCGTTGGTTCGGACACGTCACAAGGAAGCCTCCCGAACACATGATGTGACAAGCATACAAACAAGACTTCAAGAACCCAAGACCGAGTGGAAGACCGCCAAAGAAGTGGATAAGCCAGATTCGCGAAGACACCGGCCTCCCAGTAGCCACCATAGAAAGAAGCGCACCAGACCGCGTAGCTTGGAGGCGAAAATGTCATGAAGCTGCAATGGTTCAACGTGCGCTAAAACCTTAAAATTGCTAACTAACTAATTAACTAACTAACTAACTAACTAACTAACTAACTAACTAACTAAATAAATAAATAAATAACCAACTAACTAACTAACTAACTAACTAACTAACTAACAAACAAACTAACTAACTAAATAACTAACGAACTAACTAACCAACTAACCAACTAACTAACTAACTAACCAACTAACCAACTAACTAACTAACTAACAACTTAGGTAATAAATAATTCCGTGAATTTAATAGCCATCTGGCAGGGCTTGCTTTGTAAACAACTTAGGCAGGCAAGAGGACTAGCCAAGAAATCTAAAGACTGAACTTTATTGCAGCCCTTCTCTCTACGCAGCCTGGACAGAGCCACAGGACTCTCGCTCACTGTATTTGTTTCCATTTCTGTAATTAAAATCCACTTTTTTTGCACTTTAAAATCTTTTAAATTGCTTTCTGAAAGCAATTGTTGAAAAAAGTTACATTTGAACTTTGTTGGGATTTAAATAAAATTGTTATTTAGTTAATTCGCTTTATTACATTTCATTTCAAATTCCCGGCATACTTTGATTTGAGGCCGAGTTTACCTGGGGCTGAATTTGTTTGGGATCGGGTTCTCCTGGGGCCGTTTTGTTTGGGGCCGAATTTGTCTACTCAAAATGAGAGAAGCCGTGTTCTCCGGGGTCGGGATATTTTGGTTCTATGGGGTCAGGTTCTCCTTGGGGCCGTGTTCTCCTGATACCATACAAATGCACCCATATTTTATACAGTTTATCCAATTGCTTGAGAATGTTCATCCAATTGCTTAAGATATATCATCCATTTGCTGGAGAATGTTCATCAAATTGCTTGAAACAGGTCATCCAATTGCTGACAGAGTTCATCCAATAGCTTGAGTCTTTTCATACAACGGTCAAAACGCTTTGATATTGGATTCCAGCTTATCCCGAAACGAGTTAAGGAATTATATCTTTAAGCACATTATTATTTGGTGTAAATAAATGAAGGATGGTCATAGCATATAATAATTCAGTCAACTATATCAGATCAAGTCAGGAAAGGCAGCGAATTTTTTTATTGCAATTGCCTACTTGACCAGCTACTTGCAATTATACCACAGATTGCAGAGTAAAAAGTGTCAATACAAAACAACACATCGCAGTATTTACTCAGTTGCAATATCTCTTTGATTCACTAATTGCAATTATGGCTTTATTCACACGGGTCTGGTTTCAGTCAGAGCAAAACAATACACCAGGACATTTTTTTAAAAGAAATTTTGAAGAAATCTCTTAGAATGTGTATCAATTGACTTTAAATCTGAATGAACTGTCTCAAATTTTGTATGAGCTAATTTTTTAATTGAATGAGTTGCCTTAAAATTTACATGAATTGACTTTCAAGATTGGATGAACTGACTAATGAATTGAATAAATTGTCTCAGAATTATTTGGATGAATTTGTTTTTGGATGAATTGTCTTTCATTCTAGAAGACAATTGCACACAGCCGAGACAACGACAGTGGTTAACTGCAATTAAAACTCTGTTGTTTTTGCTGGCCTTCAAAAAGAAACTGTTACTTGCTATAGGATTGACTACCTTGAGGTACATATAAGTTCTCAATTATTTCAAGCTAATGTATAATGTGAATAACCTATTCCGAGTAGAAAGGTTGCTTTTCCCAGCTAATTAAATTTGTAATTAAAAAAAAATATCTTTAATTTAAAAAATTGCTCAAATACAGTAACAAATCCAATTTACACGAGTTTTAGCTTTAATTTGTTTAAATTCATATGTTATCTGTTGTCAGAATCAAATGAACTTTTTCAAACCTGTAGCTCATCCAAAAGGTCATTTTAACTACCAGCCTGCGTCCAAACGGTGTGCCTCGACCAGCATGGCGTTATCGTACTCAATCTAGGATTACACTCTCAATTTTCCTGGCCCAGAGAGCGTTGTCTTCTTCAAGTTGTTTGATATGTTCTTACATGACGACCTCTGTGTCGTTGGGTTGGAGTCAGTAATATTAAACTGAAAGACATCTGGGTGCCGATTTCACTGAACTGCGAGTTCAATCTTCTACCTTTTGATTTTATCCGTCAACTTTTCTAGTTCACCACACATTTTTTTTCACTGTTGATATGATCTCCCCAACGTTTACCAAGTGCTGTCCTAGGGAATCTTTTGCAAATGACATGAGGAGCTGAGATATTAATGTCCATGTCTTACATACGTCCTGCACGACATATATTACAGTGTGACCACCAAATCATATGCAGTTTATTACATGCTATCCATGCAAGTGCAGTTCTCTGTGTGATGTGTGATATCTTCAGCTTAACAACTGACAAGAGATTCAAGGTATGTAAATCCATCAACCACATCCAGTGTTGAGTCATCACTTGTATTGATGATCATTTCTTGAGACTGGTTATATGCTATGTCATTTGATCTTCATCGCATTAGTTTTGAGTCCCACTCCAGATGAGTAAGCTTCCACCAGTACCAGTTTGCTCTCTATTTGCTCACTGATCACAGTAAGATCATCAGCAAAGTCTGGTGATGTCGAAAGTTCGAGTTCTATTTTTCTGTTTAGTCTGTTCATTCTGAAACCCAGTTATTCGTGACCGTTCAGAGCATTGTGCAGTAGAGAGCTGTCACGAACAAGTATGGGACTAGGGTTTGACCTTGTAAAGCAGCAGCAAGGATTTCGGAAAGCTCTGTTTCTCCGGCTGGTGAGGTAACTCTAGCCTTTGTTCCTCAATATGTTACTTCAGTTGCTGTGATAAGTCTTTCTAGTATTCCATATACTCCAAGGGTTTTTATTAGTGGTCCTCATTAGTGTCGAATGCCTTTTTGAAATCAATAATAAAGTTATAGCTTGGAAGCTCCTATCTTTGACACCCTCTACTAAGAGATAGAATGTGACTTTTGGTGACTCTTTTTGGTCTGAATCTGTTCTCATTCCAGCTAAGATGGGGCGATTGCAGGACGGCTTCGATTCCAAATCACTATGCTATTTGCTTTAGCTACTACTGAGCACAGACTTATATCTCTGTAGTTTCCAGTCTTGGAAAGGTCATCAGATTTTGACATACGCACAATATTCATCTTGGACTATTTTTCTGGTTTCTTGCCATGAAAGAGAGTCTTATTGCAGAAATCTAGAATTTCTTGATCGAGTTCACATCTTTTCAGGACATTAGGTCCTAGTTTCTCAACTGTACAGGGCTTACACGCAGTTAATGCAGCTTTACCCTTTAAGTACTCTTCTCAGGACTATTCTAAGTGATCTTCTAAGGACCGTTTACAATATGCAGACACTATAATATCTAAGGTAATAACTCTTCGAAAGAGAAGCGAATGATACAAGCTTTTCTAACTTGTAGTTCAACCGAAACAGTCGTTTAACTCTAAATATTTACGTATCATGGAAATTCTAATAGATTTGGTTTAGAATAGCTTTCAAATATATAAATAACTGTATGAAAATTATTTTTGCATGGATAATAAAACAGCGCTACATCAATTGGGAAATACTGCGTTATTATATGCAAAAGCCCCCACCCTCCCAGTTTCAAATAACTGTAAACAGTTCGCGAGGAGATAAAAATGCTTCTATAGCAAATTATTAATTTATTGACGCCAGCAAAACATCCTAATGTGCTACATTTTCATAAAAGTAAAAGTGACAAAAAACACGAATCAGTACTTTTAGATCTTTTTGGTAAATCGAATCGTTTGAAACTAGAATCTATACATCTAAGTAAGGAACAATTAAGCACGATAATCACAGCCAGTGACAATATAGGATTAGTTGTTCGAAATGTGTTTTATATGAACCATAATATCTTGCCATGTGATATCTGATATAATTTAGCTTTACACCTATAGCTAATAGTTTAGTCAGTATCGACAATGGAAGAGAAAATGAAGTATTTAAATGTTAGGACTAATTTTTACTAATAAAATATGCTGTAGAGGTGGAAGGTATCACTATGGGCTTCAATGTCTTTGATATTGGTATCGTAATTAATGTTTTCGGGATAACATACCAACAGCATACCTGTCGTTGGGAAATGTGTACTGAATGCATAACAAGTTGATTGATATAATGCCCATCTATAATAATTAAATAACCAAAAATAAGGAACTAACTTTGCTACGACATGCCCAGTAAAATCAACTGAAACAAACGTAGAAGTATTTTTTTACATGAACTTAATAAATATAGCACTCTTCTGGATGCAAAAATAACAGGTGGTAGGGTTGTATACACAAAAACTTAACTAGCATATTGTCGACCTGACTGCTCTGTGTTGTTTCTTGTGAAAAGTAAATCTACGACTACTACGACGGACCCATATCCTTAAATAGCGACCTTATGAGGTCGACCTAAGTTGGTAATGAGCGAAAGAATCTACACATGATCAATAAATTTATAAAAGCCAGGGGAGAGCAACCCATACGTAACCGAGCCTGGTAGTCTGGACTTGTGTTAACATTTAACTTGCAACTAGCACATGACACCTGGGCAATGAAGAGGTTGAGTAACTAGTAATAGACTGAGTCCACTAATTGAAGGATGAGTCTGCTTACCCGCCTTCTTCCACTCCTGCTTTTTGAATGCCAGCTCCACAGCGAGAAGGACCAAAATAACTCATTGATTTCATTGCAAAAAAGGTACCAAACCATGCAGATTAGTTAGAGGATTGGTTTTTGTACTCTTGCGAATAATGATTTTTAAATAGATTTCCCCCAACACCAGACAAGTAAGCGCTGTGTCTAACCCGACAGGCTTTATTATGGATAACTATTCGAACTTTTGTGTCACCTATTTACAGTCTATACAAAGTTTACCATACGCTAACAAAATGACTTTTCTTGATACAGTAAGTGGTATATTCTTTTGGCCAATCAGTCTTATATTTGCGCACGAATGAAATTATCAGGAGATCCTACGAATCACGATAAGTATTGGCTGGCCATACACATTGTCGCAATATGGAAACGGGGCAAAATGCGTCGTTTTGATCAGACTACGTGACTGGCTACCTAGTGGAGCGGGAACATCGATCTGTTTGAACTTGCCAGCCTTATTTAACAAAGCATGAATTTCTCGGAGGCGATTACAGAAAAATCATTCATAAGCAACTAACATAATACCAACGACAGGTCTCATTGAGCCACCGATCGTATCACCCCGCCAGATTGGATAAAATATCATAGGACTCAATCAATTTTCTTTGGTTTGAAAGACACGATTAGTACAGTCCTGCGGTCTTCAAAGTGTGATACCACTCGATCGATCCCTTTTTCGATGCACCAGACTTCAAGCAGATACCATAAGCGTTATTCGTTGAATCTTTGTATACCGATTCCATGAGTCGAATACCTTTCCCGAGAAACTCTTGATGACTGATAACCTATATATGAAACCGAAACTCCGGATGAGGATATGCTTATGGCCAAGACATGTTGGGAAGATATGGTGCCGGTAAAGACAGACGGCACGGCTTCTGTTTCCGAATCTTTTAAAGAACTTTCAACAGGATCGTTTGTGGAAGGAACGCCTATAGCGTTGAGCATAGTCCAAACAAGCCGTCGACTGATAATGCATCCGAATCCTGACTTATAGAAACATAAAGAGGTGAATATGTTGAGAAGACCCGACCTTGACTTAAACGACACTCATTTGAGTCTGCTAGAGATCAATTCGTATAAAGGAACTTTGCTATACGAGGCAAACTTCATTAATTTTGTACCAAATTACCAGATTGTTCATTGATATAAGAGACAGCATTTAATTGGCAACTTGGAACAAAAACATGTACGACATACTTACATTACAGCCTTCACCTAGGGAACATTGATATACGAAGAACGATCTTGAGCCCACCATGGGTCTTGATAAAGAGAGCTCAAATTTAGTAATGGCACTTCTCTCTGAATTGGCGCAAGAGGATGGGAGAAGGGTACATCTGTCACGTAACAACAAAATCCCTAAGAGTAGGAAGACGCTCGAGATGATGTGGCGACATGTCGCGGCTTAATGCTCGAAAGACTACACGCTGAAACTCACGAAAACGAATTCTGCCAAACCGTATTTTCGTGGGAAACTAGGAGACCCATTAGAGATTCAAATAAGGCAACCCTTGCATGGGACAACACTGCTGCCTGTGATATCTTTGCCATTCTGGCCAGAAAGTAAAGCAGTTTATCCCTAAGTTAAGAATATTTGCTAAACAATGTCCAATGATAGAAATGTTGATTTGAAATGGACCACCATACGCTGAAATTATTTTTTTGACCCTGTGCCCGATTATAATCAAACAAGGAAAGTAATTCGACACTTACGAAGAGTAGCAAGTAGGTTCAAATCATTGCATCAATTTAGTATTTTCAAGTTGTATGCTCTTATTAGCGGCCTTGTTTTTCCTATTAAGTTCGACAATCGTTAACTTTAATGTCGAAATCCCCAAACGATAAACATATAAGTGTTACCGTATATCCTATTCCCCTTCAAGACGATCAGAAATAAGGTGTTTCCTTCATTTATCCCACATTTTATATTCTAAATAAGCTAAATAAAAAACCTTTTATCGTCAGCCTAAACTTAATTAATTTATACAGAAAAGGTCCCAGCAATCTGTTCCTTGAACTTTGATCAGGGGATATCAAGCAGCTAACCAATGCAACAGATACTGGACACGGGAAGCATAAGGCATTTTTTGTAATCTAGCTAGCAAATGTAACCAAGAAATTGTTTTTAAGAATTAACTGGTGACAGATAAAAAGTACAAAGAACTCTTTGGTAGAATAACTTAAGTGTCTTCAATTAGCTAGCTATTGTATGAGGAACAAAATATGTTAAAGGAATAAGATATATCGCAAGATATATACACTTTCTTTGTAAATGAAGCTAATTTAAAATTTCAGCTCAAGCTTCATTTCCTTGCAGGACTGTATGTTATATTTTTATTATTAATTACATTTATATTCTGTTTCTCTCTCTCTCTCTCTCTCTCTCTCTCTCTCTCTCTCTCTCTCTCTCTCTCTCTCTCTCTCTCTCTCTCTGTATGTGTGTAATATTGTGTAAAAAGCCATATAATTAATCAGGATATGGCCATGTTTTGTGATCTGGAACACTTTCCAAATGGATATTTCCAACTTACATTTGCAACTGACTTTTCGAAAACGTGGACTTTTGGCTACCATGATAATTTCTTTCACACTTTTTTAGGAATTAATATTTTTACCTTAACCCATGAGTCCCTGTTGAGTTTTTACTCACCAGTTTCTTAATGAGACTAGAGAGATATTCACTGAGGTGAAAAATAGCAAAGCGAGATAAACATATCTATGACAGGTTTTCCGTTATATATATAACTTGAAAATACGTTCATTTAATCAAAGGCCAAAAAAAAAAAAAATAATAATAAAAAAATAAAAAATAAAAAAATTAACAAAAGGTATTCTTGCAATATAATCTACAAGGTGCTCGTATTATCTCGTTTTTGTTAAACAAACGGGAAAAAATAAGTACTGTTGGAAATGTGGGAAACGGCAGTGGCTTTCACTGCCCTGTTGAGACAGGATTTACAAGAGCAATAGGACAAGAGTTTTCAGGAGCTAGAAAAACAAAATTTTCCATCAAGCTCAATACAGAGATGGTGCGATGGTGTAAAAAATACAATCGGCACAAAAATGACTTTGAGGCGAGAGCCAAACGAAAGCCAGTAACACAAAACCTTGAATCGGAAGTGTAGCGAAAAACTGTTTTTAGTCAGAACGTATGGAAACCATGACAGAGCATGATGAATAATCTAGATGAACAGATAGATCTACTACCTTGAAACTCCTTATAATTAAGAAAAGTGTGTAAAACACCTATAAATTGGTTTGACAATTGTTTTTCATTTCTATATGTTATCCCGAAATATTTTTATTGTGGATCGCTATGCCAAATTCAAAAACTTTGATAGCCCAATGATAGCCTTGTAGGCTACAAAAAATGCAAATCAACATCAAATCAATCACTTTATTTCTTGTAAATTGAAATCAAGTAGTTCATTATAAAATTATAGAGATGAGACAGAACTAAAAAGGTTATGAACCTTATTTTTATTGTTTAAATTTAACCGAGCTGGGAGGTTGATAGCTGCAAGTAACTGTATTGGCAGTTATTTCTATATAGAGAATAAGACAGTCCTACAAGGAAATAAAGCGCGAGCTGAATTTTTAAATTAGCTTCATTTACAAAGAAAATGTATATATCTTGCGATACATCTTATTCCTTTGACATATTTTGTTCCTCATACAATAGCTAGCTAACTGAAGACATTAAAGTTATTCTGCCAATGGGTTCTTCGTACTTTTTATCTGTCAATAATTAATACTAAAGAACAGCTAGATTCCAAAAATGCTTTATGCTTCTCCTGTGTCCATTATCTGTTCCAGTAGTTAGCTGCTTGATATCCCTCGATCAAGCAACAGCTATTTCAAGGAACAGATTGTTGGGGCCTTTTCTGTATTAATTAATTAAGTTTAGGCTGACGATAAAATTTTTTTATTTAGCTTTGTTTAAAAAAACAAGTCAAATCGGTACTATAAGGATACGCTTGATTGGTGATTTACAAAATTCTCTTCATAGTATAAACAGTGCTTTTATGTGGCGTAAATCTATCAAAATGATATTCAGGGAAATAATCATTAAGAGTGTGACTAGAACACTTTAAATAAACAAAGTGCATAAAGTTATCATAAATTTGTTGAACGCGAAACTTTAAGCGTCTTAAAAATATGTTCAGTCTCAGAATGGGTTCTTTCTCTTTCTGTTACACGATATCTTGGATTGAAAATTAACCGCTTTATTTAACATTAATACTGTATCGTTTTTATTTGCCCCGGCCTAACATATGCTTTTACAATAAATTTTAGTATTCTGGAAAACTTTCTGGAGCTGCTTTCCTTTCAGAAGCCCTACTCTGGTTTCCATAAATGCATAATGTTGACCACCAATACCTTTCTACATTACTTTTTCGCCAATCATTGACTAATTCGGGTGGGTATTACTCCTATTATATTTCCCCCCAACAACCTGTCCAAAAATTAACCAATCAAATGCCCGAGTTTCGCTTCAAAATGGCGACGAAGAAATGTAAACAAATATGTTTTTGTGCTTTTTGCTCGATACAGCGGCGTTAGAAAATTTATTCAGAAAATGACAATGTAAACATTGCAATGTTCTTTTCATGCGAAGTTCTGCGACTGTTGTCACCTGTTCAAATGCAACTTTTCTGGCATACCGTTCTGCGTACGTGCGACCCACTCGTACTAAATTACGAGAATAAAAAGTTTCATTCTTGTGCATACTCGTAGGGGCCAGTTCACCACCCTCTCTGTTTTGTAACCAGTGGGTTTCCCTATTTAGTTATGAAACGCTGTTTCAGCAAAGATCAGTGATTCACTACTCAAATTCAGTTATTCAGTACATTCTTGTGTAACTGTTTGTACGATAGTCCTAGATGATAATATAACTTGTCATTGATCTCAATTTTTCAATCTCGGCGCACGACTGGGGCTAATGGCGTTATTTTAGAAAGGGTGCATCACATAAATAACCCAATTATAAATTATGGCGCACAATTTTTATGGTCAAATAACAATTTTGTAATGAGAAAAATATATGTTTTCTTCAGATCAGAATATAGAATCCCCCATTATCGCCCACAACAACAATGAATCTGCAGTTGTAAAACCACTCTTTACTCCACTTTGGTAGTTTGGACGAGGTCGAAAATAGTGCGCCAGGATACTTCTCAGTGTGCTTTTTAAGAAAAGGCATGCCACTCCGAACCTCGGTGTCCTGGAACATGCGCCGAAAGATCTAGAGCCGCGAAAATTGAGATCAATGGTGATTTCTATTACAGGAACTGTGACCCTTTCTGACCTAGGAAGACAGAAAAGGGTCCACTGGGACTATTTGTACGAGGGAGAGGAGATTGGTTACTTGTACGAGTACTCGTACTAGTAGATCGTAATTGGTGACAACAAAAATTTCCGGTTCATACTTGAGTTAAAAAGCTAGATGCAAATTTGCCAACCCTTTCGTCTCAAATATTTCCTATTTTGCGATACTTTACACATAAAAATTGTTTTCAACCACAGAAGATGTCCCGTTCAATTTCACCAATTTGGATCTACTGTAGCTCCGAGTCAGCCCTGACTTGTATAACGTGATATACCTCTATATCAGAGCTACGAAGCCTTATATTGTTCCTCCAATAGGGGTCAGCTTCATATCTTCTGAGGCACAAATGCTACATACCGACATCTGTTATTCAAAAATTTACAGAAAGTTCATGCCCAATATACCCTTTTGGTAAAACAGGCACAATTTTTAATGTGCCGTATATCACTGATTTCTCCATTTAAGTGTAGAAAAGTTAGCTGCCGCACTCACCTGTGAATTGTTTGTTTACATTCCGGTCTTTAAATGTCACGTGAACAAGGTCAAGTGACCAAAAATTTAAATAAAGGGGCTGTAGTTTATTTGTAAAATATATACTGAAATAGTGGATAGATGCGTATAAATTGATTTTGTACACCCATGATATTTAATTTTTAATTCTTTCATTCTTTTTGCCATATCAATTCAAAAGTTTTTTTGGTCGATAATGGTAAAAGTTATTGTTACTTTTTCGCGTAATAAACTATTCTCCCTGTATAAAAACAAATGTCAATCACTGCGAGAGATTTGTGGTTATTTCCGTATTATTTTCTTTTAAAGAAGGCGTAACACAGAAGTTATGTATCATTGCCGCTGTACTTTGAGGGCCTTTATCAGATGCTAATGAAGACCTTTGGGGTCGTTAAATCTCGCACAATGTGGCCACAGGGGTGCCTCAAAGCGAACACAGTTGACATGCTTATAGTTGTTACATATCGAGGATTTGAGGCGGTGCATGGAAACATTGTAGCGTGCCGCTTCTTGGAGCTAGATCTACTGTAGCCATTCGTTCTCTCTCCCCCTTGTAGAGCTACGAGTGTATACCTATGTGTGCTTTGCCGCAATTTGATAATGTCACGAAAACACATCTTTTCGTTTATGTGTGTTACGCGCCATTTCACTATATGGGCCGTTTCGAAATGGTCAGGGTGCCGTTTGACGGCCACGGCAAGTTGGGAAATGCGAGGACCCCTTTTTTAAGACCATAACAGGGTATTTGCATTATGCATTATGAGTGGGGTTCCACCTGGGACCTTCTCTATGTTGTAAATAAAGATTTTTTGCATATGCCATGCCACACGCGTCTTGAACAGTATAATGAACCATATTACAGCCTGTAATATTAAAAACCAACTGTTCGCAATTTTTTTTTAGGGCTGTGCGTACTGGTGGTTTCTTTCTTAATTTTACTCTGAATTTATGCTTGTGATATGAGTGAGACTGATTGACAATTTGTCGAATTCATTGGAAATAGTTGAGATAATTTGTACGAGTAATTCAGCTAATTTTAAATTTCTTTCGCCAGTATGCATAAAAAGAATAGATGTGGATTCATGACCATTTCTAAATTACGGCAAGTGTACATAAATGGAATAGATATGGATTCGTGAAGTTTTTTAAAACCACAGCATGTATAGGTAAAATGAATGTGGCTTTTTGACCATTTCCAAATTGCGATAAAGTACAGCTGGGTATATAGCTGTTCAGACACCTACACAAGCACTGAATAACAGATTATTCAGTGATTACTATCAGAGTCCAGTTATTTAGAAAAGACCAAGGGGTAGCGAAATGGCGAGGGTGCCGTTTCGAAACCGCGAGGGTTGTGAAATGGCCGTCAACATATTATATATGCTAGCCAAATAAATTTAAATACAGTTGAATTATTATTGAAAATTTTCTCAGCTGTTGTTTAATAAATAAGTTCGTCAAATGGTCAGTCTTGCAAAGAGTGTAAGTATAGGCTAAATTAAGAGACAAACCATCAAAGCTCACAGCCCTAGAATTTCGAATTATGACCTGCAAAAATAGCTGGTCGAGTAAGGAGAAAATGCTCGGTGAAAAGAGCATAGCTTGTGAATTTGTTAAATGTTTGCGAGTATTTGGTGGTGTTTAATAATAATGTTAAATAAATGCCATTGCAGATAAAGTATGCTATAGTATTTACAGTAAATACAAGATCCTAAATGGACTTTCACTCCTAATGCACATACAAACAAATGCCCTGTTATGGTTCCGAACTGACACCATCACCGTTTAGAAACGGCGTGGCCATTTCACAACCTACCACTTGAGTGAAATAGCAACCTGGCCATTTCGAAACGGCGCAGGTTGTGAAACGGCGCATAACAGTATACTATTGTACGGGTACGTAACACACAATTGATAGAATCATGTGTTGTCTGAGAAAAAAGTTAAACAAAACTAGCCAGACTAATCAGCTTTTATTGTTGACATGACAGTCTTGGGTTTCTGCTACATTGCCATTGAAAAAACTACAACCAGATAGAGCCAACAAAACAAAACTTCGTTGGGCCTCGGTCGAGTTTCAAAATTGGGTCCCCAAAGTGGGGTGGCGATTAGCTGAGTTTGTTAGAGCGTTGGTCTGGGAATTCCAAGGTTCTGGATTCGAATCCAGCTCGGGGTGTTAAGCCAATGATTGACGTTCGCTCCAATTGCCTTAGCTAAAGGAATACATTGGATAGGATCACCTATCACAGAAATCAAAATTAATGGCCACTGAATCTTTCGGCCATCCCTTAAAAAAAGTCGTTGGGCCTAGGTTGGGTTTCAGCATTTGTGCCAGGAAAGTTTTGCTCGTCCGCATAAAAACAGGTCCATTTTGGCACAACGTGTTGGCGCGTCTTTGGCCTGTGTACTAGGTGACGCCTTGTACTTGGTCTTTTACTTGCTTTGCTCGATAGTAGAAGTAATTGTGAAGTGTCAAATTGTGCAGTTAGTGCCATGAAATTGGCTATGAACAACGTTTCCATTGTGAATAATTTTGTTGTGCACCTCGTAAACCGCCAATGCGCTTTCAAAATTACGAATTTTTGCACCTGATCTTTCATTTCTTTCTTCCTATGGGCGAATAGCAGCGTTTCTGGTGATCGATATTATAACTAAGATACATAGGGCCAATGATGGCGTGCGACTTTGGCCCAGTGTTATTTTCCAACATTGGCCAAAGTTATTTGCCAACAGTGGACCAACGTAGCTTTGCCAACATTTTAAATTCGTTGGCAAAGCACGTCGGCCCGATGTTTCTTTTTCTGCTATTTGTCCAACGTTATTTTATCAACATTTGCCCAACATTCTATACAACGGTTGACCAAGTTGATTTTTTTCCATCGTTAGACCAACGTTGGTTCGACAACTGGTTCCAACAATGTACCAACTCGTGACAACGTTGGGCCAACAAGTCACTGATATGTGGGAAGCTGCCTGAGATTATGTTCGATTGAGACCGCAGTATCATAAGGCACATGGGCGTTAGAACCTCACGGATTTGTACTGTATTGCAGATTGCTGATTTGAATATTGCAGTCAAACCGTCTGACCTTTCAGCACCATGTCCAAGCAGAGTAAAGGTGATCAAGAAGAAGAAGTGTTGAAAGAAATTGTGAGTGTTTTTTACTTAAACACTTGTTCAAACTTATTTAAAGAGACCATTCAACCTTGCAATTACTTCTTGTGAATTTCATTTGATTATTTTGTCTGAAACCGACATTTTACGAACGTATTTCTTAGCTTTCTTCATGGGAAGTGTCCACCAGAAAATTAGACTTCCCGCCTTTATTGTATCGTTCTGTTAAAAATATAGACCCTTGTGATTTTCTATTTGATCGATTTAGAATGGCTTATCCATTTTAATGAATTGGTAGGGGACCATATTTGATTTTTAATCGATTATTGCAAAACAGGGCAACAAACATTTATTACAAATGGTAGTATTCCTCAATTTATTACTTTAAAAGCAACAGGGCCAATTTGATAGATTGCACGACATTTTTTTAAAAATTTATCCTGTCAGTTTGCGGTTTGTGCATGACCCTAGTTCAGGTTTTGATGTGTTTTAGTCATCAAATGTTTACTTTTTCATGGAATACCAGTAGAAATGTAACACCTTCGTTAAGAATAATCCGTTTGGGGGGGGGGGGGAGGTGTTAAGGTAGCAGAAACCAGTGATACTGCAGCTCTTTGTTTCAGGGTTGGCGAATTTCTTCTCATGTTGAAAAAAAAACATGTTTTTTACCTGATTTTTTCGATACGGAAGCAATACTTTATTCCTTTCCATTTAGAAGAAAAAGCACTCATTGATCTCTGAAGCTATAATTAAAGCCATTTTCTAATGGCCAACCTTAAATGATCTTTCAGGTTACTTTTATTTCCCCATAATATTCTTTCAAATAAATCGCTTTTAAAGGAGCGGTGTTTCTGAACTGAGCGTGGGGGGTGAGTGGAGGTCTGTCTTCTTCACGCTTTCAGTCGAACATCTCTATAGCTTTGAAGGCTGAGAGACCTCCGATATTTCTACCCATGTAAGGAAAGAAATACATTTGTTCCCGGAAGAAAACCAAACCGTCTTTGTTTCAGTGCACTACTAACGTTTTGTCGTTGAGTCAGCTTTGAACCAAACATTCCTATAGCTTTGAAGACTAAGAGCCCTCCCTATCCCATAGTTTACTTTTTTGTGCAGAATTATCGTTTGCATTGATTCGTTGTGTGTTTTAATATGTGTAATTTTTAACACTGAGACAGTTTTATAGCTTTCTAAGTCTATCGCTTCGCTTGGAAGAAGCAAAGTGTCGCTGTCGTTGCTATTACTATGATGTAAATGTCGCTCCTTGCCATTATCATCACAGTGTGTTGACGTCAGCTTCCAGTAGTGAGCGTAGTAACTATGGACCAAGGGATGTTGAGACACTAATTTCATCAAACGGCCATCCGATTGTTTATTTACTGATTAATGAGCCCCTCAATGAACTGATACCTAATATCCCACTCTTTTAATTCAATAATAGGTTTCTTCCCATTTTCTTCCATTTTCCCCGGAAGAAAGGGGTTTCTTCTCTTTTTTCTGATATTTCTTCCCATTGAAGGAAAGGAATGCATTTCTCCCTGGAAGAAAACCAACCCTTCTTTGTTTCAGTGCACTTGTAACGGGTTGTCGTTGAGTCAGCTTTCAGAGCAGGGCCAAACATGTGTTCAAATAGAAATGTTCTTTTCGGGAATGTCCAGGCTCATAGGCTTGGCCAAATTTCCCAATCTTCAGGTGAGTGGTCGTATTTTTATAAATAAAATGCATAAAATATATTTAATTGCTGTACCTTGTCTTTTTTAAGTGCCACTCTGTTGTTCTCCGTGTGGCAACGCTTTTCGTCACTTATTTTGTGCTGTCTGCACACACTTCAGCTATCCTCCTGGAGATATGTGTTTCCCGCTTGAAGAGAAAACATTCTCTGTGCGTGAATGTGTTTAGTGTATGTATCTGCTGTCACACCTGATTTTGTTAACAGGATAAGCTTTAAACTTTGTGGAATTGTATTTTATGTAAACTGGATAACGTTATCTGACGTCAAAACGTGACAATTGCGTCATTTCTGTAACGGTAGAACTGTATATAACGTGACATGTGACGTAATATGACGTTATGTATTTTGGGTCCCCCTGTTCTCTGTTCTATGCATTTCATCGGAATTTCTTTCTTTCTGGCTCTTCTTTTACTGTTTCTTCATTCTTCTTTCTTTTTCCCACTTGTTTTTTTTTTTTTTTGCTTGTTTCAATTTGCACTCGTTAAGTTTTAGTGAGAAAACATATAAATATCAGTGTTACAAATAGAAATTTGCATTTATTGTAAAATACTTAGTACATCCGTAACATATAACGGCAATGTCTTCCATCTGCCCCATAGTTATCACCCAGATTTTAGGCAAAACTTACTTTTCATATTTTCCGAAAATTTAAGTACGCTACGGAATGAACATTTTTTTTACATTTCATTTGTTGGATCTTCAATATAAAAAAAACGTGTACTTGGAATATTTCGTTGAAGAATATGTTTTCACTGAGAGAATTATATCTCAGTTTATATATATATATAACAGTGTATTATTTAAAATAAGAATTTATGAAGCAAATAAGAAATCGGATATTTTTGTCATGGGTGAACTAACGCATTCTACGACTACGGTAGTCTATTCCGGAATAGACTACCGACCTTCAAATCCTTTTAAATGGGACGTTTTTGTGTAATTTTAAATTTAAATATTAGAAAACCTGTAAGTAATGTATGCTACAATGTAATATGTCTGAAAAATTTAAAACGTTATATTCCAGAGAACTTTTAACTTCGGTAGTCTATTCCAGAATAGACGGTTGTCTATTCCGGAATAGACTAATTCCTTATTTGCTGATTCCTTATTTGCTTCATAAGTTCTTATTTTAAATAATACACTGTTATATATATATATATAACACAATTTGGGCACAATTTTTAAATCTGCACAATTTATAAATTGTGCTGCACAGTTTTTAAATTTATAAACGTGCCAACCGTTTAAAAATGGGTTGCCCATTTATAAATGGGCGGCCCGTTTTGAAATGGTCGGCCCGTTTTTAAATCCAAATTGCGGACAATTTTTAAATTGTCCTGCACAATTTTTTAATATTTTGAATTTGTTTTTTTTTTTTAGCTTTTACATATATATAAAAGGTATATATATATACCTGTATAATATTACTCTTCTGTCCGTACCCTTTCAGTAAGTACATCAGGCAAGGCAGAGAGGACGGATAGAAGACTAGTACATCTAGACTTAAATCAGTTTCAGCGATTTTGTGTCTGCTGTGTCACCTGTCACACTGGGGACAGAGTGAAGATATTGCCAATAAGACAAAAGTAAAATTTAAATAACTGAATTGTAAGATGTTTTTATTAACTCTATATTGACAGGTGCTATGTATTGTCGGGCAGACAATTAGCAAGATAGAAAATCTTTCACACTGTCCAAAACTAAAAGAATTGTGGCTTTGTGAAATGGAGATCAAGGTAATATGTAATATGTTTGTCCTCATTACGACATATTTCAGGCATGTGCAAAAAAAATTAACCTGGTAAAAGTTCGTGAGCGGTTCTTTGATTGAAATATTGTTTAAGTATTTGCGGTACTTAAAGGATAAATCGTAAATCATAAACAGTGTTAACGTTTTTAGCCCAGCCAACTATCGTCCGTGGACTATACTCATTACTTGTGAGGTAGCCGTCATCCGTTGTATTGCTGGGCCGATTGTTTTGAAATTTGGAAGGAATGTTCCGTGGGTAATCCTCCATACAGTTTGTATTTTTTGGCGATTTGATATTTGACAACATCAGTACATAGAAACTCGTTCTTTTTTCTTCTTTCTTTCCTTTCTTCCCTCCCTTTCTTCTTCCCAAGTAGATCGTCAGTGGAGTTGTAGGTTTTTTGTTGTCGGTTCGACAAAAACAGGCCAGATGAAGAGATAGTTTTAAGAGAAACACAAACAATGCTATTTGTCCCTCATATTTAGTCCGATTGTTTTTGATAGCAAAGTGGGTCATAAGGCTTTCTACCACGTCTAAATTTTGTCAAAATAAGTCAGTTTCTTCTTGTGATGTCTTCGTTTTTACGGCTGGGTACAATGTCCATGGACATTCTTGCATATTATGCACACTGTGGATAATTAGCTCTCTTGCCACATGTGTTTCAGAAAATCGAAGGACTGGAAAACCTGAAGCATTTAAGAAAACTTTATGTGTACGATAATCAGATAAAGAAAATTGAGAATTTGGGCCATCTGTCTGAACTGGAAATCTTGTGGTTAAATCTCAATCAAATCAAAGAAATTGAGGTAAGTTAGGGGGTGACAGTTTGCTCGGTTTGAGCGTTGGTCTAGTAATCCCAAGGTCCCAAGTTCGATTGCGGCTCGGGTTGGTAAGCAGGGGATCGGCGTTCCCTCCAGTTGCCTAAGCTAAGGGAATGCAGTGGGTTAGATCACCTATCAGGGAATTCAAAATTAACGCACATTGAGTCTTTCGCCCATCCCTTTATGAAAAGAAGAAAAAGAAAAGAAATTGAGGTAAATATAAATACATGTACTGTGTACTACAAAATTACGAACTTTTTGATTGTGAAGCACCCTGTTCGCGTGCCATTATAAAATGGTATGAAAAAGTGTGCCATTATGAAAAAGTGCAGATTCTCACAGAAATGAATTATTGTTATTGCTTTATGGACTTGAAGACCTAAAATATTTACTTTTTGCAATACGTTAATTTGTCTTCATGTAATATTAAATTCGTTAAGGCTTTCAAAACTAATTTCATATTTGACAGCGGTATCTATAAATATCTATTGAGAGCTGTATTGACAGGGTCAGTGTGTGATTGACGTTAGTCCTGGTCTTTTTATCTGTGAATGGTTGTGTGAATGGAGATTTTGTACAGGAGGAGATGTCAGAGTTTGTATATTTCTGTTGCAGGGTCTGGCGTCTTTAAAGCATTTGAAAGATCTGAATTTGGCTAGAAATGACATAACCAAGATAGGTAGGCTCTCTCTGCCCTTCATACTTCAAATTATATTTGTACAAAAGGAATTAGTAAAATATAAATTTGCAAACATATCGTCGTTGAAAACATTATACAGGAAAATACAAACATAAGCAGGACAGCAAATGTTTTTTATATTGATTTCAGGAAATACATTAAACAGTTTGGTGCATTTAGAGAAACTGGAACTCTCTGGAAATAAAATAGTTTCTTTCAAGGTACGTGCTCTTTAATTTACTGACTTCATGAAACTGAGCAGAGATGTAATAAATTCTGCTTTGTCTGTATTAATGTGTGAAATATTGAACATGCAGCCTTTAGAGGGTAAAGTGTTCATTCTGGTTGTATCTCTGGTCGTCTGTGGTTATCTTCGCGAATTGAATTAAAAATATGGAGCATAAACAGAAACTGGGAAAGAACTAATGTTATGTATTCGTATCTGACAGGATTTGACACATCTTCAAAAATTACCACACCTGAAGGAGCTTGGATTGAAGTCACCCGGCTTCCCCGCTAACCCCGTCGGACTGCTGTGTAATTATTCCACACACGTCCTCTATCACATGCCCAATCTGGACAGGCTGGACCAACTGTGCTTTAGCAACACAAATGTCAAAGAACTGTCGGAGGTAATTTCTGGACACATGTTGCTTTGATAAAAAGGATGATGAGAAAAAATATCTGTTTTTCTAACAAAAGAAATGAAAGTAGATTTTGTTTTGAAAAGTACCGGGAGTTTCCGAAAAGAAGCTCCCCCCATTTAAAAGCCCCGGGACTCTTATTAGGAAACTGTTTCCCAATAGAAGCCCTGGGGCTTCTATTTGGAATTAAAATAAAGACCTGAAAAAATGTTTTCCTAATAAAAGCCCCTCCCTCCCTGTAAGTCTTTTTAGAACTCGTGTTTACTCGCAATGCAGACACGGTGACTTAATCCTTTGATATGAGGCAGTCCCTAGACATGTTCCGCGTCGTTGCTTTATCCTGTGCTTCGCACAAGGTGAGCAGACACCCCCCCCCCCACTGCCACCTTTACTCCTGAGTATTACCGGAAATATAACGGGCTGAGTACTGGCGTGATGTTGCCCCTCCTTCCCTGTAAGTCTGTTTAGAACTCGTGTTTACTCGCAATGCAGACACGATGCACTTAATCCTTTGCTGTGAGGCAAACCCCCAGACACGTTCTGCGTTGTTGCTTAATCCTGTGCTTCGTGTTTTACACAGGACACTTTACCAGACATTTCTAGTTACTGTTGTTTTTGTGTGTTTGTTTTTTTTTTGTGCGGATATCCCCACAATGTAGCGCTTTAATAAAAGACTGATGGTAAATTTTTTTTCCAATAAAAACTTATCAACAATCCCCCCCCCCCTCCATCTGAAAAATAGAAGCCCCGGGGCTCTAATTAGGAAACTGTTTCCTAATAGAAGCCCCGGGGCTTCTATTTGGTTTCTAAATGAGCGCCTGAAATTGGCCAGTTTCCAAATAGAAGCCCTGGGCTTTTTTCGGAAACCCCCGGTACTATTTTTTCAGCTCTGAGTTATATTATGAGCAGTTTTACCAGATTTATTTTACTGGGTACAGAAAATCGATGCTGTTGGTCTTCTTTTTCGGCAGGCCACGGTACAAAAGAAGAAGTTGTTTTATAATATGCGATCGAAAACGGTGTGGCGAAATTTCTCTGAAATGGAAGGAAAACTTCGGGACCTGAAGAAATACATTTTGAAGCCTTCAAACGATCGTATCAGAACACTGGCTTATTTTGTCAAAGAGGTGAATAATTGACAAATAAAAATTCAAATAAATTTAAATTGGTACTGTATGAGATACACTGAGTTTTCATGTTTTGCTGAACATAGTTTTACAAATGCAAATTTTAAATATTGTACAGTATTTTTCTTATGTAGTGTGGTTTTCGTTGACCATACGCGATTGTGCATAGGCACATTTGAAACCTCTATCTACCTACCAAAATGGGGATAATTTCCGGTAGTCTTGGGTGTGTGTTACTTGCCAACAGTTTCCGACTTGCATATATGGTGAAGTACACAGAAGTTTCAAAACAGACGCAAAAATGTTTAGGCTGTGCGTCCAGCTGGATGCTAAAAATATAAAAATTCACAGGATGCAAGTTTTCACTGCTGAAATTGTTTATTGACTTGAACTCTGATCTTTTGATTAGCGACAAGGTACCAAAATAAAAAGCCATCATTCCTGCCCCCCCCCCCCACCCTGTCCGCCGTAGTGCAACCCCATTTCTTATATGAAGCACAGAGAAGAAGGTGTGTTATTATTCTTTGCTCAGCTCGAGCGGGAACTACGTGAACTGGAATGCCCGCCGGAAGTGACGTCAGAGAGCGGCACGGAGAGTGACAAGGACGCGAGGGATGACAAGGTTATTGTGAGATTTACGAATCCAAACTTTATGATTAAGCGTTATTGTTTGATACGTGGAGAAATGGCACCAAAAGAGAACCGCCAACCCATTGATATTTTGTGAAAGATACTAATCAATGTTAACTTGTTATGTTAAGCAAATAAATAAATGTAATAAAAAGTTGAGAAGAGCACAAAGTGAAGAAAATTGTTTTGATATCTTTTTTTTAACTCTTTGTTTAGGCAGCAGAAATTCATACAAGACTAGGACAGATCAAGAATAAGATCCCCGCTCTACAGGAAAGAATAGCCCAGTGGGATAAGAAAACGGCCGCGTAAGTTTTTTTTCACGGCTCGTTTTGTGACAGCGTTGATAATGAATTAGGGTATTATAATAGATATTATACGGTTCCCAAGCATTTAAATTACAGAATCGACGCTTTTATAGTTTAAATCCAGTCAAATTATATACTGTGCTAATATAACGGGGAGTGGTTCTCATATTTAGTGGTCGTAATTTTGGTCAGAAATGATGAGTTTTTGCTTATGACTATCAAAATGCACGATTTGCAATTCCAAGCAAACTCAAATTTTCTAGACCCCAAATCAGGGAATTCATAGAGTTCCTGAAATGTACAAGCAATTTACAAACTTCCTGAAATTTTCAGGAACTGATTTGATAGTTTGCCTGTAACATGTATACTACACTGCTCTTGGGACTATTTAGTGTGGAGGCGTATTACGCGGAGGGAGTGGAGCGTCTACGCCAGGCGGCAGATTTACAAGTTCACCGACTTGTCACCGAGCTTGAGATGGGCGGTAATGTAAGATTTGAAGACGGCACACCGGATGATGTCTGGTAAGTCGAAGGCATTGTTCTTAAACCGTAATTTCAATTCATCCATCACTCCCCTCACGCACATTAATTATTATCCTCTTGCAATAAAAAAAAAAAAAAAAAAAGAAAAAAAAAAAAGAAGCAAAGAAAAAAGAAAAAAAAAGCAGCAAAAAATGATGGACAGAGAGAAGGCATAGTCAACAGCTGTTTACTTACAAAGACATCTAAGATACTTTTTAGCCCAGCTTACGTTACACGTAAGCTGGGGTATTCCTATCGGTTTGCGGGCGGTGTCCGTTAGTTAGTTAGTTAGTTAGTTAGTTAGTTAGTTAGTTAGTTAGTTGTTTATTTAGTAAACTTTGGTTCAAAATGCATCTCCTCCTACAATTTTGATCCGATGTCATTTATTTTTGGTGTGAGGTATCCCTAAGGGGTCGTGCATACGGCTTGTGCTTTTCTAGTCGATCGGGTGATTTTTGAATTTTTGGCGAATTTTTAAAGAAAAAATTTTAAAATGTATCTCCTCCTACATTTTTGACCCGATGTCATTTATTTTTGGTATGAGGCACCCCTAAAGGGTCGTGCATACGGCTTGTGCTTTTTTAGTCGATCGCGCAATTTTTGTATTTTTGGGGAATTTTTAAAGCAAAATTTTCGAAAATAATTCAAAATGCATCTACTCCTACAATTTTGATTCGATGTCATTTATTTTTGGTGTGAGTCATCCCTAAGGAGTCGTGCATACGGCTTGTGCTTTTTTAGTCGATCGGGTGATTTTTGAATTTTAGGGGAATTTTTAAAGAAAAAAATTTAAAATGTGTCTCCTCCTACATTTTTGACCCGATGTGATTTATTTTTGGTATGAGGCATCCCTAAAGTGTCGTGCATACGGCTTGTGCTTTTCTAGTCGATCGGGTGATTTTTTAATTTTTGGGGAATTTTTGAAGAAAAAAATTTAAAATGTATCTCGTCCTACATTTTTTATCCGATGTCTTTTTTTTTAGCCCAGTTTGCTTTTTAGCCAACAGGGCTATACAGATGGGGGCAAGTATCGTCCGTCTGTCCGTCCGTCCGTCCGTCTGTCCGTCCCGCGACCGTTAAAAGTGGAATAACTTTTTTATTTTTTATCCGATTCTTACCAAATTTTAAACACGAGTTCCTAACCCTTTACTGCATTAGGAAATATTTTTATTTTTGCGGTTTAAACCATTTTTGGTGATTTTATTGCCAATTTGGGCAAAATACGAAAAAACCTATCTAGTCCCTCATTTTTCATCGGAAGATTCCGAAATTTTTATGAAGAAACTAGGACTAAGGGGTAAAAAAAGTACTTTTTTCGATTTTTGAATTTCGCCTTATTTTTGAATCTACTGAGCTTCAAAGTTTGCAACTTCTAAAAATTGACAAATTTCCAATTTTTTTTTCTGAACAAAGTAGTTAAAGTGGAATATCGTTTTTATTTTTTATCCGATTCGTACCAAATTTTTTACACGAGTTTTTAACCTTCTACTGCATTAGGATTTTTTTTTATTTTTTGGTTCAAACCATTTTTGGCGTTTTTTTTATTGCCAATTTGGGCAAAATACGAAAAAACCTATCTAGTCCCTCATTTTTCATCGGAAGATTCCGAAATTTTTCATGAAGAAACTAGAACTAAGGGGTGAAAAAAGTTCTTTTTTCGATTTTTGAATTTCGCCTTATTTTTGAATCTACTGAGCTTCAAAGTTTGCAACTTCTAAAAATTGGCAAATTTCCATTTTTTTTTCTTAACAAAGTAGTTAAAGTGGAATATCTTTTTTATTTTTCATCCGATTCGTACCAAATTTTAAACGCGAGTTTTTAACCTTCTACTGCATTAGGAATTTTTTTTTATTTTTTGGTTTAAACCATTTTTGGCGATTTTATTGCCGATTTGGGCAAAATACGAAAAAATCTATCTAGTCCCTCATTTTTCATCGGAAGATTCCGAAATTTGTTATGAAGAAACTAGAACTAAGGGGTGAAAAAAGTACATTTTTCGATTTTTGAATTTCGCCTTATTTTTGAATCCACTGAGCTTCGAAGTTTGCAGCTTTTAAAAAATTGGAAATTTCCATTTTTCTTCTTAAAAAAGCAAAGTTTCAATTTGCAGAGGGGCACAATATGTTACATGCAAGTACTTTTGGTTGGACTTTTCAGTAATTTTGTTGTCAGTAGGTCATTTCTATGATATTTTCAAGTGGGCGATAATAGGGAACATTGGGCGATAAAGCAAGAAAGTTGTAATTTTCGCTTTAAAAGTGCAGGGATCAATTCTATGTCCCGAAATTATGATAAATATGATATTTTTCGGATGGGCGATAATAGGGAATATTGGTCGATACTGCAAGAAAGTTGTAATTTTCGCTTTTAATGTGCAGGAAACAATTCTAGGACCCGAAAATATGATAAATATAATATTTTTCGGGTGGGCGATAATAGGGAACATTTTGCGATAATGCAAGAAAGTTGTAATTTTCGCTTTAAAAGAGCAGGAATCAATTCTATGACCCGAAAATATGATAAATGTGATATTTTTCGTGTGGGCGATAATAGGGAGCATTGGGCGATAATGCAAAAAAGTTGTAATTTTCGCTTTAAAAGTGCAGGGATCAATTCTATGACCCGAAAATATGATAAATGTGATATTTTTCGGGTAGGCGATAATAGGCAATATTGGGCGATAATGTAAAAAAAATTGTAATTTTCGTTTTAAAAGTGCAGGAATCAATTCTATGACCCGAAAATATGATAAATGTGATATTTTTCGTGTGGGCGATAATAGGGAACATTGGGCGATAATGCAAGAAAGTTGTAATTTTCGCTTTAAAAGTGCAGGAATCAATTCTGTGACCCGAAAATATGATCAGTGTGATATTTTACGGGTGGGCGATAACAGGGAATATTGGGCGATAAAGCAAGAAAGTTGTAATTTTCGCTTTAAAAGTGCAGGAAACAATTCTAGGACCCGAAAATATGATAAATATAATATTTTTCGTGTGGGCGATAATAGGGAACATTGGGCGATAATGTAAGAAAGTTGTAATTTTCGCTTTAAAAGAGCAGGAATCAATTCTATGACCCGAAAATATGATAAATGTGATATTTTTCGTGTGGGCGATAATAGGGAACATTGGGCGATAATGCAAGAAAGTTGTAATTTTCGCTTTAAAAGTGCAGGAATCAATTCTGTGACCCGAAAATATGATCAATGTGATATTTTACGGGTGGGCGATAACAGGGAATATTGGGCGATAAAGCAAGAAAGTTGTAATTTTCGCTTTAAAAGTGCAGGAAACAATTCTAGGACCCGAAAATATGATAAATATAATATTTTTCGTGTGGGCGATAATAGGGAACATTGGGCGATAATGTAAGAAAGTTGTAATTTTCGCTTTAAAAGAGCAGGAATCAATTCTATAACCCGAAAATATGATAAATATGATATTTTTCGGATGGGCGATAATAGGGAATATTGGGCGATAATGCAAGAAAGTTGTAATTTTCGTTTTAAAAGTGCAGGGATCAATTATATGTCCCGAAAATATGAAAAATATGATATTTTTTGGATGGGCGATAATAGGGAACATTGGGCGATAATGAAAGAAAGTTGTAATTTTCGCTTTAAAAGTGCAGGAATCAATTCTATGACCGAAAATATGATAAATGTGATATTTTTAGTGTGGGCGATAATAGGGAGCATTGGGCAATAATGCAAGAAAGTTGTAATTTTCGCTTTTAAAGTGCAGGAATCAATTCTGTGACCCGAAAATATGATCAATGTGATATTTTACGGGTGGGCGATAACAGGGAATATTGGGCGATAAAGCAAGAAAGTTGTAATTTTCGCTTTAAAAGTGCAGGAAACAATTCTAGGACCCGAAAATATCATAAATATAATATTTTTCGTGTGGGCGATAATAGGTATCATTGGGCGATAATGTAAGAAAGTTGTAATTTTCGCTTTAAAAGAGCAGGAATCAATTCTATAACCCGAAAATATGATAAATATGATATTTTTCGGATGGGCGATAATAGGGAATATTGGGCGATAATGCAAGAAAGTTGTAATTTTCGTTTTAAAAGTGCAGGGATCAATTATATGTCCCGAAAATATGAAAAATATGATATTTTTTGGATGGGCGATAATAGGGAACATTGGGCGATAATGAAAGAAAGTTGTAATTTTCGCTTTAAAAGTGCAGGAATCAATTCTATGACCCGAAAATATGATAAATGTGATATTTTTAGTGTGGGCGATAATAGGGAGCATTGGGCAATAATGCAAGAAAGTTGTAATTTTCGCTTTTAAAGTGCAGGAATCAATTCTGTGACCCGAAAATATGATCAATGTGATATTTTACGGGTGGGCGATAACAGGGAATATTGGGCGATAAAGCAAGAAAGTTGTAATTTTCGCTTTAAAAGTGCAGGAAACAATTCTAGGACCCGAAAATATCATAAATATAATATTTTTCGTGTGGGCGATAATAGGTATCATTGGGCGATAATGTAAGAAAGTTGTAATTTTCGCTTTAAAAGAGCAGGAATCAATTCTATAACCCGAAAATATGATAAATATGATATTTTTCGGATGGGCGATAATAGGGAATATTGGGCGATAATGCAAGAAAGTTGTAATTTTCGTTTTAAAAGTGCAGGGATCAATTATATGTCCCGAAAATATGAAAAATATGATATTTTTTGGATGGGCGATAATAGTGAACATTGGGCGATAATGAAAGAAAGTTGTAATTTTCGCTTTAAAAGTGCAGGAATCAATTCTATGACCCGAAAATATGATAAATGTGATATTTTTAGTGTGGGCGATAATAGGGAGCATTGGGCAATAATGCAAGAAAGTTGTAATTTTCGCTTTTAAAGTGCAGGAATCAATTCTGTGACCCGAAAATATGATCAATGTGATATTTTACGGGTGGGCGATAACAGGGAATATTGGGCGATAAAGCAAGAAAGTTGTAATTTTCGCTTTAAAAGTGCAGGAAACAATTCTAGGACCCGAAAATATCATAAATATAATATTTTTCGTGTGGGCGATAATAGGTATCATTGGGCGATAATGTAAGAAAGTTGTAATTTTCGCTTTAAAAGAGCAGGAATCAATTCTATAACCCGAAAATATGATAAATATGATATTTTTCGGATGGGCGATAATAGGGAACATTGGGCGATAATGCAAGAAAGTTGTAATTTTCGTTTTAAAAGTGCAGGGATCAATTATATGTCCCGAAAATATGAAAAATATGATATTTTTTGGATGGGCGATAATAGGGAACATTGGGCGATAATGAAAGAAAGTTGTAATTTTCGCTTTAAAAGTGCAGGAATCAATTCTATGACCCGAAAATATGATAAATGTGATATTTTTAGTGTGGGCGATAATAGGGAGCATTGGGCAATAATGCAAGAAAGTTGTAATTTTCGCTTTTAAAGTGCAGGAATCAATTCTGTGACCCGAAAATATGATCAATGTGATATTTTACGGGTGGGCGATAACAGGGAATATTGGGCGATAAAGCAAGAAAGTTGTAATTTTCGCTTTAAAAGTGCAGGAAACAATTCTAGGACCCGAAAATATCATAAATATAATATTTTTCGTGTGGGCGATAATAGGTATCATTGGGCGATAATGTAAGAAAGTTGTAATTTTCGCTTTAAAAGAGCAGGAATCAATTCTATAACCCGAAAATATGATAAATGTGATATTTTTCGGATGGGCGATAATAGGGAACATTGGGCGATAATGCAAGAAAGTTGTAATTTTCGCTTTAAAAGTGCAGGAATCAATTCTATGACCCGAAAATATGATAAATGTGATATTTTTCGGGTGGGCGATAATAGGGAACATTGGGGATAATGTAAGAAAATTGTAATTTTCGCTTTAAAAGTGTAGGAATCAATTCTGTGACCCGAAAATATGATAAATATGATATTTTTCGGATGGGCGATAATAGGGAACATTGGGCGATAGTGCAAGAAAGTTGTAATTTTCGCTTTAAAAGTGCAGGAATCAATTCTGTGACCCGAAAATATGATCAGTGTGATATTTTACGGGTGGGCGATAACAGGGAATATTGGGCGATAAAGCAAGAAAGTTGTAATTTTCGCTTTAAAAGTGCAGGAAACAATTCTAGGACCCGAAAATATGATAAATATAATATTTTTCGTGTGGGCGATAATAGGGAGCATTGGGCGATAATGTAAGAAAGTTTTAATTTTCGCTTTAAAAGAGCAGGAATCAATTCTATGACCCGAAAATATGATAAATGTGATATTTTTCGTGTGGGCGATAATAGGGAACATTGGGCGATAATGCAAGAAAGTTGTAATTTTCGCTTTAAAAGTGCAGGAATCAATTCTGTGACCCGAAAATATGATCAATGTGATATTTTACGGGTGGGCGATAACAGGGAATATTGGGCGATAAAGCAAGAAAGTTGTAATTTTCGCTTTAAAAGTGCAGGAAACAATTCTAGGACCCGAAAATATGATAAATATAATATTTTTCGTGTGGGCGATAATAGGGAACATTGGGCGATAATGTAAGAAAGTTGTAATTTTCGCTTTAAAAGAGCAGGAATCAATTCTATAACCCGAAAATATGATAAATATGATATTTTTCGGATGGGCGATAATAGGGAATATTGGGCGATAATGCAAGAAAGTTGTAATTTTCGCTTTAAAAGTGCAGGGATCAATTATATGTCCCGAAAATATGAAAAATATGATATTTTTTGGATGGGCGATAATAGGGAACATTGGGCGATAATGCAAGAAAGTTGTAATTTTCGCTTTAAAAGTGCAGGAATCAATTCTGTGACCCGAAAATATGATCAATGTGATATTTTACGGGTGGGCGATAACAGGGAATATTGGGCGATAAAGCAAGAAAGTTGTAATTTTCGCTTTAAAAGTGCAGGAAACAATTCTAGGACCCGAAAATATGATAAATATAATATTTTTCGTGTGGGCGATAATAGGGAACATTGGGCGATAATGTAAGAAAGTTGTAATTTTCGCTTTAAAAGAGCAGGAATCAATTCTATAACCCGAAAATATGATAAATATGATATTTTTCGGATGGGCGATAATAGGGAATATTGGGCGATAATGCAAGAAAGTTGTAATTTTCGCTTTAAAAGTGCAGGGATCAATTATATGTCCCGAAAATATGAAAAATATGATATTTTTTGGATGGGCGATAATAGGGAATATTGGGCGATAATGCAAGAAAGTTGTAATTTTCGCTTTAAAAGTGCAGGAATCAATTCTATGACCCGAAAATATGATAAATGTGATATTTTTTGTGTGGGCGATAATGGGGAGCATTTGGCGATAATGCAAGAAAGTTGTAATTTTCGCTTTTAAAGTGCAGGATTCAATTCTGTGACCCGAAAATATGATCAATGTGATATTTTACGGGTGGGCGATAACAGGGAATATTGGGCGATAAAGCAAGAAAGTTGTAATTTTCGCTTTAAAAGTGCAGGAAACAATTCTAGGACCCGAAAATATCATAAATATAATATTTTTCGTGTGGGCGATAATAGGTATCATTGGGCGATAATGTAAGAAAGTTGTAATTTTCGCTTTAAAAGAGCAGGAATCAATTCTATAACCCGAAAATATGATAAATGTGATATTTTTCGGATGGGCGATAATAGGGAACATTGGGCGATAATGCAAGAAAGTTTTAATTTTCGCTTTAAAAGTGCAGGAATCAATTCTATGACCCGAAAATATGATAAATGTGATATTTTTCGGGTGGGCGATAATAGGGAATATTGGGCGATAATGTAAGAAAATTGTAATTTTCGCTTTAAAAGTGCAGGAATCAATTCTGTGACCCGAAAATATGATAAATATGATATTTTTCGGATGGTCGATAATAGGGAACATTGGGCGATAGTGCAAGAAAGTTGTAATTTTCGCTTTAAAAGTGCAGGAAACAATTCTATGACCCGAAAATATGATAAATGTGATATTTTTCGTGTGGGCGATAATAGGGAACATTGGGCGATAATGTAAGAAAGTTGTGATTTTCGCTTTAAAAGTGCAATAATCAATTCTATGACCCGAAAATATGATAAATATGATATTTTTCGTGTCGGCGATAATAGGGAACATTGGGCGATAATGCAAGAAAGTTGTAATTTTCGCTTTAAAAGTGCAGGAATCAATTCTATGACCCGAAAATATGATAAATGTGATATTTTTCGGGTGGGCGATAATAGGGAATATTGGGCGATAATGCAAGAAAGTTGTAATTTTCGCTTTAAAAGTGCAGGAAACAATTCTAGGACCCGAAAATATGATAAATATAATATTTTTCGGGTGGGCGATAATAGGGAACATTGGGCGATAATGTACGAATGTTGTGACCCGCGCATCAAGACAACCTAAGGAAACTTGTGCACTTGTCCAAAATAAGTACGAAAGTAAAATAAACATGCGCATTGGTCTGGAATAAGAACCGCGCATTAATCTTTATTAAGTTAAATGAACATGTGCACTGTTCCAAAATGAGAGCCGCGCATCAACGCAAATTAAATAAACATGCGCACTTGTCTGAATTAGAACCGCGCATCGAGGCAAGTTACATAAATATGCGCACTGGTCCGAAATGCGAGCGTTGTTTGAAGGTATCTATGGCAATCTATCCAGTCTACCAGATATACAAAAAATCTGTTCCCAATTTTTCTTGGAAAGAAATCTTTGTATGCATTTATCGGTCTATGTTCTGGTCCGGTGCTAAATTAATTATTGAGCTAGCTCTTTGCCGTCTCATCTTTTGAAGCTTGATATTTCAGGGAAATTCCTTCGCTCATGCACGCTGGAATGGGTCTTATTGCTTTTCGTAAGCTGGGACTTTGTCCTTGGACAAACTTGTTTTTGTTATCTGTCCATTTGCAACTCCATAAAGTCAGATGTGTTGCATAAAAATGGGTGTTTCATGTTTATTTATTGGGAAAATTATGTCTTTGAGGTATATAAAGAAAGTAAAAATGAACACCTTTTTCGCTAGTGGTATTTCCGCCGAGCACTGCCTGTTGTTGGTAGGTTCACATCGGGCGATGACTTGAGCACTGTGCCTGTTATTGGTAGGTTCACCTCGTGCCATGACTTGAGCACAGTGCCTGTTGTTGGTGGTTCACCTCGTGCCATGGCTTGAAGACTGTGCCTGTTGTTGGTAGGTTCACCTCGTGCCATGGCTTGAAGACTGTGCCTGTTGTTGGTAGGTTCACCTCGTGCCATGACTTGAGCACTGTGCCTGTTGTTGGTAGGTTCACCTCGTGCCATGACTTGAGCACTGTGCCTGTTGTTGGTAGGTTCACCTCGTGCCATGCCTTGAGCACTGTGCCTTTTGTTGGTAGGTTCACGTCGTGCCATGACTTGAGCACTGTGCCTGTTGTTGGTATGTTCACCTCGTGCCATGAGTTGAGCACAGTACCTGTTGTTGGTAGGTTCACCTCGTGCCATGACTTGAGCACTGTGCCTGTTGTTGGTAGGTTCACCTCGTGCCATGAGTTGAGCACTGTGCCTTTTGTTGGTAGGTTCACGTCGTGCCATGACTTGAGCACTGTGCCTGTTGTTGGTATGTTCACCTCGTGCCATGAGTTGAGCACAGTACCTGTTGTTGGTAGGTTCACCTCGTGCCATGACTTGAGCACTGTGCCAGTTGTTGGTAGGTTCACCTCGTGCCAGGCCTTGAGCACTGTGCCTGTTGTTGGTAGGTTCACCTCGTGCCATGACTTGAGCACTAGGCCTGTTGTTGGTAGGTTCACCTCGTGCCATGATTTGGTCCTGTCACGTTTCTGCGCCGCCGACTACAGGGACTGCGGCGTCATCGGCATCAAGATACAGCGCGTCACACGTATCCATAACCGCGTGCTGCGCGGCAAGTTTGAGGACACCCTCGCCGTGGAGCTTGACGATGAGGATTCGTATTATCCCCCTAACAAGTAAGTGCCCTTCTGACTACAATCTCTTTATTGCCATTAAGGAGGGAATGCGAATTTTTTTTTCTCGAAATTTATGAAGACCTGGGCAATGTCGGGATTATGTCCCTGCAATATTTTCTGTTATGTGTAGAGTGCATAGTGTTTTCTTAATATGCGGTACATAAATAAGGTGACTCTGAGCCAAATGTTTATGACGTATCATCATGTCAAACTTTTTCCGAAAAATTATCGAGTCATTGTGGCATGTATGCCTTAAAGGCAGCCGTGCTCATATTTGACCTTTGTGAAAGTTTGTTCATATTGACCTTTACATTTTTTATGTAGAAATACCAGTTATAAGAAGCTTTTGGAGTACTTATTCTGGATCTGGGATCCGGAGCTGCCCGGTGGAGCTAACGAACCACAGAGGGTGCTGGAGGATGGATTCATGGACGCCGCCACGTATAAGGTAATTAATTGCAAGGTAACTAATTGTAAGGTAACTAATTGCAAGGTAACTAATTGTAAGCTAACTGATTATAAGGTAATTAATTGCAAGGTAACTAATTGCAAGGTAACTAATCGTAAGATAACTGATTATAAGGTAATTAATTGCAAGGTAACTAATTGTAAGGTAACTAATCGTAAGATAACTGATTATAAGGTAATTAATTGTAAGGTGATTACTTGTAAAGTAGCTAATTGCAGGGTTTGTGAAGTGGCTAATTGTAAACCATTTAATTGTAAAGTTGTGAAGAAGTTTTAATTTCTTTAATTTCAGTGTCTTTAGAAAAAATGCATTAAAATTTTTGTTTTTTAAACGAATCTTTAAACGTTTCATGCACATTTGCAGCAATTAGGAAAAGAAGCGGCCGTCCCGCTGACAAACAGCATTAGCCTGGCGGACAGGTTCAGAATCAAGCATGCTGTCCGGATGGCTAAGAGTAAAGAGTACAGAGACAGCTGTCCTTTCAGGCATGGTAAGCAAATGTGTGGCCGATCTACGTTTGCTAGTTCAAAATAATATACCGAAAGTGGTGTTTGACGAAGATAACATGTGAGTTAGCGATTATGAATAAAAAGTGATTATGAAATAAATATAAAATAGATGAAGGGTGTATTGAAGTGGGTATTAATGAAATCCACGTGTAACGGCAATTTCAGACATTTTTCAGTCCCAAAGAAGAAACTTTGATAAAAAAAGCCCGAGAAGCTCAGGTTTACTCCAACAGGAAGATGTGCATTTCTTACCGACTTTTCTGCCATTATTAGCCCAGCTTACGTTACACGTAAGCTGGGGTATTCCTATCGGTTTGCGGGCGGTGTCCGTTAGTTAGTTAGTTAGTTAGTTAGTTAGTTAGTTAGTTAGTTGTTTATTTAGTAAACTTTGGTTCAAAATGCATCTACTCCTACAATTTTGATTCGATGTCATTTATTTTTGGTGTGAGGCATCCCTAAGGGTTCGTGCATACGGCTTGTGCTTTTCTAGTCGATCGGGTGATTTTTGAATTTTTGGCGAATTTTTAAAGAAAAAATTTTAAAATGTATCCCCTCCTACATTTTTGACCGGATGTGATTTATTTTTGGTATGAGGCACCCCTAAAGTGTCGCGCATACGGCTTGTGCTTTTTTAGTCGATCGGGCAATTTTTGTATTTTTGGGGAATTTTTTAAGCAAAAATTTAGAAAATAATTCAAAATGCATCTACTCCTACAATTTTGATTCGATGTCATTTATTTTTGGTGTGAGGCATCCCTTAGGAGTCGTGCATACGGCTTGTGCTTTTTTAGTCGATCGGGTGATTTTTGAATTTTTGGGGAATTTTTAAAGAAAAAATTTTAAAATGTGTCTCCTCCTACATTTTTGACCGGGTGTGATTTATTTTTGGTATGAGGCACCCCTAAAGGGTCGTGCATACGGCTTTTGCTTTTCTAGTCGATCGGGTGATTTTTGAATTTTTGGGGAATTTTGAAGAAAAAAAATTTAAAATGTATCTCGTCCTACATTTTTGATCCGAAACCTCTCAAAGATCCGATGACCCTAAAAGGTCGTGCATACGGCTTGTGCTTTTTAGTCGATCGGACAATTTTTGTATTTTTAGGGAGCTTTTGAAGAAAAAAACTTCAAAATGCATTTTCCCCTACAGTTTTGATCTTTCTCTCTCTCTTTTTTTTTTTTTTTTGGTTTGAGGCATCCCTAAGGGGTTGAGCATACGGCTTGCGCTTTTTAGTCGATCCGATAATTTCTGTATTTTTAGGGAATTTTTGAAGAAAAACTCCAAATGCATTTCCTCCTACAGTTTTAATCCGATTTCATTTATTTTTGGTATGAGGCATCCTTAGGTGGGTCGGGCATACGGCTTGTGCTATTTGACTCGACTTGGGAATTCTTGATTTCGATAGGGAATTTTTGATGAAAATACCTCAAAATGCATCTTCTCCTGCAGTTTTGATCAGACATCATTTATTTTGGGGCTGAGGCATGCTTAGGGTGTCGTGAATACGGCCTGTGCTTTTCGAGTCGATCAGAATTTTTGGTGAATTTTTGAATAAAAAAACTTCAAAATGCATTTCCTCCTACTGTTGTTATCAGATTTCATTTATTTTTGATACAAGCCGACTTTAGGGGGTCATGCATACGGCTTGTGCTTTTTGAGTGAATTGGAAAACTTTTGAATTTTTTTCGGAATTTAAAAAAAAAATAAATGAATCTTCTCCTGCAGCGTATAAACGCAAGTTAAATGAACTTGCGCAGTAGTCAGATTTAACAACCGCACATCGACGCAAGTTAAATAAACATTCGCATTGGTCCGAAATGTGAACCATTGACGGAAGATAAACATGCAAACTGCTCCAAAATAAGCACCGCGCATCAACGCAAGTTAAATAAACATGCGCAATGGTCCGAAAAAAGAACTACGCGTCGACGCAAATTGAATAGACATGCGCAGTGGTCGGAAATGCGGATCGAGCATCAACGCAACCTGAAGAAACATGCGCACTGGTCCGAAATGCGAACCGCGCATCAACGCAAGTTAAATAAATATGCACACTGGTCCGAAAAAAAGAACCGCGCATCAGCGCAACCCAAAGAAACATGCGCACTGGTCTGAAATGAGAACCACGCATCAACGCAAGTTAAATAAACATAGGCAATGGTCGGAAATGCGAACCGCGCGTCGACGGATGTTAAATAAACATGCGATCCGGTCCAAAATAAGCACCGCACATCAACGCAAGTTTAACAAACATGCGCACTTGTCCGAAAAAAGAACCACACATTGGCGAAAGTTGAATAGACATGCGCAGTGGTCTGAAATGAGAACCTCGCATCAACGCAAGTTAAATAAACATTCGCAGTGGTCCGAAGAAAGAACCACGAATCGACGCAAATTGAATAGACATAAGAGTCGGGCATCGACGGGACTGAAATAAACATGCGTTCTGGTCCGAAATGCAATTCGCGTGTCAACGCAAGTTAAGTGAACCTACGCACTGGTCCGAAATGCGAACCTCGCATGAACGCAACCTAAAGAAACAGGTACACTGGTCCGAATTCCGAACCGCTCCTCAGCGCAAGTTAAATACACATTTGCACTGATCTAAAATAAGTACCGAGTACCAACACAATTTAAATAAATATGCGCACTGGTCCAAAATGCGAACCACGCATCAACACAAGTTAAATAAACGTGCGCACTGGTGGAAAATGCGAAACGTTCATTAACGCAAGCTAAATAAACAAACACACTGGTCAGAAATGGGAACCGAGCATTAACGCAAGTTAAATAAACATGCGCACTGGTTAGAAATGCGAACCGAACTGCGCATTAACGCAAGTTAAATAACGTGCGCACTATTCAAAATAAGAACCGCGCATCAACTCAAATTAAAGAAATATGCGCATTGGCCTGAAATAAGAACCGCACATCGACACACGTTAAATAAACATGCGCAGTGGTTCGAAATGCGAACCACGCGCCAACGGAAGTTAAATAAATATTTGCACTGGTCCAAAATAAGTACCGCGCATCAACGCAAGTTAAATAAACATGCGCACTGGTCCGAAATTCGAACTGCTCATTAACGCAAGTTGAATAAACATGCGTACTGGTCCAAAATGCAAACCGCGCACCAACGCAAGTTAGATTAACATATGAACACGTCCAAAATAAGCACCGTGCATCAACGCAAGATAGATAAACATGCAAACTCTTCCGAAATGCGAACCGCGCATCAAGGCAACCTAAGGAAACTTGTGCACTTGTCCAAAATAAGTACCGCTCATCAACGCAAGTAAAATAAACATGCGCACTGATCCGAAATAAGAACCACACATCAACACAAGTAAATAAACATGCGCATTGATCCGAAAGAAGAACCGCACATCAACACAAGGTAAATAAACATGCGCACTGATCCGAAATAGGAACCGCACATCAACACAAGGTAAAAAAACATGGGCGCTGGTCCGAAATGCCAACCGCACATCAACGCAAGTTAAATAAACATGTGCACTGGTCCAAAATAAGCACCGCGCATCAACGCAAGTTAAATAAACATGCGCACTGGTCCGAAATTCGAACCGCGCATCAACGCCACATAAATAAACGTGTGGAGTGGTTCGAAATGTGAACCACGCTCCAACGCAAGTTAAATAAACATTTGTACTGGTCCAGAATAAGCACCGCGCATCAATGCAAGTTAAATAAACATGCGCTGTGGTCCGATATTCGAACCGCGCGTCAACGCAAGTTAAATAAACATGCGCACCGTGCAAGTTAGATGAACATGGAAACTCTTCCGAAATGCGAACCGCGTATCAAGACAACCTAAGGAAACTTGTGCACTTGTCCAAAATAAGTACCGCTCATCAACGAAAGTAAAATAAACATGCGCATTGGTCTGGAATAAGAACCGCGCATTAATCTTTATTAAGTTAAATGAACATGTGCACGGTTCCAAAATGAGAGCCGCGCATCAACGCAAATTAAATAATCATGCGTACTTGTCTGAATAAGAACCGCGCATCGAGGCAAGTTACATAAATATGCGCACTGGTCTGAAATGCGAGCGTTGTTTGAAGGTATCTATGGCAGACTATCCAGTCTACCAGAGATACAAAAAATCTGTTCCCCATTTTTCACGTAAGAAATATTTGTATGCATTTATCGGTCTATGTTCTGGTCCGGTGCTAAATTAATTATTGAGCTAGCTCTTTGCCGTCGCATCTTTTGAAGCCCGATATTTCAGGGAAATTCCTGCACGCTGGAATGGGTCTTATTGCTTTTCGTAAGCTGGGACTTTGTCCTTGGACAAACTTGTTTTCCAGTTAACATGTTTAACTCTACTTTAAGCATAGTTTTTTGTGATTTATTCTGCCTGGACTTTTGTAGTATATTAATGAAAATAAAAAAAAAGCGGTTGTTGTTTGTCAGGTGTTTTAATGATTGACTCCGTGTCCTTTTTATTATAGGCCAAATCATAATTTCCAAAGTGTATATTGGAAAAAGTTCCCAGTGTTCAGAAAGCAAACCGTGAGTATAGATCCTCTACGAGCTGTATCTTAAATTCCGTGACAATATCGGCTAAGTCCAGTTTCGCATTGTATGATATTTGTTCTGTATAAATAAAAAGTAAACTTGAAGCGTAGAAATTAACAGGGAATATGGGGGGGGGGGGGGGGACGCATTGTATAGTAAGAGGAAGTGAAAGGATAATTGTATGTTTTTAACCTTTCCCCTGTTGCTGATTACAGTGTAGAAAAAAGCCGGTACCCAAAAGCAGACACAGTGTTCAGGCCTCGAAAAGAAGGAGACGAGAAAACATGTACGTAAATGTTATCGGTCTTCTAATGCTTTACAATACTTGAGTTTGTGGACCACAACTATGTTTTAGATTTAAATTTTGAGAGCACTTCGTTTTAAAGGTGAATTTGTTTTGTTTTAAAATTTAGAAGATAAAGTATTTAAAGATGTACGTTTCGACATGAGCTATTTTGTTCAGAGCAAATTTTCGTTCTCTTTTTTCTCTATTTTTTTCTTTTGTATATTTGCCATTTATGTAACCTTTAATGTCTTTGTAATTATTTAGCTCTTAGCAATCTTGGACTAGGTAAAAACTGCTGTTTGACTGTTGTTTCTGACACAAGAATTCATTTTAAATGTTGTAGTAAATTTTCTTAGACTAAAAGCTCTGTTTTTGAGTTGCTTAGTAAAAGTGCTGATTTTAGCAGCTGGCAAAATATTCTGTTCGCAAGACTAGAAACAAAGAACGAAAGTTGAAATATAAAGTGTGATTTTGTCAGTAATTTATTTGGAACTAATTAGCTTGGCTTTCACTTTAGAACAAAATATTTCGCTGGCAATCTTGGTGCTGTAAGTCGCAGTAGGGATTACAAACCTTCTTCATTCACTAGCTTTTATAAGATTTAAATAAACTAGCCTTTGCTTTTATTCTTGAGTTACCGTGGATTAATTAGGATTTTATACTTAGCTGTCTTAAGTGTGTACTTTTATTCTCTTCATGTTGGAAATGTATATTTAAAAAAATGTATTGAAAGGAAAGAGAAGAATGAAAAATAAAGAGCTTCGTGTTTCCTTATAAAAAAAGCTATAGCTTTGGATGAACTTATATTCTAACACTTCCAACGCTATTCTAACACTGCCCAATTCTGTGTTCAGAAATAAGCATTTCTTCAAAAGAATCAAATGATATTTCTGATTTGAAAAGTCTTAAGTCTGAGGTCATCTCGCGTAATTCATTCGAATGTTGAATTGTTATAAATTTGTGGTTCAGTAAAACATGCTGCCTTTGGAAATCTTGGGAAAAGCTGTTGTACAGTGAAAATAAGAGGTTGTACTTGTATCTGAAATCATCGCAATTATATTCCCACAGTTCCTAAGCTCCCGTGTAATAATTATTGTATAACTTGAGTCTTTCGAAAAGGTCTAGTGTTTTAGCAGGCCTTGGGCTTAGTTACAGAGGTATGTAATCCGTGGGGCCGCTTGGTAGCTAACTGTTACAATGCATGTCTAAAAAAAGTGAAGAATGAGGGTACTCTTTGGTACTAAACGCGGTCAGCGCGGAGTGTAACTTATACTAAGTAGAGAGGGTGGGGGGTTATTTGTTGTCGTATAGTCATTTAGTCATATAGTCATTTAGTACTCGACTTTTTTCAAATAAAGAGAGATTATTTCGGAACTACAGTCCGGGTACAGCAAGTGATGACAACTCTGCATTTATATGCTGTGATCGCGGTTCTGACTGCTCGTGTAAGCCCGCACTCAGTGGTTTCTGTAACAGGGTGTCCGCGTTTTGTATGTTAGGGTCTTTTTCCAACGTCTGCATCAAGTAGCCGATTTAAATAGTCATCGACACGCGTGGTAACCATTTGTAAGTTTATAACCCCCCAACCCTCCCCAGGGTAAACCACAGCTGGCAGCCAATCAAGACAGCGTGTTTTCTTTTGTTGATATTTGACATTAACGAGAGTTATCCGCACACGTGACTGCAGATAAGCTGGAGCGCTCGTCCAGCGTCATGAGCATGGGTGACCTGTGCTCGACACGCACGCCGTGCGAATGCAGCGGGCGCCAGTCCGAGTGGTTCGTCTTCAATCATCACCTGGCCATGCCCGAATATGTGGTCGACTTCGAGTACGTCACTCGGGTAAGTGGAAGCAATTTCATATTTTACATGCGACCTGTGATCAGTCGTGATTTTGCTGTAACTTAGTATTATATGTGACAGCGAGTTCCGTAGTTGTTTGGCAGCATATACAGAGATGAAGCATTCGCAGCTATAATAATTAGATAATTATAAATAACAAAATTGATGGAGAAAATGGCGGACATGTGGCTTATTGATACTTACAGCTGTCGCCCAAGTCGCCGTTCCTGTCGCACGAGGAAGGCTTGAAGGCCAGCAGGGAGAGGTCGCTCGTGTCCCCTGTAGACGACCTGTCCGCCGATAACGATGTGCTACAGATGGAGCCCAGTATCGAGAGTCGCCCAAGGTAAATTTGACCACCTCCCCCCCCTCCCCCCCCCATTCATTGCCATCTCCCATAAGTTGCGTGTATTTTGAAATGCATTGCTGTTTTTACCTTATATGTGATATCATTTTAGGGAGTAAAGTGAAAAGTGAGAGCGTTTTAGTTGCCATAGCTTTCCTAATGAAGTGGACATTTGATTGAGATTTACTTACTTAAGTGCTTGCCTCCGAATTTATAAATGCGATATAAAACCTCTAACCACTGTCGCACGATTTAAATGGAAAGAACATTTATGTTAAAGGATAGGTTTTACTTAAAGTGCCGTATTCAAAATATAAATGATGAATATTTCAGAATAACTCAGCTGACAAATGAATCTCTCTTAGAAGCTTCTAGAGCCAAGGCCCTAGAAAATATCACAACCCTGGATCTCCATGGCAACGGCCTGACCAAGCTGAAAGGCTTGAACTGTCTGACGCATTTAGAGAAACTCATTGTTAGCTTTAATGAGCTCACGCGGCTCGATGACGTGGCATATATGGTAGGGATGTCTCTTGCTTATGTTGCGCTCACCCTCAGCCCCCACCCCCCCACTTCCTCCAAAAAAAAAAAAAAAATCAAACAGACGAAAAATGGTTTTGAAAAAGGTGTGAAAAAAGTACGTGTATATCAAATGTTACGTGGCAAACCATGGCGTGGTCACTTCTTTTTAGTAATTAAAAAAAAAGTAAGTTAAAAAAAGTAAGTTTATAAAATGGGAATGCTAAGGATGAACCGTGTATGGAAGCATAGCCTTTGCTTAACCGTCGGGGAATCTCAGCCTGACCACCGCCACTTCCCACACTTGATTCCATTTGATTCTTGTGATCGGCGGTGAGTAAAAAGCGTCACTAAATAACAGTTTACGCGTAACTTTTCCGTGATCTTGGATGTTTTTTTCATTGAATTTTTGTCATTTAATAATGGAAATATGAGTGTCTGATGACAACATTACAGGGTTTAATCTACTTCGATGCAAGTTTCAACAAAGTCAGTACTCTAGAAGGTTTAAAGGTAAGAAAACACGCTTGAATATTATGTGCGATAAAATACAAATTATCTATGTCTGTTTTGTCTGCATAAAGTATGTGCTTTTTTTATAAAGTTTAATTTTAAATTTTTAACACGTCACGGTTGAAAATAACAAAGCTGTGTTATATTGGTATTAAATTGATCCATTGATCTGACTTACAATAAAAGTTCCACATTTTATACTGTGATATCACTGTTCAAAACCAGACACGCTGTAATTCTTCCTTCAGGTGTCTTTGAAACTGAGATTTTTATACTGAAACTCCCGCCGGTCCTAGGTAAAGTAGCCGGATAGAATGCGTACGGTTTTTACATTCAGCCCGAATTTTGGACCTTTGAAAATAATATTTTAACTTTTTTCGTAATTTTTAGAGTATGTCCAAATTAAAATATCTTGATCTGACGTGGAACCAGCTGCAAAATACACGAGAGGATGTGTCAATCATGAGGAAGCACTGCCCTGTCCTCGCCACCCTCGACCTGCGACATAACCACTGGCAAAAGGTAGGCTACGGCTTATTTTGTGAGCGCAGAAATTGTCAGACTCAAATAAGAAAAAAAATCAACGACACGACACTCACAAAAGCGCATACATGACAAAAGTGTAAGTATTTTAGGAAGATGGGTTACTCATAGTTGTTTGAAAATTTGAATCAAGGTAGGATTGTTTTGGTTGGTGAAGGGGTGGGGGTACGGTTGTGGAATGATGTGTAACATTTATTTTGTTCCCTGAGAAATAACAACAGAACAGATTGCCGTGAAATCAAGACCACCTTATGATTTTAACAACGTCATATTTCACCAAAATAAAAGACAATACTACTACAGGTACTGAACTTTGAGTGGACTTGAGATATTTTGGGACATTTTAAATAAGCGATTGAAAACGGATTTACAAGACTTCCATGTGTTATCGACGTGCTAATATGTACAGTGTTGGGTCTACCCACATAGCACGTGTGCATTTCGGTCATAAAGTACATGTGCATTTCGGTTATAAAGCACATGTGCATTTCGGTCTTTTTTACCCACGTGTTTCCATTTTTGCAAGTCCACTCATTCTTCTCGGCCTGTACCTAATTTGGTGATTTCACTGTTTTATACCGATGGCGTGCTGTTACTTTGCAAATACTGAGGTGCTGTCGTAATTTTATGCTGTTAAGATTTGAATTTTGCCAAACAACAGTGTATGATTTGAGAAGTTTTAATACGATTTTTTGCGTGAAATTCAATATTGAAGACAAATAACAGTTTCGTTTTAAATCTGATTTATTTACGTGAGTCTTTAGCTTGAAGAGAAATGAACAAATTTATGCTTCATCAATAAATTTATAGTGTTTATTCATTTTTAATGTTACATTCGTTTTATTCTTGGTTTCATTTCTTAAAGCCTTTTGACGTGCTAGTTCCATCACTTTGGGTCCACACGTATTTGTGTAACCAGCTGCCAGACCTTTGATCAGATTACTTTTCAAGGTCTGGTTTTACCTTACCCTGTGTTGTTCCTTAACGGAATGCTATCATTCCATGTTATTATTTCTATATTTTTGGTTTGTGATATGTTAAAATTGGAAAAAAAAAATAATGTACCAAATCATTCCTTCTTAGGTTGTGAGAACGCTGTTTCAGTATCGCATTTGGCTAGTTTTAGGCGGTACTCCATTTGAATTAACTCTTTGCCGATTTATTAACAAAAATTGCGCGACTTTAAAATTTGGTCTAAATGATGGTAAAAGAGTTCCGCTTCTCGTTTGCGGCGTTCATAAGTCCGTCTGTGCAACTTTGCTAACCACCGTGTCACTGCACAGTCTACAATTCCATGGATATGGATGCTGAGAATGGGGAGGGCGAGGGGGGGGGGAGGCGGGGTGCCTAGGCGGATATTTTGGTCTTATACGTTAAGCAGGTGGTTGCGGTAGATTGTGATCTTCCGAGTGGGCACGATGTCTCTGGACATTCTTGTTTTAGTTCTGGTTTAATTACTGTTTCTTGTTCTTCTTGTTTATCTATAAAGTTGACTCTGTTTTGTTATTGAAATAAAAGAGCTCAGTTGGAGTATATAAGAGCGCCAGAGACGAAACGAAAGACGTTGTCGTAAGACGCAGTAATTTTCCGGTGTTGTTTTCATCCCGCACCTCCCTCAGAAGCTGTCTGTACATGCATAACTGTGCGGGACTTAAGACTTGGGAGATTTTGAGCAATTCCTGTATTGTACTGATTCACTGGTTTTCTTTATCGGTTTTAAAAAATAAGTCACGGGAAATTCGGCTTTGAATTTTTATGACAAGAGACGTTCAGTTAAAGAAGTTCACTTTGTAAATACAGTATAACGACATCGGATGTAACGACATTCAGCTTATAACGCCATAATTTTCTGGGTCCATATAAGCTTTTCTTTGCTCACATATATCGGCTATTACGTCACATCGATTATAACGTTGTATTTGCACGTGTCATGTCGTAGGAGCGAGGTCGTACTGTACGTTGATACTGGCCCTGGATAGTTCGCGAGTTCTGAACTGTCAGCTATTCGAAGCTCGGAATAAAACGTTCAAGTAAAGAGCTATAAAAAACGTTCTGGATAATTTTTTAACCGTCTTTAGTTAATTAATTCTCAAAATCACTGGTCTTGTCTGAGCATGCTTCGTAGGTTAAAACGGGTATTAGTTGATGTACTTAAAAAAACCATGTATTGTATGTTCTCGATGTGTAAATACTTGTACAGCAAGATGGACCGGCAATAAGCAATAGGAACTTCATCCGCGCTCAGAAGAAAAAGGTATCGCAAACCGAGCTTGCTTCACCCGATGGTATTTTTGTTGGTGTTTCTGTCATTTTTTTCTCTTTATTTGGTGGGGGCAGGGGCGAAATTTGATTTTTGACAGTTCATTGAAAGTATTTTTTGCGGCTTAATTTTTGTTCAGAAGCACTTTTTTAGCCTCAGTTGTGTTTTCACAAGTGTGGAATTTTTTAGAATTTTTTTGAATTCGTCGGACTGGCCGTAATGGAATCCATGTGTGTTTTAGTCGTTTTTGAATTTTGAAACTATTTGAAATATTGTACCAAGATCGGAATTAAAATATGGATTCTTTTTTTGGAACTGAAATAAATTTTAAAAAAATTTATGACGTAATTTTGAGCAAAACAATGTTGGGTGTCAAGCTTGTCTGCTAATGTATCTATGTGCATAACAACATATAATACTTGGTTCCATTCAGAAACTTAGATTTGGGCTCCAAAAACAAAAGTGAGACGGTGCGCAAATCTAAAGTTGTGTTCAGACATATCAAAGAACAAGGTCACATATAAGTACGACAGGGAAAGAAAAATGCACCCTCGGATTGTAGGGCTGAAAACGTATTTCTTGCCTTGGATTTATTGGCAAACTGTTCTTTGAAATGTTGTTTATTCACAGACTCAGTTTTCCTTTTATTTTGGATGTTTTCCCCTACAATTGCAGAGCTTTCCACAGCACTCGTATCACTGGAAGAAATTGCAATTACCTTCAAAACATTTGCACTTTGTACAGATTGAGTGACGAGTACGGATTCAACTGTGTGTGCAGAAAGGGAGCGGAGCGTAAACACTACCCCTTTGCTTAGATACCTGTTGGCGGATATATTAATGCGCGTTGATTCTGTCTGGCGCGAAAATTTGATGTGAACAACAAGAAAGAAAAGCCAAATTTAAGTCCCCTCTGCACCCCCTCCCGACCACTACCACCCCCCTCTTTCCTATTACAAATACCAGTTGCATCTGCACTCGATTAAAGTATAATAGTTTAAGGTTTTATTAACTGGTAAATAATACAAATGGTGATAATTTTAGATTTCATTATTGCCACGCACTGTTAAAATTAAAAGAACTGACATTAACATGAATTTGTCCAGATCTCGAAATGACGTGTAAAGCTATGAGACATAAGCAATAAGTATTCTACATGTCGGGATATTTCTTTTAACATTTTCTTCTAAACATAAATGTAAATAATTTTGCAATAAATACATCAAACCCGCTACAGGATACCTATAGTATCACTCTAAAACATTGTTTTCTGGAAACATTTTGATTCATTATGTGAAAGTGATTAATTGCCGCAAACTACTAATTTGTTAACCACGGCTTTTCAGTAGCTGTTAACTGCGATTTCTTACTGTTTAACCATAATTAATCGTACGTTTTAACCTATTGACTGAAGTTTATCCAGTTTACCCAACAATAAATCGTGATGAGTTAGTGGTCAATCAGTGAGTTATCACGAATACACCCTGGGGTGTTTTAACACTGACTTCGCGAGTAAAAAGCATATTTTTTTCCGCATTCCACAATCTTTATCATTACGTGCAACAGGATATAACGGCATATATTCTCAAAGACATGTCGTGTTTCTGTGATTTTTGTGTAACTGTATTTATTTTGGGTGTTCGGGGCTCTGCATGTGGTCTAGTTAGCAGCTTCTTTTATACGGGCCGCTAGAATTAGGTACAATAAAGCTTATGAACAGTCCTTATTCAGAACCAACAAAAAAAAAAAAAAAAACAGACACCAATGGCACTATTATTTTGTTATCGCTGTGCATTTTTAAAATTATATACCAGTTATTTTACTTTTTTTCTGTCATTGCACTTAAAACACATTTAGGATTTGGTATGGGTAAGCCGTTTATGTATGTAAATAATCTGTGTTGACATGTCATGTCTGCACGTCTGTCTTGTCTGACAGTATGCCCTGTCAGTTATGGCCACTTTTTTAATGAGCGTGCATTGTAGGGGGTGTGGGGTGTAAATGCTTGTGCATCATCTGCTGTGACGTAAGCCATATGGAGCTTTTACATGGTCATTTAATCTTCGTGGATGACTATGTTTGAATGTCCGTTAAAAAAACTGATAATAAATAAAACATTTTTATGAGAAAGCACGAATGCTATTTATAATAAAAGTGAAAAATAAATGTCTCGTTTCTTGTAGCTCCACATGCGCGTTATCACACGTGCTTAATGGAATTCCGCATTTCCAGTCTTGCTATTGCTGGTTCTTTGTTCAACCTATTGTGTATTGGAGTGAATACGCTTTAACATAAATATCGGGACTTGGTAACTAGCGGGTTGTGGGTTTTTTCCAGCTTAACTAGACTGTACATAGACATGACACAGGTTACTTACCAAACACTTTTGATCGAAGCTACTGCACACGCACGTGCATGTCAGTGCACATAAAAGTCGTGGCATGTTCAAGCTCAACTATTTTGCACGAGAATTGTTCTACACATCATTTTAGCACGTACAAGATGCTGAGTCTTGTCGCATGTAAATTTTTTCCCACTAAAATAATGATAATTATAAAATAATAATGGTTATTAGTATTTTCTTACAATCTGATGGGTTCGTTCTGAAAAAAAGTAATTTAAAGTGTCCAAGTAAGAAACTAGGTACGGTGACACATACAGAAGCAAGGGTTTGTCATTGACCAGTAAATCTCTTTCATTTTATGTGTATAGGGGAGGGGCTGGGAAGATGTGCAAAATGACACGCAGGTCACAAATTGTGTCTTGCAATTTTCTGCACTACGTTGAGTGTGCTTCAATGTATCTTCAGAAGGATTGATAAAAAAACTTGTCATGGAAACAACAGCAGGGAGAAGGGGAGGAGAAGGGCGGCATTTCTAACAGAAAAAAATTAAAGCAGTGACTGATAAACCGTACTTTATGGGGAATAAGTTCCTCGTGGCCAGTTTCATGAGATAACGATACAATTATGGGTTCTTTAATACTACATTGTTTCTAAAATGAGGAAAGCATTATCATAGTAAATAAGTTTGCTGTAATTTAGAAAATGACACAGCTGAATGCCAGTTAATATATGTCTTGTGGTTTGTCTTTTTAAAACGCAGAAAGAAGGACTGAGATTGCGTGCTATCGGCAGAATAAAGACGCTGACCATGCTGAATGGCACGCCGGTGTCTGAGCAGGAGTCTGCTGCCGCGCTCAGGATGGCTGCCGGCTCCAGAATCTCACAGGTGGGCCACTCGGTGGGCGGCTGGTGGGCGGGGGAAGGGGGGTGGGACGCGCACGCGGGTGTATGAGCAGGAGTCTGCTGCCGCGCTCAGGATGGCTGCCGGCTCCAGAATCTCACAGGTGGGCCACTCGGTGGGCGGCTGGTGGGCGGGGGAAGGGGGGGGGGACGGGCACGCGGGTGTATGAGCAGGAGTCTGCTGCCGCGCTCAGGATGGCTGCCGGCTCCAGGATCTCACAGGTGGGCCACTCGGTGGGCGGCTGGTGGGCGGGGGAAGGGGGGGGGGACGGGCACGCGGGTGTATGAGCAGGAGTCTGCTGCCGCGCTCAGGATGGCTGCCGGCTCCAGAATCTCACAGGTGGGCCACTCGGTGGGCGGCTGGTAGCGGGGGGTGGGGTGGGGAGCTGAGAGTTGTGGCGTTGTGTGTGAGCTGAGGGACCGTTCATAATTTGTGCACGCACAATTTTGATAATTTTTATATCCCTCCCGCCGTACACAAGCGTAGACATTTGGCAGTCCCCAAGTACTTACGTACGTCATAGACTTGTTGCTGTTATAGCCAATAGATGACGTCGGTTACGCGTACAGGATAGGGGTGTAAAAAATTTTGGTGGCTGCATTTTTTACTTCTGTTCATAGTTACTTACACCGTTATGTGTCTTCGGAATTATTTTGGCAAAACTGACTGTCGCCGTATTCACAAACGTTAACTGCAGAGTTAACTGTACCCATAGGAGCGAAATTCAGTTGATCTAATTGTTTCGCGCAAACATTTTTCATATGGACTTATTTTGTCAAACAAGACAAAATTATTAATTTGGTTTCGGACATTGTGGTTGCTGACGGAGCAGTTAACGGAATCAGTTAACTGTGCAGTTAACATTTTTCAATACGACCACTGCATTTGAAGAGTGTAGGTAAGCGTTTAGGCAACTGACTTTCAATGTGAGCCATTCAAGTAATGCAAATTATGTATCATGCTGTTCAAGTAAAAGAAAGTAAACAGATCAAATAGGAACACCAATAAGTAAATGAAAATTTTATACAAGAAATTTACAAACAAGCAATTTTGTTGCTGTAGAAAAAGTAGTTAAATGAAATAAAAGAGAAACAAAACTTATAATAATTGTTCAAATTGCCCTTAGTACGAAGGGAATTTGTTACAATTCGTGGCTATGGAAAAAAAAAACAAATAAAACAGGTCATGAATTACAAAAAAAAATGCTCTTTTTATGATAGAATTTTGTGGCTTTTCGTGAAAAAAATACAAAAATAAATAGATAAAGTTAAAATAAATCAATCAAAATTAGGTGTCCGAAATTATCTCAATAAACCTATTGAACGATTTGCTGGCTATTCTAGTGTTGTAGTGTCTCGTCAGGTATTGCTTTTGTCTCACTCGCGCACGGACTGGGTACGGCCGAGGTCGCTAAGCCTAGCCTCGTCCATACAGCTCTTACCGTGGCTATTGTAGTGTTGTGATATGTCGCCTGGTGTCGCTTCTGTCTCACTCGCGCACGGACACGGTACGGCCGAGGTCGCTAAGCCTAGCCTCGTCCATTCAGCTCTTACGGTGGCTGTTCTAATGTTGTAATATGTCGCCAGGTGTCGCTTCTGTCTCACTCGTGCACGGACACGGTACATACAGCTCTTACCGTGGCTATTGTAGTGTTATAATATGACGTCAGGTGTCGCTTCTGTCTCACTCGCGCACGGACAAGGCACGGCCGAGATCGCTAAGCCAAGCCTCGTCCATACAGCTCTTACCGTGGCTATTCTAGTGCTGTGATATGTCGACAGGTGTCGCTTCTGTCTCACTCGCGCACGGACAAGGCACGGCCGAGGTCGCTAAGCCTAACCTCGTCCATACAGCTCTTACCGTGGCTATTCTAGTGTTGTAATATGTCGTCAGGTGTCGCTTCTGTCTCACTCGCGCACGGACACGGTGCGGCCGAGGTCGCTAAGCCTAGCCTCGTCCATTCAGCTCTTTCCGTGGCTATTCTAATGTTGTAATATGTCGTCAGGTGTCGCTTCTGTCTCACTCGCGCACGGACACGGTGCGGCCGAGGTCGCTAAGCCTAGCCTCGTCCATTCAGCTCTTTCCGTGGCTATTCTAATGTTGTAATATGTCGCCAGGCGTCGCTTCTGTCTCACTCGCGCACGGACACGGTGCGGCCGAGGTCGCTAAGCCTAGCCTCGTCCATTCAGCTCTTACCGTGGCTATTCTAGTGTTGTAATATGTCGCCAGGTGTCGCTTCTGTCTCACTCGCGCACGGACACGGTACGGCCGAGGTCGCTAAGCCTGGCGTCGTCCATACAGCTCTTACCGTGACTATTGTAGTGTTGTAATATGTCGTCAGGTGTCCCTCTTGTCTCACTCGCGCACGGATACGGTACGGCCGAGATCGCTAAGCCTGGCGTCGTCCGCACAGATCCTGTCCACGTACAGCCGAAACAGACCCGACAGAAGCGGAGACCAGGACAATCAGTGGCTCTCAAAGGTACATTTTATTTCGTCCTTGGAGGGCGTATTTGTCAACGATGATTTTTTAGTATTTAGGTCTATTTTACAAGCTTCTCACATTTTTAATTCAGTTGAAAGTAAGTAATGGGATTCTAAAAAGATTGAAACATGATTTAATACAAAAATTTATTGGCTATCTTTCTGTATTTTCTCCTTTTAAGCTGTAAGGTTAATTTGTTATCTTTTAATTTTTAGTGTATGATTTTGTAGTACCACCTCAATAATTGAGGTGGTGATGGTAACACCATAATAGCTTGTTCCTTGCATTGCGTGAGCGGTTAACTTAAAGACATGTCTACATCAAGTTTATTTAGATTTCTCGTGCCGTTTCTCGGTGAAGTGCACCTGACTCTGAACTCTAGGTGACGACCTTGAACCTTGATAGCCAGCACATCAGCAAGATCAGCAATGTGGAGAGGCTGGACCACCTCAGATACGCCACCTTCAACGACAACGACATAACCAAAATAGAGGTAGAAAATGGTTTTGTCGTATAACAAATATCGAATCGCCCCCTCGCCCATCCTCCAAACAACACAAAAGAAATAAGAAATAAAAAAGGGCCCACCGTTGTCCATCGGTGTCTGTCTGGCAGTTCCACACGGGCAGAAGTGTACGTAGGTTTAAGTCCGCCCTCTTGTCCATGTTCCAGGTCATAGGTTCCTTGGCTAATACTTCCCCTTTTTTACCATGCATCTCTAACGTTTTGGCTGATTACTGATGCCAGGCGGTGATTACACTTCCCACATTCAAATCATGGTTGATTTTTTTTTAAATTTTACCATTATTATTTTTTTCGTAACTAAGGACGATTAGATCTGAACACTGGCTTCTGGTTCCTTACAGATATTGGGTGAAATCTTGTTATATTTAGAATATGCGAATGATATAAGTTTAAACAATTATTAGTATTTGGATTCGGCAACGTGAATTACTAGAAGCGAGAGGTTTCGTTAGATCATAGTTGCCATGGTTAAGCATTGATGGTAAAGTTCAAAGTACAACCAAATGTCGTATTTTGTTGCAGGGTTTAGAAAGTTGTTTAAATCTTGAAGAGCTATCACTAGAGCACAACTGCATTACAAAAATAGAAGGTTTAAACAAATTGACTAAGCTCCGAAGACTAAGTCTTGGGCATAACTACATCTCCTCTTTAGAAAACTGTGGTTTAGAGAAACTGCCGAATCTGCAGTATCTGTCACTAGAGAGCAATCGGTAGGTGAATTCCGGTGACGTCAACATAATGACTCATCACTTCCGTATTTATTTCTGTTGCTTGAGTAGTGTCGCGTGATGCAACGCCAGTCCCAAACAAACAAGCGCTTGCACACAAAAACATAGATTTCTTCTCGGAATGTGATATAATATATCTGTACAAACTGTAGACGTACAACAAAAGACATTGTTTACAGCTCGGCTTTTACTGCCATTTAGCTAGTGGTAATTAAATGGCAAATTCAAATCTCTTTTAATGGAATAGTTCAGAATTTTAAAAGTAATTTGGGCAATGTTTCATTTCATTTTAATTTATTTTAACAAGAATCAAGTCATTGGTGGGATTGCAACGCAACAGCGCCTTGGTTGAGCTTTACGTGGGGAACAACCGCATTGAAAATCTGCGTGAAGTGTTTGTGCTGAAAAGCTTGCAAGCCCTGGTTATTCTTGATCTGTTTGGCAATCCCGTGGCCACTTCGGCAGATAATTACCGGCTGTTTGTGATCTACCACCTGAAGCCACTCAAAGCCCTCGATGGAACGGCTATAGTAAGTAGGATCATCTCAAAGTCACCATGTCGAAATACTTCTTAAAATTATTTAAATACATGGGAGCATGGGCGTTTAATTCTTGTATATCGATAAAAAGCTGAAATATATATATTTGAAGGGCTGAAATAGTTATTCATGTTAATACTCTCACCTGTATATGGATGCAGCGGAAAACTTTTTATGAACTGCAGTAAATTATTTACTATGACAGTTTAATATTATTATTATTATAATTATTATTATTATTATTATTATTATTATTATTATTATTATTATTATTATTTTGAGGGGGACCTCTGTTAGCGAGCAGACTAAGTACTGAAGAATTTATTTCTTTAAATTTCTAACTCTCATTATGAATTTCACATGTCTTTATTGAACACTTCTTCTATAATGAACACTTCTCCACAAACAAACAAGCCAAAACAGTCTGTAAATAAAAAACCCTTATTGTTTCGTTTAGGAAACTCTAGAAGGCAGCTTAGCTAAAGATGCTTTTGGTGGGCGCCTGACTCAAGACTTCGTTGCCGAGAGATTCAATCATTCTAATTTTAATGACGTCAAAGAAATGGACTTCCCACAATGCAATATTAGGAGTGTAGATCTTGGAAATGGAGAACTATTCCTGAACCTAAGAAGGTAGGTCTGGATTTAACTAATGTTAAAACGCTGTTAATACTTAATAATGGTTGTCTCGTCCTGGATCCGTATACTAGAAAGCCAAGATGTACTTTTCACAGACATACGCTGAGGAAGTTGGGCCTAAATTCATAAACACAGGTTCCCAACAATTAATTAAAGTGTGCGCTGCTACAGCCTTAAACGCTGTTTAAGGTTTTAGCAGCGCACATTTTAATTTTGCACTATTAAATTTTCGGCAGCATCTTCAATCCTTCATGTGACTAAAGAGTGGTATGCCCATACTCTTTACCTTGTACCTAGTTCCCGTTAAATTTAGATATGTTATTCAATGTAGAATCTGTTTACAAGAATGATGACATTTACAACTTGTCATGTCATCGGTTTTGTTTGCAAATGTAAACAAAAGTGCAATGAAAATTGCGTGACTTACAGTAATCTTAAAATATCCCGACTGTTCCTTCGAAGTCGAACATTTTTGCACTGTCTTATTTTAATTTTACTTTTTGTGTTGTATTTAGTGTGAACTTAGAAAACAACAGTTTGACGTCATTCAGTGGTCTGATTTATCTTGTCAATCTCAGGGTGAGTGACAGAGGAATAAGATATATAAATGCAAATCGTAAACAAGAAAAACGTCATGAAAAATGTCGAGATAGACTATAGGAGCTTGAAAAAGTTAAATCGAAATTTAAAAAGTCTTCTTAATTTTATTTTTAGTTCACCCCTGCTCATTTTGGTACAAGTTGTTCAGAGTAATATGCTGAAGAAGGCAACTAAGGAAAAACCATAGTGGAAAAATCTGTCGCATTCAATGATATTTTATTGTTGGGACCTAGTGATAGATGGAATGGGGATTGTTGCACTTTAGAAAATGTTGATGTACAAGAATTTCAGTTACGCATATAAATCGATGGTATTCCAAAAACTAGGGGCCCATATTCTGATTATATAGTGTTAGAACACATATATTAGGTAAACTGTTCTACACAGTTTGATAAAGAAACTAGGATTGAGTCGTTTATGATAACGAAAAGGGAGCCTTGAAACTGTTCAGCTAACGATCCTCGGATATGGGGCTTACAAACCTATCTGTGCACGCCAATGTATTTTCGGTGTAGGTAATATCAAAACTTTAGAGCAACAAGTATGGTGGAACATTATTACTGTTAGCAAAGTTATTATTATTATTATTATTTTTTGGTTTAAATATATTTTATTGTCCAATATTACAGGTGTTGTGTTTGAATCACAACCATATTGAGTGTATCGTGGCGAGGCCGAAAAACGCCACGAACGCGAGCAAGGCCCAGCGATCTGTGTATAGCACCAACCCTCCCGTGGCAAGCGTCTATTCCGTGGACGCGCACACCCCAGTGCTAGAGAGCCTGGAGGTGCTTCACTTAGGGTACGCTTTCCCTGTTATAACAGTCAAAACCTATTTTTAATAGGCTTTTCATTTTTGGGGGAGGGGGTAACTTGGGCCAACATGCTCACCTGAAAGCGATGGTGGCTAAACAAAGGCGGTTTTTATGATGGTGGCAAAAATCGGCTAAAAATCGAGAGTTTGTATTCGACCCATTATTTAGAGGTGATGAATATTGAAAGGTTGGATTTTGAGCAATTTAGGGCACTTTTTTTCAAACCCATTAAGATGCGCACAGTCAACCAGGTGAATGTGGAAAAATAGAAAAAAATCTTTAATATTGTAGCCTATAAAATTAACTGTTATATGCTGATATTCGCTTTGGCAGCTACAACGGCATAAAGGACATGGCAGCCTTACAGCTTTGCAGACTAACGTCTCTTAAGGCGCTCTTCTTACAAGGTACTCGCTCATCACGCAGTTGACACAAATAGCAGTTTTCGAATTGTCATGTAAAAAGACGTTGTTTTATGCAACTTAAGTGATGCTGTTACTTTGAGCGAACACAGTTCAGTTTCAGTATTACGTCATTTACTCTGAAATTGTCACATGTGTTCGGCATGCGCAGTTAGGAACAAATGTTTACAAGGATCGTGTTAATGTGTATGTTCAGGTTCTACCATCAGCAGTTGGCTCATCCAGAGTAATGCATTCGCGGTAGCAAGTGAAACACCCCCCCCCCCTCCCCGTTCCAATTACCACCATCACCTTGAATCTTTGCGCCGAGTGAATAAATGAAATATCACAGAAATTGGCGAGTTTAGGGACCAAAGTATGCCGCATTTATTCGTATGATACATTACATACTGTTGCATGAACCATGCATTTCGTGTAAGGTTTTCTTGTTTGACTTACTAGTGTTATGTAACACCCAGTCATATCTGTACTTTATCAGGTAACGAGATCACCCAAATAGCCGGTCTTGAGACGAACCAAGATCTCAGGGAGCTTGTCCTCGATAGAAACAAGATCAAAAACATTGGCGAATATTCTTTTGTTAACCAATGGAACCTTCAAGAGCTTCACTTAGAAGAAAACAGACTCAAGGAATTAGGAAATATTGGTTGTCTAGAGAATCTACAGAGGCTGTTCCTTGGCATGAATAGAATTCAGGTATACGCGTAAAGTTGTACAATTGCTGTTTCAGTGATGAAGTGTTTAACTTGTTATAGAGCTGTTTTTACAAATGAGATCTAGTTGGAAAGCGACTGAACTTAAGACAAGTTCCTCAAATCTACCCCACACAGGGTTTTGAAATGTTACGTAATATATCTCAGGTGTTCGGCTTTGCGTTTGTATCGAATACAGAAGTAGCCAACTCCGCCCTATTGAAAATTGAAATGAGACAGCATGATGTGTTCAGACCATATCTCAAATGCCTTGCTATCCAAAGTTTGATTATTTTGCACGATAAAAACGCGTGTCCATTTTCGTCCAGAATGAAATTTAACAGCTATCAGCGAAACGTCATACGACTTTTGAAAATTGAGGAAGAAACACCAAAAACAGGCAACTGATATATAGTCCTGACAATGTCGTGAGGCTTGAGTGACAGGGTGGGGGAGGGGGGGGGGAGGCTGCTGACTGTTCTTCTTTGTTATAATCCTGCAATGCATGCAAGAACAGTGGATACTACAAAAGCTATATCCACGGTCATTTATTGTGTTCTTTTCAGGAAATGGCCGAGCTTGAGAAATTAGAGCCTTTACACAGCCTGGTAGAGTTGTCTGTGGTTAGTAACGCAGTAGCGAGGCGAATGCTGCACCGTCCCTTATTGGTCTTCCGAATGCCTAATTTGCATATTATCGACGGCATACCAATCAGCGACGAGGAACGAGCGAAGGCGGATCTTTACTTCATGGAGCAGCAGGTGTGTTACTGTCATTCAAGGTACATTTTGTGGGTGGGTGGGTGGCGAGATTGATGTTGAAATTACTTTACATCGAGATCAAATAGTGCTCTGCAATATTAAGGTCTGATTAAATGTGTCGTTATAACTTGGAAATAATGTGATGTACCAGATTCAAAATAATGTATATAAAATGATTTCACCTTGTTCTACGGGCATATTGAAGCTGATTAATACGTGAAAGCAAATACAAGACGCGCCAAAGTGAAATATCGCATAACGCAAAGCCCTTTCCTTCTTCCCGTATTTATTTTAATGTTATTGTTTGAAACCTTACGCAAGTAAGAATTTTAATAATTTAAAAATGTTTTGGTTTACCATTTCTGTGTTGATTAAAGAAAGTTTTGCTGTAGCACCTAAGCTATAGAAGTTATTTGTTTTTGAATCGCGAAATGTATTCGTTGTAACTGTACTAATAAAATGTAATTGTAAAATCTTCAAAATTTTGCTGTGAAATTTTTAGAGTGCTTTCGGTCCTTTTCAACAGGTAAATCAATTACACTTGCAAATAATTAAACACAAAATGCACCGCAGAGCAACTAAAACTATCAGTCTCTTTTTTATTAAATTGCAACATATTAACAAATGTCCGAATCCATGTCCTGATTTTAGGAAGATCGAAACACTTTAGAATCGAAATGGCTTGCGTATGCCTTTCCTGGCATCCATATCGAGGTACATGAGCTGTCTCGAAGCTTTACACTTTCTCCATACTTTCTCTTCTAATAATCATTCATCTTCTTTTCATCATGACACTGGGACTATTCATATATCGTCTGTTAAAATATGAGGTTAATCAGATGTCTTCTCGGTCATTTCAGGCATATTTGTTGAGGCAATGATAAGAGATCACTGTTGAGCTAAAAACCACTGCAAAAAGTGAAGCATCACCGAAAATATAAACTCTTTCTTTGAAAAATAATCCAAAGTTCAGGGTTGAGATTCACGCGGTTGCCCGTGGCGACTAGCTTTTTGGCTCAGGCGACCAAATTTTGGAGTTAATCGCCCAGGTGGTGACTAATTTTTTCTGCATATGTTAAAGCAAATAATATGGTCAGTTTTTGTGTCGGGGGAGAAAATTTAAAAGTAGGTCATCCAGAGGGAGACTGAATCTCGAAACCGGGAGTTTTTTTATCGATATTTACTGCATTGTTGGCAGTGATTGAGCCTTAAGCGTAGCGGAGGTTCAGACCAAAGCTCTGTGTCGGTGTCACTGCCCTAGGCAACTTGTCTGATCCCAAATCGTGAAATCATATACGATCATGTTAATGATCTCGCTTTATCAATCTCATGACTGTCATCTTGTCTGTCATGCATCTGCTTGTCGTTCGCCTTCTATGTGAAGTTCGCATGTATATAGAAAATAACACTATATTGTTAAAAAATCATACGTGCTTTTTCTTTGTGATCCTGTCTTTGCTGTTTCATATTTTTTCTGTGTACTTTGGTCGGTGTTGGGTCAACTCATCCCAATGCCAATTCATCCCAGGCCAACTCATCCCACCCTGAAAGTCAACTCATACCACTTTACATTCCAACTCATCCAACTCTGAAAGTCAACTCATCCAACCAACCATCTCATCCCACATTATTTTTTTTTTTAGGTTTTCATTCTTCGGAATTGAGAAGTAATAGTAAGAAATATTTCTAGTTGGAACAAAACTTTATTAAATAATCTCAGTCTGTGCGGATGACAATCTTCTCATCACTTTTTACACACCACAGTCTTTTTCAGAACAACAACCTCGATATGTCACACACTTTTTTTTGCAAACCACAAACTTTTTCAGTTTTTTTTAGCTTTTCAGAATGACAACCACGACATGTCACACACATATTTTTACACACCACAAACTATTCCAGTTTTTAAGCTTTGTTTCTTGTCAGTCGGTAGTTGGCGCGTAAATTCTACCGACTGCTTTCAAAAGCCTGGAAGCCGAGCGGGACCCGGTTCTGTACTCTGCCCGATACTTGCTACTTTGCGAACGTCGCAATTTACCCTCTGAGGCCAGCTGAACATTCATCTTGCTAACACGTGCCTCGTGGTGGAGCAGGCTGATCAGAATGTAGAGGTTGGGACCACTATATCTCGCATGAGCGTTCAGGCGGTAATGCCTTCCTTTAAGCTTCATTATTTTTACGTACGACGCGACGGAAGATGGACCAATCGTCTATTCTCCAAACTGACGAAGACACCCAGTTTCCCTCTATGCATTGAATAAGGGTGTTGAGGTACGGATGCTCCTGTGTCTGGTCTGCAAGATTTCAGAAAGCAAACTCGATGTGTTTTTGCCGGCAGAAATGGGAGAGCCAACAACTTTCGTATTATCCCAAAACAAAACAGAAAAGTATTATTTTATGTCCATTCATCGCACTTTTTTAGTACTTGTTTAGTAGTTAAATTTAGAAATTTTTGGTTAAATTTAAAATTACTTGTGAACGGAACCATGCTGCAAGTAGAGTGGCATCAGGCGAGTAGATTGCACATGACGCCACACAGCTTGTGTCTAGTGGAAGACACAACCTGTTGTTTTGGTCTCCTCCCCTAATACATGGCGAAACGCTTTCCAAAGCCCTACAAAGTCTAATGTAGAAATAACCTTCACCGTGTATTAGGTATTGTATTAGGTATTTAAGCTGGGTATTAATCTTATTAATAATTTTTGTTATTTTCGATTCTTTACTTCTTGCTTTTCTATTGCTATTTCTGTTGAAATTTAATATTAATAATAACAATTAATTTTACCTTTTTCAAAGTCTGCGAATGCGCCCTGTATATTTATATCTGGCAAGAGTTCACGCATTGCCGTCTGGACCTGAAAAAAATGCACAGTCAAATGGAAGCGCACTAATATTTTGTGTCTTATTTCTTTTCCTTTCCTTTGCTTTAGAAACGTTTTACACACCGCAAATGAGTGACAAAGCAATATGTATAAAACCAGTGCCATCATATTATAATATTTCACGTATCAGTATTTTCTTCTTACTTGAGTGTAGTATTCCTTTTTCCGCCTGGTCATCAGTGCAAATACCAAAGGGACTTGCTTGACGTCATCACGGGACTTAATAAATGCGTGAATGCTGAAAAGTTGCTGGAAAGGGGTCTTGACCACTTTGAATGTGCCGTCCATAAACCATGTTTTACCCTTGGACAACAAAGTCACTTGATGGTCCGCACTAAAAATTAAGTGCCGCTGCCCATCGACGGTAACGTCCCTTTTCAAGAAGCCCTCCGGTACATGTTCTTCATTAATCTGTTCGAGAAGTTTATATTTGTTTTAACCATTTTTTAGCCCAGCTTACGTTACACGTAAGCTGGGGTATTCCTATCGGTCTGCGGATGGCGTCCGTTAGTTAGTTAGTTAATTAGTTAGTTAGTTAGTTAGTTAGTTAGTTCGCTGTAAACTTTGTTTCAAAATGCATCTCCTCCTACAATTCTGATCCGATGTCATTTATTTTTGGTGTGGGGCATCCCTAAGGGGTCGTGCATACGGCTTGTGCTTTTCTAGTCGATCGGGTGATTTTTGAATTTTTGGCGAATTTTTAAAGAAAAAAAATAAAAATGTATCTCCTCCTACATTTTTGACCCGATGTCATTTATTTTTGGTATGAGGCACCCCTAAAGGGTCGTGCATACGGCTTGTGCTTTTTTAGTCGATCGGACAATTTTTGTATTTTTGGGGATTTTTTTAAGCAAAAATTTTGAAAAAATGCATCTTCTCCTACAATTTTGATTCGATGTCATTTATTTTTGGTGTGAGGATTTCCCAAGTGGTCGTGCATACGGCTTGTGCTTTTTTAGTCGATCGGGTGATTTTTGAATTTTTGGGGATTTTTTGAAGAAATTTTAAAATGTATCTCTTCTTACATTTTTGACCTGATGTCATTTATTTTTGGTATGAGGCACCCCTAAAGGGTCGTGCATACGGCTTATGCTTTTTTAGTTTATATTTTTGGGGAATTTTTTAAGCAAAAATTTCGAAAATAATTCAAAATGCATCTACCCCTACAATTTTGATTCGATGTCATTTATTTTTGGTGTGAGTGCATACGGCTTGTGCTTTTTAGTCCATCGGGCAATTTTTGTATTTTAAGGGAGTTTTTGAAGAAAAAAACTTCAAAATGCATTTCCCCCTACAGTTTTGAACCTTTTTTTTTTTTGGGTTTGAGGCATCCCTAAGGGGTTGAGAATACGACATTTATTTTTGGCGTGAGTGCATACGGCTTGTGCTTTTTAGTCCATCGGGCAATTTTTGTATTTTTAGGGAGTTTTTGAAGAAAAAAACTTCAAAATGCATTTCCTGCTACAGTTTTGAACCTTTTTTTTTTTGGGGGGGGGGGGGGGGGTTTGAGGCATCCCTAAGGGGTTGAGAATACGACATTTATTTTTGGCGTGAGTGCATACGGCTTGTGCTTTTTAGTCCATCGGGCAATTTTTGTATTTTTATGGAGTTTTTGAAGAAAAAAACTTCAAAATGCATTCCCCCCTACAGTTTTCAACCTTTTTTTTTTTTTTTTTTTTTTTTGGGGGGGGGGGGGGTTTAGGCATCTCTAAGGGGTTGAGAATACGACATTTATTTTTGGCGTGAGTGCATACGGCTTGTGCTTTTTAGTCCATCGGGCAATTTTTGTATTTTTAGGGAGTTTTTGAAGAAAAAAACTTCAAAATGCATTTCCCCCTACAGTTTTGAACCTTTTTTTTTTTTTTTTTGGGTTTGAGGCATCCCTAAGGGGTTGAGAATACGACATTTATTTTTGGCGTGAGTTCATACGGCTTGTGCTTTTTAGTCCATCGGGCAATTTTCGTATTTTTAGGGAGTTTTTGAAGAAAAAAACTTCAAAATGCATTCCCCCCTACAGTTTTCAACCTGTTTTTTTTTTTTTTTTTTTTTTTGGGGGGGGGGGGGGGTTTGAGGCATCTCTAAGGGGTTGAGAATACGACATTTATTTTTGGCGTGAGTGCATACGGCTTGTGCTTTTTAGTCCATCGGGCAATTTTTGTATTTTTATGGAGTTTTTGAAGAAAAAAACTTCAAAATGCATTTCCCCCTACAGTTTTGAACCTTTTTTTTTTTTTTTTTTTTTTTTTTTTTTTTGGGTTTGAGGCATCCCTAAGGGGTTGAGAATACGACTTGCGCTTTTTAGTCGATCCGACAATTTCTGTATTTTTTGGGAATTTTTGAAGAAAAACTTCAAAATGCATTTCCTCCTACAGTTTTTATCCGATTTCATTTATTTTTGCTATGAGGCATCCTTAGGTAGGTCTCGCATACGGCTTGTGCTATTTGACTCGACTTGGGAATTTTTGATTTCGGGGGGAATTTTTGATGAAAATACCTCAAAATGCATTTTCTCCGGCAGTTTTGATCAAACCTCATTTATTTTGGGGCTGAGGCATGCTTAGGGTGTCGTGAATATGGCCTGTCTTTTTCAGTTGATGAGAGAATTTTTGAAGAAAAAAATTCAAAATGCATTTCCTCCTACAGTTTTTATCAGATTTCATTTATTTTCGATATGAGCCGTCTCTAGGGGGTCATGCATACGGCTTGTGCTTTTTGAGTGAATTGGAAAACTTTTGAATTTTTTTCGGAATTTTTGAAAAAAAAAATTAAATGAATCTCCTCCTCCAGCGCATAAACGCAAGTTAAATAAACTTGCACAGTAGTCAGATTTAACAACCGCACATCGACGTAAGTTAAAGAAACATTCGCAGTAGTCCAAATTAAGTACTCCGCATCAATGCAAGTTAAATAAACATGCGCATTGGTCCGAAATGTGAACTGCGCATCGACGGAAGATAAATAAAGATGCGAACTGGTCCAAAATAAGCACCGCGCGTCAACGCAGGTTAAATAAACACGCGCACTGGTCCGAAAAAAGAACTACGCTTCGACGTAAGTTGAATAGACATGCGCAGTGGTCTGAAATGCGAACCGCGCATCAACGCAGCCTAAAGAAACATGCGCACTGGCCCGAAATGCGAACCGCACATCGAGGCAAATTAAATAAACATGCGCAGTGGTCCGAAATGCGAACGGCGCATCAACGCAAGTTAAATAAATATGCGCACTGCTCTGAAATGGGAACCACGCGTCAACACAAGTTAAATAAACATGGGCAATGGCCTGAAATGCGAAGCGCGCATCGACGGAAGTTAAATAAACATGCGATCCGGTCCAAAATAAGCACCGCACATCAACGCAAGTTAGACAAACATGTGCACTTGTCCGAAAAAAAAGAACCACGCATCGACGCAAGTTGAATAGACATGCGCAGTGGTCTGAAATGAGAACCGGGCATCTACGCAAGTTGAATAAACATGCGCAGTGGTCCGAAGAAAGAACCATGAATCGACGCAAGTTGAATAGACATAAGAGTCGGGCATCGACGGGACTTAAATAAACATGCATTCTGGTCCGAAACGCAAATCGCGCGTCAACGCAAGTTAAATGAACCTGCTCACTGGTCCCAAAATGCGAACTGCGCATCAACGCAACCTAAAGAAACAGGTATACTGGTCCGAAATGCGAACCGGATATCAACGCAAATTAAATAAACATGCACACTGGTCCGAATTGCGAACCGCACATAAGCGTAAGTTAAATAAACATTTGCACCGGTCCAAAATAAGTACCGATCATCAACACAAGTTAAATAAACATACTCAATGGTCCAAAATGCGAACTACGCATCAACACAAGTTAAAAAAAAACATGCGCGCTGGTCCGAAATGCGAACCACCCAGCAACACAAGCTAAATAAGCAAGCAGACTGGACCAAAATAAGCACCTTGCATCAACGCAAGTTAAATAAACATGCGCACTATTTCGAAATGCGAACTGCCCATTAACGCAACTTAAATAACATGCGCACTATTCAAAATAAGAACTGCGCATCAACGCAAATTAAATAAAAATGCGCACAGGTCCAGAATAAGAACCACGCATCAACTCAAATTAAAGAAATATGCGCATTGGCCTGAAATAAGAACCGCGCATCGACGCACGTTAAATAAACATACGCAGTTTTTCGAAATGCGAACTACGCGCCAACGTAAGTTAAATAAACATTTGCACTGGTCTAAAATAAGCACCGCGTGTCAACACAAGTTAAATAAACATTTGCACCGGTCCAAAATAAGTACCGATCATCAACACAAGTTAAATAAATATGCGCAATGGTCCAAAATGCGAACCACGCATCAACACAAGTTAAAAAAAAACATGCACGCTGGTCCGAAATGCGAACCGCACAGCAACACAAGCTAAATAAGCAAGCACACTGGACCAAAATAAGCACCTTGCATCAACGCAAGTTAAATAAACATGCGCACTATGTCGAAATGCGAACTGCCCATTAACGCAACTTAAATAACATGCGCACTATTCAAAATAAGAACTGCGCATCAACGCAAATTAAATAAACATGCGCACTGGTCCAGAATAAGAACCATGCATCAACTCAAGTTAAAGAAATATGCGCATTGGCCTGAAATAAGAACCGCGCATCGACGCACGTTAAATAAACATACGCAGTGGTTCGAAATGCGAACCACGCGCCAACGTAAGTTAAATAAACATTTGCACTGGTCTAAAATAAGCACCGGCCATCAACGCAAGTTAAATAAACATGCGCACTTCTCCGAAATTCGAACCGCACATCAACGCAAGTTAAATAGACATGCGCAGTAGTTCGAAATGCGAATCACGCTCCAACGCAAGTTAAATAAACATTTGCACTGGTCCAAAATGAGCACTGCGCATCAACGCAAGTTAAATAAACATGCGCATTGGTCCGAAATTCGAACCGCGCATTAACGCAAGTTAAATAAACATGCGTAATGATCCGAAATTCGAACTGCTCATCAACGCAAGTTAAATAAACATGCACACTGGTCCAAAATGCAAACCGAGCACCAACGCAAGTTAAATAAACATAGGCACACGTCCAAAATAAGCACCGTGCATCAACGCAAGTAAAATAAACATGCGCATTGGTATGGAATAAGAACCGCACATTAACACAAGGTAAATAAACATGCGCACTGATCCGAAATAAGAACAGCACATCAACACAAGGTAAATAAACATGCGCACTGATCCGAAATAAGCATCAACACAATGTAAATAAAGACGCGCATTGATCCGAAATAAGAACCGCACATCAACACAAGGTAAATAAACGTGCGCACTGATCCGAAATAAGAACCGCACATCCACAAAAGGTAAAAGAAAAAACATGGGCCCTCGTCAGAAATGCGAACAGCACATCAACGGAAGTTAAATAAACATGTGCACTGTTCCAAAATGGGAACCGCGCATCTACGCGAAATTAAATAAACATGCGCACTTGTCTGAATAAGAACCGCGCATCAAGGCAAGTTACATAAATATGCGCACTGGTCCGAAATGCGAGCGTTGTTTGAAGGTATCTATGGCAGACTATCCTGTCTACCAGAGATACAAAAAATCTGTTTCCCATTTTTCTGGGAAAGAAATCTTTGTATGCATTTATCGATCTATGTTCTGGTCCGGTGCTAAATTAATTATTGGGCTAACTCTTTGCCGTCTCATCTTTTGAAGCCCAATTTTTTTCAGGAAAATTCCCGTGCTCATGCACGCTGGGATTGGTTTTATTGCTTTTCGTAAGCTGGGACTTTGTTATTATAATTATTATTATTATAATTATTATTATTATCATTATTATTACTATTATCATTATTATCTATTATTATAATTACTATTCCCAATGCTTGCAATACCTTGAAATTAGTGTCTTTTGGATGCTTTCAACGTCCAGATTCTCTTGCTCGGTTGGCTATTCTCCGCAAATTCTCCGGATTAGGCATCGAAGCAATTTCTTGAGCAATTGAAGACTGAGCAATGCTTCTTCAACTATTGTGCTTGCCGGTCGAAACAGGCTTTTCTTAGTTTCATCTTTAATCGTTGCCGTAACTTCAGCCCTGACTTTGACGCCGGGGTCATACGGGTGGCAATGCCCATAGTTATTTGGCATGAGCAGTGGATCACGCTGTGTTATGGCTGCCTTGCAACGTGTCTGCTTGTTTTGTACTGCGCACCGCCAGTATGTGCACGTCGTTCCGCCTCTCTTAAACAAAAATGATAATGAACAACGAGCATTTTTTATTTAAATCAGTCTTTATAATTATTTAATAATTTCGATACGAAAATGAGAACTATTCGGTAAAAAATAAAGTACCTTTATCAAATAACCGTGCCCCCGGTTGTGCGTCAGCTTTGGTTTGCCTCGCTGGGAGCTGCGGTCAATAATTACTTAAGTCACGCCAAAATCTTCAAGGGGTGGTTCGTTGGCTGGTAGAGCGTCAACAACAGATCTAGAATTAAAGCACAGAATAAAATCTCATTAAGGACAACACTTTATTTTCTATAAAATATATATATATGTTTCTACTTTATCCACAATATGACCCTAACGGGTTGCTGTTGTTGTTACACTAATCTACTTTCTCAATTACCCTTACCCTTCTTCTTCCATGGGTGACTGCTGAATGGTCCTAGATATGCAGAATGAGGAGCAGTCTTCTTTGTTGAGCAGGTGTTCCCGGCTTTCTTCGGCAGCACAGTATGCTGACAATTCATCTTGATAATCCATGGAAAGACAATATTACCAATTCCAATTTTGAACACCATTCATTGCAAATCACTACTTAATGATTACTAATTACATGGACGGTCTCTGAACAAAACTACGTTAATATTAACACTAAATAATTAATTTAAAAACCTTACCTCTTTCAGCGCGATGATAATCTTTTTCGGAAATTCCGGTTCCATATATCCTGTTTATCAAGTTACCACAGTCTATGCATTTAACAACCTGTTGCCGAGGCCTGATGGACGCATCGCTCGACAGACATTTATCCAACGGCATATTAATATCAAGTCATGTATCCAGAACGCACACGTATTTTTTTTTCCATTAACCCCTGCTGACAACCAGGGCTATTTATACTTCTCAAGGAATATGGGTGTATTAAGAATAGCCAATAGCAGACATCTGTCAAAGCTTACTCAACACGATGTATTCGGGTAAATCACAACTATCAAAAATGTCGGCTTATCATGTCGCGTTAATGCTACTTCGGGTCGAGTTAAATCGCTATCGTTCTGATTGCAGTTGGAATTTGTCACAATGCCACAAGGGCAAGCATGGTTTCTGTGATTTTATGCAATTCAAACATAAAAGAGCAGATCACATATGTTGGTGCTTGCATCCCAATTGCAATTTGCCACAAGGCAACGTGGTTCATGCAATTCAAAACATGAAAAGGCATATTTTGGTGTCCGGTTGAATGGCTAAGCTCAAGTGCAATTGTTTTTCAAAGCATTGTCTCTGTCTCATTCATTGTTTAAAATCGTTTTTGGTGTCCGGTTGAATTGGTAATCTTAAATGCAATTCATATTTCAAAGCATTCCCCCTGTCTCATCTGTTGTTCAAAATCTCAATACTAATTACTTTTATGTACCCGAGATACGAGTATAATTGCAATTTGCTACATAACACACGACAATGTGGCTTCTGTGATTTCATGAAATTGAACACATAAAAGGGGAGATAAAAAATTTCGGTATTGGGATGAGTTGACTTTCAGGGTGTCATGAGTTGGTATGAAAAAAAGTGGGATGAGTTGACCAAAGTGGGATGAGTAAGCATTGGGATGAGTTGGCCAAATCCCACTTTGGCAAGTAGCACTGCAGCAATGCGTGATCGGAGCGATCTTTGCTTGTGCTGTTATCCCGTAATCAGATACCGTCACTGGGCGTTGCTGTAAATCACCGAACAGTGCTGCCACACCGCAACGGGATTCAAAACCCGTATCGTGTTGAATTGCGTCGTTGTTGGTAACTCTGGGCACAGTCACACATTTCTTACTAGCATGGTTTTTATGACAAAAGCAAATTCTTCACTCTAGCATTTACTCTCATTGGGGTTTTAAAGCTTGCGAATACATAGAAAACCGGCAAAAAATCTTAGGGGAGTGGCTTTTTCCACAGTTGCCTAAATAGGGAGAGGGTCGAATCTGGGAGAAGTTTTTTTCCGGGGAGGGGGGCGCCTACCTAAAAGATAGGTACCTGACTATTCATTGGTTAGATTGCTGCTTTCTTTATAACCATATGTTTTTTTCCTATCATATTTTTCATATTTTCTTACCTTTAAGATCTTTGATCACACAGTTGTCTAATTATTCCTTGATGCTCAGTGAAAAAGGTGTTAAATGGAAGCTTATTTTTCAGACCCATTCATTTCATTTTCAGTCAATAAAAAATAAATAAATAAAAGTATATATATTGGAAACATACTGCTTGTTGAAGGCGCTTCGCTTTGGCTTTTGGATTTCGGGTTTGCGTTGCGTGGCTGCTGGTTCATCCTGATTGTAACAGAGTCTTCTTTGGCGTGGGAAAATTCGCTTTGCTTTTATGACATATTGCGATCTTTTCTGGCTTGCTCCTGGGTTTTTTCATGCTGCAATCGTGTGTAATTGCTAATATTTCCAAGATATCGGCGTGTTTTGGTTGCTATACAAAATATTGACGATTGTCTTCGATGAGGAAAACAGTCTTTGTGAAAGAAATTAAACGATTTGTTACTGAGAGAAATGGTTCGTCTCACCTCCGAGTATTCCCAAGCTACGACCTTGATAGTTCCGCTTGATAAGGAGATGGAGTCACCATATAATGTAATTGATACAAACGATATTTGACTGTACAATACAGAGAAATGTTAACGAATGGAACATTTTCGCGTCCGATTTTTTTTTCGATATTCTGTGCACAATAACATGTTTATTCGACGCCACTGGCGCAAGTGCTGGCCTGTTTTTCTCATAAAAAACTGTCCTCGCAGAACTACGTCTGGAATAGTCCCGTATATGAAGACCCCGACTGATACATCCTTCTCATTGGTTCTTCAAAGAGCAAAAACTTTTTAACATTTTCGGTTGAGTAGTTTCTAAAGTACGCTATTGTATTTCAGCGTTTCTCACCGAATCGACCTTACGGTTTGACATTTATAAATTTGTATATAAAAAGCAAGCGCCCGAATGTGCAGAAATATCACTGCTTCGAGCAAGCATTTTGGTTGTTTTCAGACTGAAGCATAACTTTTAAGACGTTAAATATATATGTATGTTTTGTTTATCATTGTCAAGCAGTATCTTTAATGTGTCTTTTTGGTGATAGTCATCCCAAATAAAACCCGATTATAAAATTCTACTTTCAGTTCTAAATTTTAAACGAATACGTTAATTTGTTTTCCAGCCACAGCCAGTCCAGACGACAATTGAAACGAACCTGCCGGGCATAGGCAACTACAAGGCGCAGATCCCGGTCAAGGTCACCAATATGCAGCTGGTGTCCGGACCGTACGCGGGACAAAACTGGAGCGGCACCCTTCACCTTAATGAAGATATGCTGCAGGGTGGGGCTACACATTTGTTTGGTTATTTGCGTTCTTAACGACGACTATACCGTCTTATTGTTGGGAAGTTGTGTGTTAGTGTTGGGGGTTGGGTGGCGGGGGGGGGGGGGGGGTAGCTAATTATCAAACTTCTAGCCGTCGTTCATTGGGAGAATGAAGTATCCAATGTCTGATTTTAAAAAGCGGTATGAAAAAGTCAAATAATGGCCTTTTTTTATTTTTTTATGAACTGCAAGTAAAACAACTAAATGTTTTGCTAAAAGTTTATTTTCATGCCCATATTTCATGGCAGGGCGGAGGGCATTAAATCCAAATGATAAGCGAGTGGAGGGCCAAACGACATCCAATGGCGTGATGCCCAACAAAGTGACGGGCACCATGACCTATCAGCATTCTGGTGGTGTGCCTGTGGGTCGGACAGGGAACCAGTCTAACCAGCAGCAATCTCGGGCACAGAACCAGTACGGCAGTGTGCCTTACGTGCCTCACCAGGACCAGTATGCGTTATATTTGAATGTCTTATTTGATTTTCTACTGTTAGAGCGAAACGCAATTATCAGCACTGTGAAATATGAAAAAGTACGGAACTCTATAAAAATTACGATTTTCCAGTAATTATAATAATAATAATAATAATAAAAAAAAAAAAAAAACAACAACAGCAATAGCAGTAGTAAAATATAATAATAATATTAATAGTAAAAATAATATTTTGCCGTGTTTGTGGCATAGTTTTTTTTACCCAGTTCTAAATTACGTGTAAAAGTTTTTATGCTTCTGCCTGGAAATTGAGAGGAAACCGTTTTTAAATCTCGTAAAGCAATTTGATTTTTTTCAGATTTATTTGGTCTCACTTTTGTTTCTACTGATTTCAGGTCAAACAAGGGAAATAAGAGATAGGTGGCGACCAGTGCACTGGGACGTGATGCAATGAGCTGTAGATTGAGACCAGTCTAACTTGCCACTCAGGACTATATGGCAGTGAATGTGTTGTTTCTGCGGAATGCGTTTTAACTATTTTAAGCGGTTTGATATATTTACAATGATGTGTCATTCCATATTTTACTATCACGTATGACATGTCAATGATTGTGATACAAAAGCTTGTCGTGATTCACAGTCCGTCCGTTATATCTGTACTTTGTACTACTGTATGTACTCACGAATCAGTATTAAACTCGTTATCACAAAGGCTGCGAAGCCGGAAATATTCCTTTGCGCATTACGCGATTTGTTTTTGGTGCATATGTACTTAAGGAGCTGTTAATTAGTTGGATTTTAAGATAACAAATGTGTTAATATATGATTTATTTTATAATATCTTCATTGTAGATATATTGAGATTTTCTGTATCTTTGACTCAGTTGTGTCAAAGCTCGTATAATTCGTGTGCTTTTTTCTGCACCCCCTCCCTTCACCATTGTGAATTGAAATTTTATATCCCTGCAGAAATCAAACTTAAGATAAAGCCAAAGTGGTTGAGCCAGACCTTTGGTTTGAGTTATCCCAGGTGTGGCTAAGCAGAACATCAGTTATGCTGAGTCATCTTCACGTGGTGTAGATAACGAGATAACAATAACTGAAAGTACTTTGAAATAGAGTTATGGAGCTTAATTGAGCTTGGTATAGGCCTTCGCAGAAAGTGCCAATTTTCAGGTTGACAGTGCCTCGCCTTACAGTTCTTGCCTCTTGCATACACAAAAACAGATTTCCATTTACAGTGCACGATTTAGTTTGTGTTATAGGCAGAGGTTTAACCCATTGGTTTAGTTCTTGAGACTGTGTATCGCTTTCAATTGCCCCATTTTATATTTTTGATTGCTTTGGGCAATTTTTAGCGCTACCTGACATGTTAATTTTTAAATTTCAGCATTGTATAAATCATGTCATAAACGTCCTTTATGTTTTGACACGAATAAAACAAGTATTTACCATTTATGCAACGGGTTTTATTTCATTTCGAGTGGCGGCTCAGCAGGAGCGCATTATTAACACTTGACAAGGGCTATATGAATTGCAAGGGTTATATGAATTGGTGCGAGCAGCCGTTCGTCCTTTTTTTTTTTTCTTCTTGACAGTTTTTCCGATTTTTTGTGTCTTCTTCTTCTCTGACACTATGGGCCCTAGGACCATGAAACTTGGAACTTATGAAGAGCTTGATCTGAACATGCGCATGTCACTTTTTATTTTCGTCTTCGATTTCGTTTTCTTTGTTAAAACGCCATGTGAAAAGAGTGTATTTTTCGCATCTAAATGCGTAGCATTTAACGTACATCACAGAACACAGTTGCTGAGCTTTGTGCGAGCTCTCACTGCGTAAATAGATAACACGTTGTATGCCTGCTCATTCAGTAAAACCTAAAGCAAACAAAAACCAAACACTACTCGGCTTATAAGACGTATTCAAGCTGTGTTGTTTGCAATATATTATTCAAGAAATAACCCATTGAAGGAAGTATTTTTGCGTTTTAATTTTTGTCAAGTGTTTAACATTTCGCTAGCGGAATAAGGTTCTAGTTATTATTAGTCCCCCGCCGCTGCGTAGCGCGAAGAGGGGGACTATAGGACCGGGTCCGTCCGTCCGTCGAAACTTGTTTTGTCCGCGCTATATCTCCGTAACAACTGAACCGATTGAATTGTTCTCTTGCACATGCAAAGACTATATAGTGGAGCTGTGCAAAGAGAGGTTATTTTGAGATTTCCGCAAAAATTGGGAAAATGGGAAAACTTTGAAAATTCAACACAATTGTCCTATTCAATGGGTGTTTGTCGGCGTGTATCTCCGTAACCATTGAAGCGATTCAAATTTCACATAGAAAGATTATACAGTGGATCTGTGCAACAAGGGTTTATTTTTTAGATTTTCGTAAAAAAAAGGGGAAAATGGAAAGACCGTTAAAATTTCAACGCATTATTTGTACAACGGCTGCTTGTCGGGGCCATCTAGCCGTAACTGTTCAAGCTACTCAGTTGTTGTTTTGCACATAGAAAAAGAGTAAATAGTAGAGCTGTTAAAAACAGGTTAGTTGTAATTTTCACAAAAGTATGAAAATTGGAAAACCTAAAAATACACTATTTACTTATTATTATTATTATTATTCCCCCGCCGCCGCGTAGCGCGGAGCGGGGCATTTTAGGATTCGGGTCCGTCCATCCGATTTTTGTACGCTATATATCTCTGGCACCGTTCAACCGATTTTCATTTTTTTTGCACCTAGAAAGATCGAGTAGTGGGGCTGTGCGAAGTGTTATTTTTGGATTTCTCGAAAAGTTAAGAAAATGCGGAGACCTTGAAATGTTTTGCGCTTGACCTCATTATATGCAGTTTGTACGCGCCATATCTCCGGCACCATTCAACCGATTTCTATTTCCTTTTGCACATAGAAAGAGCGAGTACTGAAGCTGTGCGACGCAGCGTTATTTTTGGATTTCTCGAAAAATAAAAAAAATGCGGAAACTATGGTTAGGGTCTGCTCCTTGTAGGACGGCTTGTTTTTTCCGAGTCGTGTGTTATTGCTAAAAGGGCTAGATTATTCTGAATTATTTGTAAATACCTGAAGAAAAAAAAGAAAAGAAATACCAGCCTTAGCTGCCCTTTCATGCTTCACGATTAAGGCAAAAAGACACACAAGTTTGTTCCGTGATAAAAGAGATGTTCGAAATAATTCGAGGTAAATACAAGATAATAATGCCTCTTCAATTCGGTGTTTATTCAAGAAGGTTCAATTCGTTGCCAGTTTATTTTTCATTACGTTCTCCCTCCCTTCAAGTAGTTCTCCCAATTGAAGGTTAATTTAAGAAAACAATGCGAGATGTTATTTAAGACAAGAATAAAACAAATATTTGCCATTCGATTTTATTTCGTTTCTCTAAGAGCCCAATTGAAGGTTAATTTAAGAAAACAATGCGAGATGTTATTTAAGACAAGAATAAAACAAATATTTGCCATTCGATTTTATTTCGTTTCTCTAAGAGCCCAAGAGCTCACTTCTACGTTCACAGTAGCTTATCACACGTGAAAAAAAAAAAAACGGAGATTCTCACATAAACACTTCTAAAATAAATTATGCGTAACCCATATCAGGGAATTTTCCCCTAAATTTCTTTTAAACACAAGCAATTTTCAACAACAAATTTTATAAATTCTCAACTGCCGCCATTCAAAAGGCAAGCTTGCAAATTCCCTGGTTTTTTATCACCTCCCCTCACCAGCTTGACAAGCAAAAAGTTTTTTTATCACCTCACCTCACTAATTTGGCAAGCAAAATTTTATGTCATATCATCAGCACACGCAAAGCCCACATTTCATCAAAAATTGGCCTGAAACAATTTGCTCTTATCCATGTATTATTTAGGGCTATCTAGAAACCACGGGTTCCTTTTTTGTGCTCCTAAATTTTACGTTCTGAGTCTTATATTCACGACAGAATTACTCAGCTTGTGACCTCAACTTCTCGATTTTAACTGGCAAAAGCACGGCCATTTCTTCACAAATTTCAACTTCACTGGGAGAATGACTTTTAACTTCAGGGTTTCTTTTACTGTAATCTACAATATACTTGTAATAGTCGAGTGATTTCCCCATGTTTTGAATACGCTTGCTTATATCAGGTTCCAGAAATTTCGAATGCAAACGCCCGAGGCAAAAATGAGCCACAATGGCGGGTCGCTCGTCATCTGAAGCATACTGCTGAGGCAGAGACTTGTCCGACTTCCGCAAGGAGTTAATGTACTCCTCGTACTTTGCTATGCTCTGCGACACAAGTGTGTTCAGTTTCTTAGCTTGGTGGAGACTTGGTGTCTCACCACTTTCTTCCATTATCGCTAATTTCAAATCCATCATAGCGCTGTACGTCTCAGCCAGTTCGTACATTAACTGACGACATACAAGCAGATAAAACTGCATGCTTAATTGTTCTAATGCTGCTTGAAGCATGTCGATCCTTCGCTTATGCATTTTACATTGTCTATCAAAGTCCGGTTCGAAGAAGGCTAACAATTTAAAGGCTTTGCTATGATCCTGCGTGATTTCTATGTGGTCGCTGCAGTGCCCATCCAGCGCGTAGAAATCTTTGGCCATGTTGAGCCATTTTTGAACAGCAAGGAATACAGGTCGGGCTTGCTCAAAACTACTCACGTAGACGTCACAAATTTTCTCCTCAAAAGAGGTCAATTCCAGGTCAAAATACAGAGTCCTTTTTTCTCCTTTTTTCTGTTCACTGGCCCCATTTCCCGCACTGTCTTTATTTTCAGAGTTTTCAGAGTTAGGAACGGTGTTGACTTGTTCATCGCATGCTTCTTTTTCAAGAAGTCTATTCATTGACTCCTCAAGCATAGCCAAGCCATATTTAGCCCAGCATCTGTATAAATCTGCCCAACTTCGAGGTAATTTCTCTTTCATATCGACGTCAGCCTGGCTGTCGGATTGGCTTATCTCCACCTTCAGACTAGTCTCCCCCTTCTCGAGTAAGATTTTCTGCGCACTTGCCAAACAGTGGCGCGCCAAGTTGTAGTCATTGCGAGCTATGTAAAACTGCGACAACGTTGCTGCATTCAGTGACCAATCAATCGGTTCATACGTATTGCTTTCAAGTTGACGCCTGAGAGTGACGTGGCAGTATTCGGCAGATTTCTCATTATCGTCTAGTTGTGTATATACTTGAGCCAAGTAATACAGAGTATGAGTGTAGACACTCTCAAAATTGGCCGTTCTTTTTTGCATGACCTTTCCCAAGTCCTCGGAAGTGTCGGCCTCGGGTTGGAAAAGCTCGTCCAATGAATACGGAGAACTGCCGACATCGTGTTTGTAAAGTTTATAAAGCTCGTCCGCCTGTGTTAGATATTTAAGGGCTTTATCTGGATGTCTTCGTGTTGACCAGAGTATCCCAAGCTGGTTATTAGCAACCAGGAGAACACTGCAAGCCTTTTCTTCCGTTTTGTGATCTTCCAGAGCAGAAATGCATTTTTCTAAATGTTCTTGACCCGTAGAAAGTTCTTCAGTGTCAATGTAGTTTCCACCTAAACAAATTAAAACAAATGTTCCGTTTTGAAAGAGAAGAACTAGACCTGTTGTTGATATTACTAGAAACTCAACAAGATATCTATATATATATATATATCTTATGCAGAAAAACGACAGTTTATGTCAACAACTCCCCTGTCAGATTTCCTTCCCTGTCACCTTTTTCTGGCAATACTACGTTACTCCAACTGAAAGTTAAAAGCTATTATGTTATTTGAAAGTAACTTGCTGTAAGGTGGGTGTGCTAGTTTTAGCACTTTGTGAAATTTTGTCATTTTAGATCTTTCTCAAATCTTATATCCAATTCACTGCTGGAGTGAATTAACAGTTTTTTTTTCGCACTACCGTAACGATCCCACTTTATTTAAATGCTTTCGGGTTCTATTAACCTTACATGAAGTGTGACGTGAAAATTCAAAAATTTAAGCATAATATGTCATAGCCCTATCCATCCTCGCTGCACCAGAAAGGGGCTATGTTCGAGTTATTAATTTTGTCTTTGGCTAAGAGCTTTATCTGGATGTCTGAAAGCACGACCTGAGCATTTTGCTATACATAGAACCTATATCTGAGAACCTTTTTAACTCATCCAGTGCCTACTGCCAATGCCGTGCGCACGAATTACAGACTAGCCAGGCATTAGCTGGGGCTACGAGCACCATGTCTGATGAAACAAAAGGCAGTAGTTCCTCACTCCGCTCCGACCACTTTCAGGTGGAAAAAATAACACGGGCCTCAATGAGGAAAAGCAATAAAACTTACTGCCTATGAACATGTGATAACTTTCGCCTGCTTCACCCTTCAAATACATTTTATTTATTATTGTTCGCCCCGAAAAAGGTACGAACAGGGCAAGGGCGTAGCAGAGCATGAAACTGAGAATACATTGAAACTGGCAAAACTGTTCCCTGACTGTATAAAAAAAAAAAAAAAAAATTATTATTCATTTACAAGTTTATTTGTGAACTGGAACTCACTTAATTCAATATAACGTTTTTACTATCGGTCACGATAATCTTCTGCAGCTGATAGACGATTTTTTTTTTATTTAACCAGTTGTGGCGTACTGCTGAATTTGGATGTTGTTTGCCTCGTATACAGCAGCAAGAATGTCTGTGGACAATGTGCCCAACCGTAAAAGCGAAAAAAATATTACAAGTAATTTTTTAGAGGACCTCCTGGAGAACATTGCTACAAAATTTCAAAAGAACTGGACAAGAGATGTAGCCAGAGTAGCATTTTGAAAAACCTGAGTCCCTTCTAAAGCGAAGGCGCTACCCCCTATGCCACCATTCTGCCCAACTTTGGTCAAATGGCCGAAACACACTAACAATAATAATAATAGTAATAGTACTAATAATAATGATGATGATGTTTACATGTACCGATTTTTCAAATAATTCTGCTTAACCCTGTCTGCAATGTATCACACATTTGAGCAATTAATTATTTTCAATTCAGGATTTTCATAACTGAGCTTATACATAACGGACAACAGATAGCCCCCAAGTGATGTGAATAGTTAATCGACGAAAGTCGGCGGGGCTAAAAACTACAGAAACTTTTTGGCCTTTCCCAACCACTGCCATGTACTATTATACCCCTTGTTTCAATATCGTGAACGGACATATGAACTGACCATCTTAAGAAGGCAGAAAGGTTCGGTTGGGACTAGCTTGCTGGCCCTAGATATCTATATCTATCAAAAGGTTGTATTCTATGTCAAACCTTCAATAAGCCTAACCACAGTCCTGTGCTTTACGATGATCTCGCCCGTATTAATCAATCAAATAACGATTCAAATTCGGTCATGCAATGAACTCTGCAAGTGAACTAAGTCAACTGGGCAATTTTCTGAAGTTCATGGCCAACCATTTCGTTCCAAACTGACAGACTGATTATGTATCTTAACTGACAATCTCGAGTTTTCATAGATGAGTCTGCCTCAGATTTGGCCACCTTAATTTTCTATCCTCTACCTGTGGTTTACCCGAACATAAGCGCCAACAAAATACAAGTGTTTCTAAGCAGATTAATAGAACGAATAAGTTACATGATTTTACATTTGCAAATATTTTTCTGTTGGGGGTCTTCCGGGTAAACGGAGAGAAATCCACGGGAGGCCGAACGAAAGTTGTAAAACCCCTTAAACATTTGTAATCAGGAAAATTTTCGGGGCCCAGAGCCTGAAATGGCAGGGGCCCGCTAATTTCCAGCCATGGGATTTACACAATCGAAAGAGAAAACATCAACCCTCTCCCACAGTTTCAACCATTTTCATCCATGTTTGCTTGGCCTCGTGACGTCACAGCGAACCAATGAAATTGGAGTTTAGAAAAGACAGCATATTTCAAAACACGCGCTTTCCCGTATTCTCACTGTACTCACTGCTCTCATTGGCTGTTTGTTGAGTCCATGGACGATAAATGTCATGAAATAGATGTTGGCGTTTATGAAACAAAAACTCAGTGTACACTTCTTTAATATTGGTAATTCAATAGCAATTCCAGCACTATATTTAGAACATCAAATTAACTTTATGTATCGCACTCTTTATCACTGAGAAGTTTGCACTAAAATGGAGTTTTTCAAGCGTCTAAAGTCTGAGGTGAGCTTCGGCACAAATTCAAGATTGTCAGTCAATATATAGAAACTTAGTGTGGTATTGGAGCGAATTAATACGCCTAATCATACCAAATAAAATGCAGAAGAGTTTTGCGCTTCTTCTACAAACCAGCCGATGACAAAAAATTACATTAGAAATTCGACTGTGAGGGAACCGGGTAAAAAATGAAAGAAATGATAGAAAAATATCGAAGAAATATTGTAAAAACAGCTCAAACTCGGAACATAAAAGAAATTGAAACTTGAAACTATTTCTTAAAACTAATAAAGTTTTAAAATCACATACGGGTTGTTAAAAATCCGATTGCTCTTTGGTTAAGAGAAATTTCTCTCTTTCACTTCATTCATTTTTTACCCGGTTATTTTTATTCGAAACGCAGAATGTTTGCGCATTTTTACTAGGAACATCAAAAGTGTCAGTTGGCTTATTGTTTAAATTACAATGGGTCTGTCAGCTACAGAAAATTATCATGATTTATAATAAGACTCTCATAAGAGTCCGCAAATGAAGTTATTCAATTCAGTTCATAGTAAACTGCGTGGCTTCTAGTCCATAAATAAGCTTGGAAGAAGCGGTGCAATGGTGTTTACACATTAAAAAAAAAGACTGCCCAGGGATATTACGCCCAGCCTGTTCTTAAACCTATTAAATTCGATCTTTAAAGCAAGAATGTCCAGGGACATTGCGGTCAGCACTCAACATTGCTTGGACAAAAATAGCTGTCAAAACCTTATCACGGATTGCAAATATAGAAATATACTGACATGTGGGAGAAATTATGCTGCCCAATAGGTAAGGCTAAGCTAAAAAGTGGCAATATAAGTCTAAAATGTTAGACTTAACAAGTAAAAGCATTAACGTTACGATGGTATGATCACAGCAAGAGTGTGATGCTATGACAAAACACAGCATATAATTTCTGCACTTGCGTTGTTGTAAGTAGTAAAAGCAAGCTCCAACATAGTTTGATGATTTGTTGTTGGCGATGAAACTATTTGATTTGTTGTGGGGAAAGACTGTTTCATAAATTTCACAAACATGTGGTTTGGTTTTCTGAGACATCATAGTTGAAGTCCCCAACAATTAATACATTTTGGAGCAATAATAAATAAGACATCTGTTGAATATATGCACTCCGCAAGAATGTCCAGGGACACTGCAATCAGCAATCATCCCAACGCAAGGAAAGTAAACCACTTCACCATCTCATTGCTGCTTACAAAGTCATACATTCAGCTGTTGTATAAATAAAATATGACTGCACCAAAGATATTTTTCAGTAAGATAAACTCCTGTCTGAATATATTACCCTCCCTGCCATCCCCAACAACAAAATCGGTCAACAACTAGTCAGGGTTCATAGTCGATTTTCAAAATCAAATTCCATGATTTTTCCATGATTTTTCCGGGATCTCAATTTTTTTTCCAGGTATTGTTTTGGGAGGTTTTCACGGATATATATATTATATATATATACATTATATTAAATATAACAGCACTCTTATATAACACCAAAAATGCTATACCCATCACACATAAAGCACCCTTCCCAGAGCTATATGAGGCTCATCGAGTCAAGATGTGCTTTTGGCTTGACACCCCCCCCCCCCACCCATTTGCAATTTTCTCACCGGATTTGCAGCGTTCTCAAAAATGACAGTTTTCTTGGAAATTGAAAAATAATTACCCATTTTCGTTTTCCATGATTTTTCCATGATTTTTGGCCTTTTTTTTAAATTCCATGATTTTTCCAGGTATTGAAAAAATTCCAGGTTTTCCAGGTGGCCTATGAACCCTGCTAGTTAATTTAATCACTAGGCTGGAATTTTATTTATTTTTTTTAAATATAGATACTTGTGTTAATGGTCACTAGTCGTTCTATTTTCTGCAAAGACAAAATGACAGGAATTCACATGATTAACGAACCACCAAAGCAACTGGCACATTGTTATAGATCAAATCTGCTAAGCAACGAAGGGAGACATAGCTTCTCTCGTCTTATGGCTTTTAATTGTGACCCGTTACTCAAACACGACTTCAAGGATCAGGCCGGATCCAACTTTTCGAGAAGGCGGGGGGGGGGGGTGGCAAGGAAACACCTTGAGTTTAAAAGTGTCAGAAAACCCAAAGCTTAAGTTTTTTTTTATTCGAATTTGGGGAGGGGGAGGTCTTCTCTTAACACTGCATTAAGACACGCATACACAACAACGGTTTTTCTCTAGATTCAATCCGATCAAAAGTAAATCTGTTCTGAGGGTGGGGGAGGGTGGGGGGTAGGAGGGGGCGGAAAAGGGGGGGAAAGGAGGGACGACAAAGAGATGTGAGATTCAGCTACTGCCCACAGATATTGTAGATATACGTAAAAATATATACCAAAACATACAAATTTCTGACAGTTTTCAAAGCCCCGTTATGATGGCTCTTTTCCGCCGATCGCGAAAAAAGTAATTTTCCGGTAGAGGCTACTCGTAGTGATTGCACATGTGTAATATCAAGAAGATCCAACCAAAATTGTAGGAGGAGATGCATTTTGAAAAAGGTTCACCAAAGTTTTCAAAGTCCCGCTATTTCGGCTTTTTTTTTGTCCGATCGCGAAAAAAAAGTAATTTTCCGGTAGAGGCTACTCGTAGTAATTGTACATGTGTAATATCAAGAAGATCCAACCAAAATTATAGGAGGAGATACATTTTGAATAACAGTTCACAAAAATTTTTAAAGTTCAGTCATTTCGGCTACTTTCGGCCGATCGCCAAAAAAAATTTCCGGTAGAGAACTACCTAGAGATTGACATGTGTGATTTCAAGAAGATCCGATCAAAACTGTAGGAGGAGATGTATTTTGAAACATTGTCCAGCAACACACATACCACCGACGGCGAAAAGTGATGGGTAAAGCCCTTCTTCGACAAAGGCGTAGCTGGGTTAACAAATGTTCAGTTTTGCCAAAGACGGTGTCCTGTTCAATTTCATGTTTCTCTCCTTGCATGTTCCTACGCGTACTCGTACCTAAACGGCAATCTAATGCGGCAGTCCAATAGGCGAGTGCAGTGTTGTCATCTCTCTTGCCTAATCGGCTTATTTCAGCCTTCAACTCATGAAGCAGTTCCCTTGCTTTGTACTTAGATTTAAAGGGCTCGGTTTCCGGGTCATTTTTAGACTCGCAGTCGCTTAGTTTCATAGATTCGGCATATTTCTCGGCACCCTCCTGCAAGATGAATTCATTCAGAGCCTCCATCTTTGTTTTGGTTTTCTGCAGCAACGAAAATACAAAAAAAAAAACTTAATACTCTTTTAAAATATATTCACCAAGAAATTGAATATTCTAAAAATTTATGAGTTGCTGCTTAAGTTATGTACCAAAAATATTTAGCGAAAGTGAAAAAAAAATAATTAAGAAAAAATTTATTCACCGCGGTCTATGTAAATTCCAGGTTGCTAGTGAAGCCGTGCAGTAAAGTAAATTTAGCGTGTCTTTTTTATTCTTTGCAAAGAAATAAATTTAAGAAGCATATAATGACAAGACTGTAGGTATTTTATATTGTACGATGCGATTTTTGCAATGTGATAACCGAATTAACGCTGTATGTTTGCTTTCCTATATTATCGCCCACCAGTCACTGGTCTTCCGACAAATCACTAGAATTCTTTATTTTCGCTGCGGTTAAAATTGAAATAAATGATGGAAAAGAAAAAAAAACTCGAGCCGAAAGATTACGCGCAAGCTGGCTCCGAGTCTGCTTTTTCACCATATACGAGTGAAAGGATTATCATCTTATTAAGCCAATTCACACTTTCGGGTCTTTACGGTAGCTTCAAGAAGCACCAACTACACTGTGGAGGCACTCGCATCTAGTCTTTCCGGTGGAGGTGTTGTTTCGACTGCATATTTTTTTGGGATGAATTATAAAGAAATGATAAGGGAAAAACATCAAAGTTCTAATTTTCTTTCAACATGCACACTTTCAAATTTATAAAGCCATCATATGACCTTTTAAAAACTATTTTGCATATTATTCAGTCTCTTTAATAACCAACATGTGAATATGTTTCTGGCAAAATGGAGTTTTGTTGATTTTTGCCGTTTTTTCCTATCATTTTTTTTTTATATCCTTATCCCAGCTGAATTCAGCCGAAACACACAAAACTTTTCGGCAAAAGTCAAAGTTGACTTATAAGCTAAATCACACTTTGGGCGTTCCCAATAAAAATGCACAAAAATCCGTCGTTTCGAATAAAATAACCGGGTAAAAATGAAAGAAATGATGGAGAGATTTCGCCTAAATGTCAAATTTCTCTTGCACCACAGAGCAATAGGGTTTTTAAGAACCCGTATGCTATTTTGAAAATTTGTTGAAAGTTTAACACAAATAGTTTAAAATTTCAATTTCTTTTATGTTCCAAGTATAAGTTACACGGTTATTTTTGACGATTGACGATAAACCATTTTTGTGTGAAATTCTGGACTGATCCCAGGTACATTAAATATAATTTTCCGGAGTTTGTGATGACAGAACTAAAATCACTAGATAGCATTTTCTACCTTAGCGAAAACCTCTCCTTAGACATTAGGCACGCAGATGGCACCACACTAGATTCGGCCATATTTGAAAAAATAAAAATTGTTGACCGAAAAACTAGAAGCCACATGCGAAAAAATGGGGTATGAAAATAAGTTTAGTAAAATGTAAAATATTTCTACCTCCGCCATCCGCTATAAGAGTCAAGTATTTCTTTTTCAAGCCACGAAACGCTCACAACAAGCGGCAAAAATGGACACGTAATGCGTAGTTTTTTTTTGTTTTTGTTTTTTTTTTGTTTTTTGCAATTGACGGTAAAAAGCTGACTTATATTTGATTTTTTTCAGGGAGCTAATTGCTTTTCAGTAGTTTAGGAGGAAAGAATAAAAAATATTTTCTAATGTTTTTGGCACTGAGCAATGAGAAATATTTTGTGGTGTTATTGGCACTACAACGAGCAGTCCAAGTGAAGACCGCTTTACCTAGGAGTGAAGCATGGGGAACACTTGTAGCGGGGTGAGATCTCACGCGGGTCTTTCAGTGGTGTTTTATATGTAATTTATTTCGAAAGTAATAGAACTAACAAACCAACTTTCTTTTGTTATAGAGAAAAGACACTTTGGGATTTGGCAATTGAACAGGCTGTTCAAAATGAAGGTACGTTTCTGCGTTACGTTTTTCGAGCCCAGAGAGTCATCTTCCGAGACCACCTAATCGCAGAAAGGGTGTTACAAAATGTTTCCCCAAAGAACATTTCTGGAATTTTTATAATATATATGTACTTATCACAAAGTATTCATACTGTTGGGAGGTGTAGACAAAATTGTTACTTTTTCGCCTGACTGCTATGTGTGAAAGAATTTTGATCATGCCATCTGAGTAAACTAACTTATTTTAGTTTTTTTCGGGGATGGAGGGGGGAGGAGGGGGAGCGGTGCCCGCCTGCTATTAAAATATTTGCGGATGTCTACTCCATACCACATATTTAGTAGGCTAAGCAAAATTCTATCGGGCGGACACTCCTTCCTTGGGATACAGACAATTATTTACCTTCTTCTTTGATTTCAAAAAGTTATTACAGACACAGATTGAATATGTAATCCTGTTACTACAGAGGACCTAAACAACGAAGAGAACGCTGTTCTGGTCGTCGGCAGCAAAAGCGCGGTAAGCTGTTTTTTCTTTGATCTATAAAAAAGTGTATTCCATTACCTCTTCTTCTTCAAAATTAACGGAAGACAAGAAGAGATCTTGGGTTACGTTGGTCTTTCTGCTTGTTCGTGCAAAAGTTGTTATGTTGATACAGTATTATAACAGTTGAACATCGAGTGCGGTTGAAAATGGCATTTTGAAGCCTGTTCAAAATTCTAGGTTTTTGTCTTCCAGCCATATTTTAATCATTTATTTATGTGGTGTTGTGTCATAAACCTTCTTTTTCCGTTGGTTTTACGAAACCTGTTGTCAACCCCGTGTCATAATTTTGTTGTTAAGATCAAGCTCGCTTAATATAATCCAATCTTGAGACCTTAATGAAATCCAAGTGCAAAACTAACGCGTTTGAATTGTGGGAAGCGCCGTGCGTTGAAGGTTTCAAATAGAAGAATTAAAGGTCATTAAATAACCTGATATGAACATCGTTTTCTCATTGGCTTATAGTACGCTGTGTTATGTAGAAATTCAAACTATGTTGCTAGTTTTTATCAAATCATTATCCAAATATGGTGTTTCAAAAGAATTAACCCACCAGCACTTTTTGCTGTTGACTGTTTATATTTTAGGGAAAAACGTCTATAATTTTGCGTTTTCTCGATCGCGAAGAACCGGCCAAACCTACTACCGCATTGGAGTACACTTTCGGAAGGAAAGCAAGACAGAATAAACTGGTGTGTGGTAAAATGTAGAGGGGCAATGTAAATGAACTTAACACTTTCCAACAAAAAAATGCAAACAACTATCAGTGTTTATTCTTGTTCCGTAAACAGCACGGAGGATGAATAAAATGGCTGCCCTAAAATATGCTACAAATAACATCGGAGTGCGGACAAAATGCGCCTGCAAGGTTTCAAACGGACATTTTTGTGACATCGTGGCTTTTTTTTTATTTGTGTAAAAATACGTAATCAACAGCAGTTAAAAATACACAAGGCAGTTAAATACAATATCATATAATAGAATAGGAAGCACAGGTTGTCCGGCTGTGTTTGACCCGTTGCCGTCTATGAATGTATTGTTATAGCAATGCTATGTACTTCGTACTCTGTATTAGATTGGAGTGTTTCCAGGAGACATGAGAATCTACCTTTATTATGGATTACATGTTATATGATAAAATCGATAAGCAAGAAGCAGGGTGTTGTTGATCTTAGCCTGTTTTAAATCAGCTCAATTTGTAGCCTTTCCTTGTTATCGTGACCACTGTTAAGCGTTCATTTATTGTGTAGTATGACATGGGCCCACTAAACTGTGAAAAACACGCCTGCCAAATATCACTTATTTGTTTTTATTTATTGCATTAAGGCTAAAGATGTGGGCCACATATGGGAGCTGGGCGGCGGCACGTGGCTGTCGAAACTCATCGATGTTCCGGTCAACCCAGAATCTCTACGGTAGGCCCGCTACAAACTACAGCCTGTAGTCAACCCTTCCATATTCCTGGGTACATCAGGTCGAAGCGAAATTTGTCATATTTTTGTCGTTGTAAATACCAGCATTGATTAATGTCCTCTTAATTTAAATGAGATGGGAATCAGCGCACCTCTGTTTATGTAATTTTGACTCATTTTTCAAATTTCAAATTTCAAAATAAAAGTTTGAAGGGCGCATTGAGAAACGAAGGTGCTTTTCATATTTAAACAAGAGAATAACTTATGTGACAGTTGTTTCACCATTGTCAATTGAAATGACAGGAATACATCCATAATACTGGTGCTGGATCTGTCGAAACCTGAAGAAATGTGGTTCACCATGGACCGTCTGCTGACGTATCTCAAGAACCGCATCGAGGCGGCAATGACGGAGGCCAAGCTCAGCGACCCGTACATAAAGGAGGACCTGCGCAAGGCCGCCTGGCAGCGGGTCGGGGAGGAGCACCAGGACAAGGACATGATCGAACCCTTCCTGCTGCCTCTCGTTATTATTGGTTCCAAATATGATCTCTTTCAGGTCAGGCCAAATTTTACCATGGTTTTTCTAGTTAATCTGGCCGCTTGATAATTATATTGCCCAAATATTGAATAAGAAATGCTGTATGTTTAGTATCAAAACGTATACTCCAAGACGCTTACAATTACTCGCAGACTTTTTTTTTTTTGTAATTTTCAAAGATCATTGTTATTGAGAAAATTATACCACTGATTTTTTTTTATTTTTATCAGCACTAACACTTCACATTTGTGTCTCAATTTTAGGAATTTGAATCTGAAAAAAGGAAAGTGATGTGTAAGACCCTGCGGTTTGTGGCACATGCACATGGAGCCACCTTACAGGTAGCGGAAGTCTGCTATTACGTAGCCGGCACAAATAATATGTAATAGTTCCGTGAACGCGCTACTTTAGTTATTGAAAAAAATAATACATTATTCAACACGCATTTTAATTTGCTTAGTGGAGTTCGGATGGTTAACACCTTTAAAATTGCTGTTAAATCATTAGACTTTCCTGAATTATTAAGTAATGTTATATAATTATTTTGCTTTGCTTCATATTTTTACAAGCAATTTTGTTTATAGTTTAATAATATACAAAGGTTTGACACTTTATTACTTTGAGAAAATGGCATCAATCTTTCCATATATTCCCACATTGAATGGATAAATGAAGTGAGGGAAATTTTGCTTTGTAGTTTTTCAGTGTGCGCCAAGAAGCTTTAATGACAAAAGCCAGGCAAATTATTAGTCACCTAGTCTTTAAAACAGCTGCAAGGTAGTAATTCTTTTTAAGTAGGATTAATTCATCTTTATTTATTGTCTTTTTCATATGCAGTCAGGGAAACTGTAAAAATGTTACGTTCATCATAAAACCCAATGCAACGCACGTCGTGTTTTTGTTAGCGGGTAGATGACACTGAATTTTTGTTCTTACAGAACTTTAATAAATTGTTAAGGTTTGAATAAAACTTGCTGGTTGAGCCCAGTGTGCTCCAAACTCTGTAATGATGACTGGCCGCAGTGAGCGATGTCCGCGGCCCAATCTTCTGATTATATACATTTCTGTGTCAGGTAAATGTTTCCCGATTTTCAAACCTGATTGATCTGATATCTAGAAAATCCTGTGCTCCCTCCTTCCCCCCCCCCCGTCCCCCATCCCCCAAAATACCTCATAACTGCTCTACCGATACTGTTGTAATCGTGCGTGTTCGCGCACTTATCCCTGTGTTTCCAGCAAACAGTCGCAGTTTGAACACAACAAACCCCTTATAGTGCCAGTCGGATCTGATTCTCTGCAACAGATAGGTACGTTAATGAACAATACTTTCGTTGAGTTGATCTTATTGTAAAAGCACTGGTGCTACAACGGTCTGATTTTAGAAATATCTGTTCTTTAACTTAAGAAAATAGCATTGCAGTACTCATTTTAACTAAATTTGCTAATTTATGCTGTGCAACAGGAATTTAATGTGTAGAAAATCTGGACATATTTGACAAAATATTGATGTATTTGAATCTAGTGAATTTATATACCGCTGTTGTGTAGACCCTTTGTGAGTGTGCATAGAGGAACTGGTGTTGGTGAGCTGTCAGCTTTCACGCCAAAGAGATCAACTTTTATTTGCTTTGCTTATTTTTGACATATTAGAGTCACGTTAAATTTACAGGTTCTCCTCCCTTACCCGATGGCGACATCGGCAAAATAACAGCAAGGTAAAAGGCTTAAAAGGCCAATCTTTAATATAGATGTATATGTGTTACAGGCAAACTGTCAAATCAGGCATTTTACAAAAAGTGCCTGCAAATTTTATTTGTTCACCATTAAAACGTCATACAATTTTATTATTGATGAAAGTTAAATAAAAATTTATCTCTGTTTCATTGTTATAATTGTTATAAATAGTTATTACAAGTTATTTATACAGAGTAGGTTATTTAGCTATAAAAGATCAACAAATGGAAGTTGTTTCCGTTACCACTACAGTGTAAATTACATTTCAGGCAAACCGTCAAATTTCAGAGCCTTAAATCCAGGCACTTTACAAAGTGGCTTAAAATTTTACAAAGTGACTTAAAATTTTACAAAGTGACTGAGTGGCCAGGCAGTCTTCAGTTCAATTTGACACTTTGCCTGTAACATATACACATTTGTAAATAAACTATTTTAATGAACATTATTAGTAATTAATGATTTCTGTCTTGATTATTTTTTATGTAGTTTGATTTTTGTGTTTTGGCATATTTACATTACGGTAATTAAGGCTGCAGTGACTATCGATTATTAATATATCAGTTAATTGCCATGTTGTATTTTTTTTATTTTAGGACACCTACAGAGTTGTGGAAGCAGGCGTTTGTCAGCTTTTTTCCTCAAGAGGTTATTGCAAAAACAGATATACTTACGATGATTTTCTACTCTATATTCTGTCCTGGAACAGTAAATAAATAAATCCATAGGAGTTATGCTCCAGGTGTAAGGTTATGAAAACTAACCATAGAGTAAGGTTAGAAAATAGTTAAAAAGCAAAAAAGAGGTGCAGCCGCGAACCACGTTACATGGAAAGCCAGGTGTTCATAGACTCACACATAGTAATGTGCAGGCCTGTTTTACAGAGCCTGAGTGACCCCGCCTTGGTAGAAGACCCGGCAAAGGATCCACAGTTTAAAGAGGCCGCTGTGGACGAGATGAGGGCGAGAAAAGACGAGGTATTCGATTAGCTCATTCACAACGCATTAAATTGTGGTATTTTATAAACGTGTGTTTTATAAATATGTATTTTTTAATGAAGATTTTTATAATGCAAAACCGATATCTGTGTTTTAATTGAGAATGGTTTCCACTGGATTCAGTGATGTCATTACTATTGAGAAGACCCCTTCGGGCTAAACAATAGCCAGTCTATCCGGTATTTATATATCAGTGCCAGGATTTCACTTGTCATTAGAAACGATCCACTGCATTTACTTTTGTGAATAAAGCTTTGTCAAAGATGTGGCACATAAAAAGTTTCATCGGAAGCCACGCGTGTAATTTCAATGAACTGTACGACCCAATAACTGTCCAGTACTGAGAAAGGTTAACATGTCATAGCCTATCAAAGTCCAAGTAGTGTGTAAGTAAAGGTTGAATGATTGTTGTGTCTCTGTGCAATTTTCTTGCGTAATGTTTATCAGTGAACCTCAGCTGATGTATGTTTTTTTTTCTTCAAAAGTTTCAAGCTCTTTTAAAGTTTCTTGGTACATGTGCTGTTTTTTAAACGTTTAGGAACTTGAGCGTTACCGTAAGATCACAGCGCGGCGGAACAGAAGCGAGGCGGATTATAGGGGCGGCAGGACGTGACGGAGAGGCCGTGACAAAACTCTTACCATATGTACGCATGCCATATGTACCACATGTTCACCATACGATATGGAGGCATCGAATGTGCAATTTCTGACTTGGACCTTTTTCCAGGGATCGAGAGAGATGTCTTTGAGCAAGAATAAAACACGAAACCTTCGAGACCATATATACAGTAAAAATATATTCAAAAGAGTGGGAGGGGGAGGGGGAGTTCATGCCTGCTTTGGTTTTTTTTTTGTTCCATCATTTGCGGAAAAAACTTGAGATCCGTCCAATGTTATGTAGTTTAAATTTTTCGATGTCGAAACATACGAACGCTCTTACATTGCTGATACGAAAGCACAGAGTTTTTATAAATTGTTAAAGCTGAATAAAACACAACTTCTCAAAGCATTTTACTGCTGTTTTATTTTAGGTCTTCTACTCTTGCCAAGTAACGGGTGTGTTACTTCGCGTGGTAACAATGATTTTATTGTTGTTCAACTCCTGAGATCACACGACACATATCTACAGAAAGATACAATCACGCCAGTCAAAAATAAGGTTCTTCCTCACATCATACCCTGAGCCTAATTACACCGATTTGTAAATCATAAACTTATCTACTATTGTACAATTTAATTCATCACATCGCATCACTGTTGCTGGGCAACTAAATGTTTTTAACCTACAATTAGATTTTGGTCATAAACACAATTAGTGTTGCCCTCAGGTCATCCATAAAATGCTTAGGCCAGGAAAAAAACCTTGTTTCCCTTATCCTGGCCGGGTCACTAAAATTGCAAATAAAAAAGTGACCGCCTTGTGAAAAAAGTAGTCGACCGGCCAGCAACGGGTATAAAATGGTGGAAGTAAAGATTTTCCGGGCAGACAGAAAAAGTTCTGGAAATTACATTTTAGACCAGAAATTTATACTAAAATTTTACGCTTGTAGCTTCGACGCTCGCGTTTTCATGAAACAAAACTGTTCAAACGCTTCAAAGCAGCAACATTTTATTTAACATGTATAATACATATGTTTTCACTGCATAAGAAAATCAGAACCGTACCTTAAACAGTTTTTGAGAACTTGTGCGGACAAAAACATGTTTCCAGCGGACAGCTCGACAGACACACACACAGACACGCTCATAACTATATCCCTCATTTACACGGGGGATAATTAAATGTGAATGATGCGCAGCGTCAAGGAACATCTAAGTGAAAAACACGGCAATTCATTAACTCATATACACAATTCGTCAATAAGTTCGATCACAATTTGCCAACATCTGTCAAACATTAAATTTGTCATCTAGACAATTTTACAGTGCCACATCAAAAAGTTTTTAAAATTCCTTCATATGTATTCCTTGAAAACCGTTTACCTGTGCAGATGGAATCGATTAATCGTACAAACCGGTTAAACTGCATACCAGCTGAAGCTCTCTCGCTATTAGCTCCCTTTTTTGACACACTGAATAATCACATAAATCGGTTGAAAAGGGGAAGAAGAAAGAACGTATACAATCAACCGGTTTCAACTGTTTAATGTGCAACTAATTTTGCTGTCACAATGCTGTATTTAAGGTCAGTATTTTTTCACACATGACAAATTTCACTATACATTATCTAAACAGTTTGATAACTTGAAACTGGACCTCGAGAATTGCAATTCAATAACCGTTGCTGTTACAATTTCGGATAGCAATCAATCAGTTTAGCAACGGGACTGTCTTGCAAAGGAGAGATATGTCCTTAAAACTTTTGGCTCCCGCCTTTGTTACTCCCGCGACCGCCTTTCCAACCATGAACAGTTCAAACACTGTTTTGCATTAAACAATAAAACAAGCATGTCCAAGGACAAGACCCCAGCCGAGTTATCAAACAAGGAAAGAGAGAAAAACTCTGAAACGAATACTGTTAGGCAAAAAAAAAAAAATGAAGAACTTTGTTTCTGAACGTAACTTTTTCATAATTTTAATACACAAAAACGAGTTTTCCCGGGTAGAAGCTACCCGAGAAAGGATGTTGGAGAGGTTGGGTTTGACGATTCACGTATTTACCGACATTTACACAATTTTACAAAAAATTTTAATATTGAACCTTTCGGCATTTTTTTTTCGTCATTTGCAAAAAAGCAAAGTCCAGGTGGAAAAGCACCCAAGAAACTTTCGATTAAATTTTATAACTATCTGAAAAACACTGAGAGAAATGAATGGTTTGACAATTCAGTTATTTACTACCATTTATTCAAGTTTTTGCCAAATTTCAAAGTTCCGCCATTTCGGCAGTTTTTAGCGAACCGCGAAAAAAAAAAAATAATAGCCTGGTAGGTGAACTCCTAGGGGAACATCCCTGTGTAACATATAAACGGGCATAAAAAGTGCCGCCATTTTGTCAGTTTTTCGTCAATAGTCAAAAAACAGTAATAGCCAGGTGGGGGACCACCCAGGGAACATTCCTGCGTAATACCAAAACGATTGGAGCAAAACTGTAGTAGGTGTAGCATTTTAAAGAAAAAGTTTAACATACGCACATAAATTCAAGCCCCCTATAGTGATACGACCAACCGAGTCCGACAAAGTCGGCTTGGTTAAAAAATAATAGCCAGGTGGGGGATCACCCAGGGAAAATCCCTGCGTAATATCGAAATGATTGGAGCAAAACTGTAGTAGGAGTAGCATTTTAAAGAAAAAGTTTAACATACGCACATAAATTCAAGCCCCCTATAGTGATAAGACTAACCCAGTCCGACAAAGTCGGCTGGGTTAAAAAGGGATCACCCGGCCGGGTGTTACTTTTTAGGGGTAAAAAATGAAAGGCCGGATGGGCATTTTTCCGTGAAATGATAAGAAGCTAGGAATTTTTCCTTTCTGGCCTTAGTGGACTCCAAGCACTCCTTCATTCCAAATTGTAGTTTTAATATACGGACGCCATTTTTGTTTCGTTTATTTTTCTGTTTAAGCTCATTTGTTTTATACAGGGTGCATGGGTAAACAATCCCGAAAATTTTGTGAACGTGCGTACAGAGTGGGGAGGGGGGGGGGGGCTCTGAGCCGATGCGTACACACTGCGTACAGGGGGAGGGGGTCGAAATTTGGCAAATTTTAAGTACGTACTTTATGGAAGGCCCCTAATACTTCCACACTGCGACTGGGAAATTTTGTGTACGCGTGTACAGGGGGGAAAGTTGTTATATTCTTTTTCATCTTCCGTTATATCATGCTGTTTAAACTGTTAACTCATCGTTAAATTTAAGAAATAAGAAGGGGCCGAGTTGACCCTTGGGAGCAGAGATGTCTTTCACGTAGGCAGACTTGTCCCAGAAAGGGCCGAGTCATCTTTCGCGAAGGGCCGAGTTGGCTCAAGATCTTAACCACGATACATATCCTCCATGGTATCCCGAAATTTGGTCCGAAAATAAGTGAAACAACAATGTCCAGACATTGCGCCTAGCCTGATCTTAAATCTATTAAATTCGATCTTTAAAGGAAGAAAATCCAGTAGGTACAGCAGTGTAAATTGTTGAGGTCTCACAATGACCTTGGTCTTGAAGTAAAGGTCACTCAAATCTAACGGGGTCACGAAACTGTTCAAAAAGCTACCTTCAAATTTTGGCTGTAATCCGTCCCGCCAAACTTGTGTTACGGTATCAAAAATTAAGTCGCAGTTGATACAATTTCAACGTATCAGAGTGACCTTGACTTTCAATCCAAGGTCACTCAAACCTAATGAGGTCACGACCTTTTTGTATAGAAGCTCCATACCACTTTAGATATGGTGTCCACAAGAATAGCATGACGCACTTGACACATCAGCACAAAAATTAAAAATAATTCGCCAAAAATCGCACTGCACAATTTCAACGTCTCAGAGTCACCTTCACCTTCAATCTAAGGTCACCCAAACCTAATAAGATCACGACCTTTTTGTATAGAAGCTCCACACCAATTCTGGTTGAAATCTGTCCAGCCAAGCTTGAGATATGGTGTCCACATGAATAGCGTGCCGCACATGACACACCAGCACAAAAAATTTAAAAAAATCGCCCAAAATCCAATTTTTTACGGGAGCGCCAAAAATGTTTAAGAAACCATTGTCTAACACACATACATAGCACTGACGGCGAAAAGTGATGGGTAAAGCCCCTCTTCGAAGTCGAAGCTGGGCTAAAAATTGTTTATACGATGCAGGTGCCATTTTATAAACCGTCTGTGGAAAATACTTTCAAATTCTACCTCTAAAAAATCGGATGAAATGGCGTTTGTTTCACTTATTTTCGGACAAAATGTCGCCGGATGAAATGTCTTCGGACCAAATGTCGCGGGTTCTCCTCCATAAATCGTTTGCTCTAATAACGGAAAATAAAGTAAATCTCCGCACACAAACACATAAAAATAAGAAACTCCTCATTCACTCATAGGTAGTAAACGTTATATTTAAAGTTACCTATTGAAAATGACTTGCTTTACTTCGTGTCTTTCATGTTTTTGCCTTTCAGTCGGTTCTGTCTCTCTTCATGAAGAAGCTGCTTGATGACACCGACGTCAGTTATTTTATGAAACTAAAACACAAATTTACAAGTGTTATTGGTAAATTCAACAATTTGTTTTTATTCACTCCAAATAGTTTTTACATATAGACAGCCTTGCTTATCAGCAGGTGTGCTGAGCCAGGACACAGTAATTTGGCCAGTTCTTTTAGGTGGTATTCAAGGCGAATTGTTCTCACCGGCATTCGCGCTCGAATATAGTGTGGTAGATAGTTCCCCCTCAATTTTATTATTTTACATACCATTTTCTTTGTTCTACTTCACCAATTGAAACTACGGTATGAAAATATAACTCAACTTGACTACGTCTCGAGGAGTACGTCTATCCCCCGTGGGGGATATGGTGTGCGTAAGGCTGTTGCGTGTTGACAACGCAAAATTTAGAAGTGGAAGGATAGGTAGACGTAGTGTCTAACATTTAAACGAATCAATCCATTAACCAGTAGGCGCGTGAGACTGTCGTAGGTACGCTAAGTCCAGCACCGATTTTCAAAAGTCCGCCATTTTGTCAATTTTTGCCCGATCCGGAAAATTCTTGGTCACTACACTGTGGAAAGATCCAGAGAAGCAGTGTACAAAATTTGAACCGAATCCATGTATTAATGTGGCCTGTAGGCGCGTGAGACTGCCGTATATACACTAAGTCCAGTGCCGATTTTCAAAAGTCCGCCATTTTGTCAATATTTGCCCGATCCGAAAAATTCTTGGTCACTGCACTGCGGAAGGATCCAGAGAAGCCGTGTACAAAATTTGAAACGAATCCATGCATTAATGTGGCCTGTAGGCGCGTGAGACTGCCGTATATACGCTAAGTCCAGCGCCGATTTTCAAAAGTCCGCCATTTGGTCAATTTTTGCCCGATCCGAAAAATTTTTGGTCACTGCACTGCGGAAGGATCCAGAGAAGCCGTGTACAAAATTTGAACCGAATCCATGCATTAATGTGGCCTGTAGGCGCGTGAGACTGCCGTATATACGCTAAGTCCAGCGCCGATTTTCAAAAGTCCGCCATTTTGTCAATTTTTGCCCGATCCGGAAAATTCTTGGTCACTGCACTGAGGAAGGGTGCGGAGAAGCCGTGTACAAAATTTGAACCGAATCCATGCATTAATGTGGTATGTAGGCGCGTGAGACTGAAGCGTGACAGACGGACAGACGGACAGACAGACGGACAGACCGAAAAGTTCAAAACTATATCCCTCCGTTGCACGGGGGATAATTTTCTAAAACTCACTTGCTTTAAGTGATTGTCGTATCGTCCGACCTTATACTCGTCTGGGCAAAGCGCACACGTCTTAAGCACGCGCGTTCGTTTTCTATCACATTTTAATTTTGCTGAAAGGTGCCGCTGTATATTATCACGGTATTCTCCACAAATCGGACATCGGCTTGCACCGTGTTTTTCTAAAACCGCAAAGAAAAACACAAGAAGTGTTTATAAATAATAGGAAAACGCGTATATGTTAGCTGCCACGGTGATTACCCTCCTTGTGAGTTGCTATAACGAGTTGAAATTTGTATTGAGAATGCATGGGATATGAAACAGCTACGCTGAATAATACACGACGTATTAAAACAGAAAACGTAGTAGACCGGAAACGGGCGTGGTCGCTGCAGACGGGTTGAACCTCGTTTTGGTAATCATAATGCATTGGTCATTGTTTAGCTATGTTGCCTTATGCTTTAAGATGTACAAAAATGAATAAAAAGCACTTGACCGGAAGCGAGGGTGGTCGGTGAAGACCTCGTTCTGAGAACTGATGGGACATGATATAGCTACGTTGCATGATACACGACGTACAAAAATGAAGAACACGTAGTTGACCGGAAGCAGGCGTGGTCGCTGCAGACGGTTTGAACCTCTTTTTGGAAATGCATTTGGCATTGCTTCGCTATGTTGCCATATGATTTAAGATGCACAAAAATAAATAACAAGAATGTCCAGGGACATTGCGCCAAGCCTGCTCTTAAACCTATTAAATTCGATCTTTAAAGGAAGCATATCCAGTGGGTACAGCAGTGTAAATTGTTGAAGTTCCATAATGACCTTGATCTTGAAGTCATGCGCACTCAAACCTAATGAGGTCGCAACCCTGTTCAAAGAAGCTACCTTCAAATTTTGGTTGTAATTCGTCCAGCCAAACTTGTGTTACGGTATCAATAATTAAGTCGTAGTTGGTACCGCAGGGCACAAATTCTCAGTGTGACATTGACCTTCAATCCAAGGTCACCCAACCCTTATGATCTTTTGTATAGAAGCTCCATACCAATTTTGGTTGAGATCAGTTCAGCCAAACTTGAGATATGGTGTCCACAAGAAAAGCGTGACGCACATGACAGACAAGCACAAAAATTTAAAAAAATCGCCAAAAATCCAATTTTTATGGGAGCTCCAAAAAGTTTGGCGTGCATTTAACTACAATCATAGGAGTCGGTATCACAAAATATTAGAGCAAACAGGGATCTTATCAGTATTTTAAACTAAAGGTAACAAAATAAGTGCCTAAATGAAAACCAAAAATCGATCAAGTTTTGTTATTTTGGTCAGTTTTGGCAAATCGTCAAAAAAAAGTAATTTTCCAGAAGGCGGTTGTGAGGGAAACATTTCTGTGCAGTTTTGAAAGGATTGGACGAAAACCCTCCCAACCTTAGCATTTCAAAATTGTAACAACTTATTTTTTGGCCAATCTGGTCAATTTTGGTCAAATGCCAAAAATTGGTTTATGGCTGGGGTGGGACTTACCTAAGAAACAATCGTGTGTAATATCAAAAAATTCCCCCTGGCAGTTTTCGAGAAACCATTGTCGAACACACATACACACACGTACCGCCGACGGCGAAAAGTGATGGGTAAAGCCCCTCTTCGACAAACTCGAAGCTGGGCTAAAGAGGACTTGACCGGATGCGGGGGTGGTCGCTACAGATTGATTCAATCTCGGTCTCGGAATTGATGGGACGAACTTTCAATAGGGCTGATCCGGTTAGTGGCTTGGCAGCGCTCCAAGGCGCGGTTGTAGTACAATCATTGTGTGTTTTTTCTGGCATATGTGGCTTTTACTAGGCCATTTCCCTTTGTAAAAGGGTGCAGCAATCACAAAAGAGCATCCATACCGGGGGATACAGGGAGGGGGGCGTTTATCCTTCCGAACTAGGATGTCATGTCCCAACCCCCCCCCCCCCCCAGTTCATATTAATTACTATTTTAATCTAGAAGGATCGGATAATCAGTGAAAACGTTTTGGTCCTGAATTCTGAAAGAAATGTTTCACATCAAAAGACGGATAAATAAAAGATCTCGATATTATTTTCTTTACCACAAAATTCACGTTTGTTTGCAGTGCATCAGAAAATAAGCTAGTAATATACAGTATTTATGTTCAGAATTTGGCCTTGCCTGTCAACTACAAGGAGAGGTGGAGAGAGCGACAGAATGTGTTTTTTGTTGGAGATTCTTTCTTTACGCTAGCATCGTGGAACCGTTATTTTTTCAAAATCATATCACTTCATCTATATTCCCTAGTTATTACATTTATGAGTGCCTTAAAGCTGTAGCTATAGCTCTTAAAAGACAAGTGGACTCCACAAGGTTGCGACCATTACCGCAATTCAGTCATTTTCATTTATTTTCAGAATTCCTTAATTTCTGCAATTTTCGGTCGATCAAACAGAAACCTGGATGTAGCGAATGCAGACGCTGCTTATGGCCATAACTAGTATTTCTTGAATATCCTTCCCTCGCCTTTATTTTTGCCTATTTAATTTTTGACCACTCAGATTTTACCATTCTGTTTGCCCGATATGGTTGTACACATGTGAATTCCCATGTCATATAAAAGCTGATTGCGCAATATTTTCAGTCTCTCTTGCGTTCTAGAATACCAGTAATACAGTGCTTTACTGGATGTGTATTTTGTGAGTGAATTCAACATGTGGTGTGTGGGATTTGAGGCGAGCAATAGCTGGCAAGTATTGCTTTATATTGTGTTCTCTATCCCTTATATTTTGTGTAGTGCGCCAGTAATTACAGTATTTTGGTGTATATTGTTAAAATATCAGTTATGTCGGTTTAAATGTTCGGTAGTTTGTATCTTTGTGAATTTGGCGCGTGTGTGGCGGTAATACGTGTTTGTAACGGATAGATATTTGAGAAGCAGAACTCGTATTTTGTTTCGAATGAACAGGTTAACTTAAATACGTTGTTTTTTTTTGTGCTGTTTGTTATTCAGTTGACCTTTTAGTCAATAAAAGCGTTAACACTAACACTGCCTTCACCCGCCGTCACACTGGACGTTGCACATCTACAATCCTTAGTTATTACAATTAGAAATAAATAAAAGCTTTAGTTATATTTCTTAATAGAAGTGGACTCCACAAAGTGCCTGCCATTACCGCAATTCAAAGTCATTTTCCGTCATTTTCAGAAGGTCATAATTTCTGCAATATTTAATCGATCAAACTGAAACCTGGACGTTGCACATCTACATTCCTTAAATATTACAATTATGAATAACTAAATGCTTTAGTTGTATTTCCTAATAGAGAAGTGGACTCCACAAAGTGCTTGCCATTACGTGGGACAGACAGACGGACAAGCTAAAACCTATATCATTCCGTTTCACATGAGAAAAACTGCCTCTAATTTTCAGATAGTTCTGTAGTTCAGGAACATTTCTCACACGTGTTTGTACTACAATTTGTTCAAGTACACGACATAAAAATATAGTAAAACAAGGCATCGTCGAGAGCTTAGACCCCAACGGAACACTGTAATCGACTGAACGATAACAATTATTGCAATGTAGGAATCAGCAACCGAAAGGAATATTTTCGGTAATCTCAGATCGACACGAAAAATAACGCAAAGCTGCACATCTGCGTTATCTACATATTCATTGTGTAAAATAACAGAACGCTGGATATTACTGTTTTGGGGAACTTATCTGGACAAAGCCTACCTCCGCCATAAGAAATTTCCTCACAAATGGCAATATTTGACAAGTGGCCATGTTGGCAATTTTCGGCCGATTTGAAAAATAATACGACGTTGCACAACTTCAATATACATTTATCCACTGTGCAAGGTTTCATATACCTAGGGTACATAGTCTCGGAGAACTCGCGTAGAAAGCACATAAGTCTTTCATTACAATTAAAAAAAAAAAAAAAAAAAAAAACGAAACTTTTTGGCAAGTCGAAATTTTGGCAATTTTTGGCCGATTTGAAAAATAATACGACGTTGCGTAACTTAAATATATATACTGAGCGTCAATGAAAAGTTCCGGGTAAAAAAAATTCGTATATTTTACAATTTTTTTATGCTACGTACAGTAAACAATGCTTAAGCATTGGGTACCAGGTTCTACACCGCTATATAATATTGCCAATCAGTGTCACGCATGGGTGACTCTATCGGCCGACTTTTTTTTTGGCCATCTGCTACTCGAAAGCCTGGGCAATACTCAGTATTTTGGTTTCAATGGAAATCGGTTTGAAGGGATAACAGAATAAAGATTGAGATACCTAAAAACGGTTAGCTATGCCGCGTTTATCGCGTGAAAACGCTTGACTGCGCTCGACATGACGCAAGCGAACGCGAATTACAGCGAGGTAGGGCGTCATTTTGTCTACAGTCGAACAATTATTCGAAGACTAGTCGAGCGCTACAATCGAACGGGTTCCGTTGATGACAGGCCACGCCCAGGGAAGGAAAGAATGACCACACCTGACCAGGACAGTCACACTAGACTTCTGCATCTCAGAAATTGCTTTAGGCCGGCCACTCGGACTGCACACGAGACTCCAGAAAGGAACAACCAACGCATTAGTGCATCCACAGTTAGGCGCCGGCTGCGCGTTTTTTGGGCTACGAAGCCGAAGACCGGTTCGCGGTACAATGCTGACGCATATAAGACGCCGTAATCGACTCCGGTGGTGGTGGGGGTATAAACTGGACTAAACGACAGTGGAATTCAATATTATTCTCTGACGAGTCGAGATTTTGTGTTGATACGGCGGATGGTCGCGAGCGCGTGTGGCGTCGCCGGGGTGAACGGTACACGAATTGTTGCGTACGAGAGGCAGATCGTTGGGGCGGACCAAGTGTAATGGTGTGGGCTTGAATTTCCTCCAGACATAGGACGCCCTTAGTTACAGTGGGGGGAAATTTAACAGCTCAGCGATACGGTTCAGAAGTGCTGGAAGAACATGTATCCTTTTTTGAGCAGCATCTAGACCTCACATTATTTCGGCAGATGTAACACAAGATTATTTGCATGCTGAAGGAGTAGCGGTGTTGCCTTGGCCGTTTTTCTCGCCGGATTTGAATCCATAGAGCATCTGTGGATCAGTTAGGTGAACGGATCGAACACAGAGACATACGGCCGCGCACAAGACAGCAGCTCATTGATGCACTATAGGATGAGTGGGAAAGGATCCCGCAAGAAAACATTCGAAGACTGATTAGGATATGCTTGGCAACAGTTCAAGCTAGAGGAGGACACACGCGGTATTAGTGACTGAACACAAGGTCGCACATTGCTGGTTTTTGGTTGACTGTTAAAAGTGTCTTTTTAACCTGTGTTTTATTCCAAATTTGTATCATTCTTCTTTAGAAAAGAAATAAAGATATTGTAAAAGGTAATGACATCTCGTTTGTTTCTTTATCGTTTTTAAAATCTATACACAAAAAATTGAAACTTTACCCGGAACTCTTCATTGACGCTTCGTATATATTTTCACTGTGCAAGGTTGCATATACCTACGTTAAACAGTTTCGGAGAACTCGCGTGGAAAGCAAACAAGTCTTTCATTACAGTTTTTTTTAAAAAATGACACCTTTTGACAAGTCGCCATTTTGGCAATTTTTGGCCGATTTGAAAAATAACACAACGTTGCAAACTTCAATATAAATATTTGCACTGTGCAAGGTTGCATACACCTAGGGTAAATAGTTTCGGAGAACTCGCGTGGAAAGCACCCAAGACTTTCATTAAGTTATCTAAGAAAATGGCAATTTTTGACAAGTGGCCGTGTTGGCAATATTTGGCCGATTTGAAAAATAATACGACGCTGCACAACTTCAATATATATATTATCACTGCACATGCCTAGGGTAACTAGTTTCAGAGAATTCGCGTGGAAACCAAACAGCATCCAAAGTGTGACACACGGACGGACGGACAGACGACCGGACAGAAGGACTGCGGTACGGTTCCAAATCCATTCGATTTCGGCATATTGATAAGACACCGGCAGTTCTACCGTAAAGAGACTGCATAGATACCGAATTTCCGTTATGCGGTACATTGACAGTAAGTTTTAGGGATATTGCATTTTGTTGCGGAATGTTAAGACTTTTGGGGCAATTAAAAAGATATTAGAGGCGCTGGCTGGAGTCGATTCCACGACTTCTCACTCCAAAGTCATACGCTCTACCAACTGAGCTAATGGGGCTTTCGGGCTTCACCTGGTCGTTGCATTAACAAATTTAAATACAAGAAAATGTAAGTTTCACGGTGGCCTTGACCTTTAACACAAGGTCACCAAAGCCTAATCAGGTCAAGTGCCTTAGCCTACTATCCTACCTACCACTTTTGGTTGAAATCCGTCCAGCCATACTTGAGATATCGTGTCCGCAAAAGCGTGACGCACATGACAGACAGACGGATGAGTAAAAAACATATGCCCCTCCCTATTTTTAAAAATCAGGTCCGGGCACAAAAACGGAAAACTGACACAACTGTTTAGGTCACAAAAAATATTAGTTACTCACGGCTCGAGAATCCCATGTGGACTTTTTTTCGATTCACTTCCCGTTCGTCTTCTGAAAAGCAAAGATTTGACACTCACGTATAGAACTCGGAAAAAGAGTCTTAGGAAAAGCATGTAAAAGAGCGAATTGAAGCAGAGAGTATGAAAGTGTGTTCCTGTATATACGCGTGAGTCAAATGTCTCTATTTTGCATGTGTGTCTAATCTATTCTATTTCAAGCTATAGACGTTTGAACTTTATATTAAAAATATAATTAAAGTTTCTGTTTTAAACTGCACCCAGTGAAAGAATACCGTAACGTTTCGTCTAGCGACACTTCGCCTAAATATGCGTGCTGCGACGTTTTGAAAAATATAAACCCTTATAAATAAACCGATTCCAAGAGATTGCAAGGTTAATCGATCAGTTTAAGTAAACTTTTTACGCTAAACACTTACCACTACGTCTTTTCTTGTCAGCCAGCAAATAAAATTTTGCAGCTTCTAAAACAAGCATGTCCAAGGACATGACCCAGCCGAGTTAACAAACAAGGAAAGATAGAAAAACTTTGAAACGAATACTGTTAGGCCAAAAAATGAAGTATGTGAAATGCATTTAATTCGAATTTGGAAGCAACCCGAAAAAGGATGTTGGGGAGGTTGGGTTTTGACGATTCACATATTTACCGACATTTACACAATTTTACAAAATTTTTAACATTCCACCATTTCGGCATTTTTTGTCATTTGCGAAAAAAAAGCAAAGTCAGTTATTTACTACCATTTATTCCAGTGTTTGCCAATGTCCAAAGTTTCGTCATTTCGGCAGTTTCTGGCGAACCGAGAAAAAAAAAAAAGATAGCCTGGTAGGCGAACCCCTTTGAAACATAACTGCGTAACATCTAAACGATTGGAGTAAAACTGTAGGAGGAAAAGCATTTAAAAAATGGGTCAAGACGGGCACAAAAAGGCCGCCATTTTGTCAGTTTTTCGTCAATCGTCAAAAAAAGGAAATAGCCAGGTGAGGGACAACCCAGGGGAACATTCCTGCTTAATATCAAAACGATTGGAGCAAAGCTGTAGGAGCAGTAGCATTTTAAAGAAAAAGTTTAACATACGCACACACATTCAAGCCTCCTATAGTGATACGACTAACCCAGTCCGATAAAGTCGGCTGGGTTAAAAAAATGCATTTTTTTAAATTAAAACAAGCATGTCCAAGGACATGACCCAGCCGAGTTACCAAACAAGGAAAGAGAGAAAAACTCTGAAATGAATACTGATAGGCCAAAAAATGAAGAACTTTGTTCCTGAACGTAACTTTTTCATAATTTTAATACACAAAAAACGAGTTTTCCCGGGTGGAAGCTACCCGAGAAGGGATGTTGGAGAGGTTGGGTTTGACGATTCACGTGTTTACCGACATTTACACAATTTTACAAAAATTTTTAAAATTCAACCATTTCGGCATTTTTTTTTTTTTTTTTTGTCATTTATGAAAAAAAGCAAAGTCCAGGTGGAGAAGCACCTAAGAAACTTTCGACTAAAATTTTATAACTATTTGAAAAAGACAGTTTTTCGTCAAACGTCAAAAAAAAGTAATAGCCAGGTGGGGGACCACCCAGGGAACATTCCTAAGTAATATCAAATCGATTGGAGCAAAACTGTACGAAGAAAAAGTTTAACATACGCACACACATTCAAGGCCCCTATAGTGATACGACTAACCTAGTCCGACGAAGTCGGCTGGGTTAAAAAGGAAACTTTCCGAGTGTATAATTAAGACAAATAGAGGATTAAAATTACGTAAATGCAGCGTAATAACAATGCAATGTGACAAAAACAAGGCTTCTTTGCATGAAAAGGCAGACAGATAGCTTTTTACTGCAATCACATGGGTTTTCTTGCATTGGAAGGGGGGGGGCGGGGATTGTTTTCCCTGAACACCGGAACATTTCCAGAAGCTCTCCTCCATGCTCACACCACTCACTGTTGACAATTCATTATTAAAAATGTACAGATTTTAAAAATATAACCACTGAAAACTTCATTATATATTCGATAAATATCCATATATCAAGTCCATTACGTTACAATAAAAGGAAATACGTCATAATAATTATTGTATGTTCATAATCACTTAACTTCCAACAAAAATCAATTATTTCATTTTTCAAAATTTTTTTACTTGATTTGGTGATTGAAATGAGCCAATACAAATCACTAAAATTAAGAGGCAATAAAAATTTGTTCTTAACACATAGATGTAATCAATAACTACAAACTTACGAATGTACTAGTAGAAGAGTCTACAGGTCTAAACTTCGGAGGTTTGAATGATTTATGAGTAAACCCGTAAATTGTGCGTTAGGTTCGTCACAAAATTAAAAGTGTGACTCAACAAAATAAAAAAGCAAACAAACAAACAAAAAAAACCAAAAAAAAAAAAAAATAAGACCAAAAAGACCGTCAAGTGACACTACCCAGGTGTCGTCAGAGTAACTAGACACGAACTGACATCGCGATTCTATTAAAATACGGCTCATAGTTCGTGAAAATTTTAACATTGTACATATCCTGAACATTAATGTCGTTCTGGGCTGCAAATTCTAGTTTTATGTTCATTCCACCAACGACATCACAGTTGAATAAGATGCAAAGGTGGCGTATTAAAAATAATAAACAAAAACACAAAGTGCCGACGCGTCAGTATTAAGTCGATTTTCAAAAAATAGTTAAACGGTGCACATCTACACCACAGATGTTTTCACGGTGTAATGCTTCAACAAGCATGACCTGGTGGTTTCTGACAACTTCTTTATTTAGGCTTTGATGACAATGCAACCATACTTTAATATCGCTAATAATATTGTTTATCATTATACATGTCAAAGGAAAGGATATCCAATCAAGTCAAGTGGCGCACTGCCAAAATTTAATTTATCACACTTCTTTCTTGCAGTGCCTTACGTTGTCTTTTCCATCCACATGGGCGCGCGGCCATCTTGAATACTTCTTGCCGTTTGCTTTCAGCTATCCACACTCCATTGTTTGGTAGCCGTATACCACGTGACTGTTTCCAGCCAATAACATTATGGCTGCCATCTTTTTTTTTTTTGCAGCAATTGCTAAAACTCAAACTAAATCCAAATGCAAGAAAAAAAAACTACAAGATGCAAACATGCAACAGTGGTAAGGGTCAAAGTCAAGACGTGACCCTGAATGGCTTCACGAGGTCATCAAAAGCCCAAGATATATATATCCATGAAGAGGTTCATAAGATATTTTTTGACAGACTGCTGCTTTTTACAATGGTGTGCATAAAGTGGACACTTCGTGTCGACTTGTTATTCCACATATTATATTGTTTATAGCATATAAGTACACATTTATCCCATTATCAATGCCTGGCCATCTTGCTTTCTTTAAGCTCTTTGCACTTTGTTTTTCTGGTAGTCAGACTCCACAAGACAGTTTTAAGCCAATGGTTTGCCTTGTTACAATTTAATTTGAATATATCCTCGTGCAGTTTTTCAACTCTGTCCACAGCTATGAAATCCATCAAACATACAAAGGTTAAAATTGTGATTAAAATACGCCAAAATTTCACGAATCGCAAAATAAATAAAAAAATAAATAAATAAATAAAAATAAAGGAAAAAAGACACTATACGATTAAGGCGCACAGGAGGCACCAGTGATAAAAAATTGATAAAGATTAGAAAAATTACAGAAAAATAGATTTATAGAAACTTTTGGTGAACTTTCGAAAATTCGAATACTTTCGTCAAATCGAATAATTGGGGAAAATAAAAAATTTGCTGTTGTATTTTTTACACTTGACCCAGATTACCATCATGCAAAATTTCGAGCAAATTGAACCACATCTGTGTGAGGAGTAGGCTTTTTTCGTAAATGTGGTGATTGGTTGACCAAACTGGCAAAATCTGGCGAATTTCGAAAATAATTTAATGAACATTTGTCCCCCCCCCCCAATCCCCAAGTGGGACACATTTCCACGAAATTTAACTGCGATCCGATAAAAACTGAAAGAGATGTAACAAAAAATATTAATTAACAGACGGACAGAATGGGTTTAGACGACAGAAGCCGCACATGATAGGTACAGTACATTTGGCCTAAGGCCATCTGTGCTAAAAAAGAACACTTAGGTTGTTTACATTCTCATAGAAAATGTTTCAAGATGCATCACACATCGCAACAATTACGAATTTCAATACTTGTTAGTTATAAGTATATGTACTCTATACCTGCAGTGTTATCAGTTTATGAAATAATACAGACCAAAACACTTAATCACATGCCGGTGAAACACATAAATCGGTTTATTGCATAAAAATCTAAAATCACATGCTATGTAACGTAATTTGAAGCGGTTAATTGCATAAATCGGGCAATCGCATAGCTTTTTAGTGGGCGAAATAAGCAATATAACTCCACAATTCTTGGCAGTCCATCAACATCACCTCGCGGCCTACGACATGAAGCGTTTCTTATTTATTTATCAAATGCATAATCTCCCATATGTATGACCAGCTCTTTGCATATTCAAGTTTTATATCTGCGTTTTGGTAAAACAAAAGGATAGGTTACAACGAGATAAAACAGCAAGACACAGAATCGCCACCCTGTGTATTATGTAATGTAAAGCTCCACGAGATCGACTGAGGCAGAAGTCTCACAGATAATGCATAAAAACATTATTTTGGCTTAACAATGATCCTAATTATGTTTCAGTGATTGTATTTAAAATACATAAAGTCAAAGGCTTTCAAAACTTAGAAAACAAAACTAGGAAAAGGCGAATATTTCTATTTTTTCAGGAAAATAACAGCATCCAGTGTGGTTGTTGGGCACGTGCATATATGAGATTCCTGTGGGTGTCATCCGTGAAAGTAATTTAAGCATAAAAACGGTAACGAGCGCTCCGGATAATCACATATATCGGATAATCACATAATATTCCGTAGAAAACTGGCTATGTGACCAACGGGTTTCGTCTGCATATCAACAATTGGGCAGAAGAAACTGCGAGAGCGGGTTTTTTGGGGCCACGATTTCACTAGAAATGATCTCTATGTCACTACCGTCACTGTCGCTCGATGAAGAATCGATCACGTAGACTTCCTGAATAGCTTTCTCACTAACATTTGGTCCCGAGTAATCGCCTGTATTCAATGGAAAATCCCCAATCCTTGGTTCCGAACAATATGTGTGCAATGGAAAATCCCCATTCCTTGGCTTTGAACAATCGTCTGCCTGCAATTGGCAAAAAATTATGAGCTGTTAATGGAAAACGCGGTCGATTCTGTTAACTGGTGTACGCCATTAAACACTACATCATTACATGTAATAGATTTGATTGCCAATTTATTATTTTTCTCCAATATTTGGTTACGCGCTTATTTTGGAATTTATTACTACTTGGATTATTATTAAAATTTATCTATAATCAAATAAAAGTGTCATCAATATTTTCGCATGAATTTCAAGTTACACATTGATTTTAATACATAAACATTATACACTCAATTTGAAATATAACTAACAGGCATGTCCAAGGACATTGCAACCAGCTGGAACAACAGCAAAAAAGAATATTGGCCTGGCAGCGTAAAAGCCTTGGAAAACTTCCACAAAAAAAGTAAGCCTCAAGCTGTCTTTTGGAAATCTTTAGCCTTTTAAGAATCGGACAAGAATTTCTTAAGAAACCACCATTAAACCAATTTTGGTAGAACCGGTAAAAAAAGTAAAAAGCCATTGAGAATAATTTAAGAACTAAAATATTTAGGTATTTCAGCTAAAGCCTCAGTGCCTTATATGTTATTAAACTATTCAAAGAGTTTCAGATTTGTTAGACGGACAAGCTGGTACGGTTGGAAAAATAAAAGGAAGCACAATAAACTGTGGGGATTAGAAACTGTAATAAGAATATAGCTTTACTTGTCAAGGATTTATCATCAGATTGAGTCTATTGCCGGAACAGATTCATGGGGCTCAGTCTCATTGAAATATATATACAATCGTAAAAATTCGATTCTCCTTAATCTGCGTTCATTCTTTGGAGCATAACAACTATAAACACTAGATTATTTAAAATAAGAATTCTGAAGCAAATGAGAAGCCAGATATTTCTGGTATGCTATTTTTAGAAGCGACATGTTTGTGTTTTGGTTGCAATTTCACAACTGACTGCTTTGTCATAACTGACCACGGCATTCATTATAATCTTCTGTCTAGACAATACAAAGCAATCAACCGATTTGAAAAATTGGGCCAACATCACTTTTATGTGTTATACGTACATATTACAAGCGACCAATGATAAAGGGTCCAACGACAAAACGTAGAGCGTCAAAGACAAAATGTCGATCGTCAAAAGGTCGAGCGACAAAAGGTTGAAAGTGTAAAATGCAACAGTAGGTCGAGATTTTTCTTCCGTTTTTTTTTAAACTGTTGAGGAAAATATTTCAAAATATTTTAATTTTAAAATAAAACGATGTAATCAATGAGATCAAAAGTTCTTTTTTCCTTTTCTGAAATTAAGGACCGGAGGTTGTTATTTCACCAGATATTGTGCAAGATTACTTCAAACGGCAGTTAATTTCTTCCATTTAGTTCACTGATAATCCATAAAAGCAGCCGTGGAATTGCACTTAAATTTGAGCCTAGTCAATCAATGATAAAAGATAAATTTTGTCGTTGCATGTTACTCTATTAGGTATGCGGCAGTACAACAACGGAAAATGAATTGCATTATGCGAAAGTTCAACTAGGAAATGAAATTTATGAAAACCCGGGAGATAACAAACTAGAGCAGCGTGCACAGCCCACATATTCCCCACAGACCCTCAATCAATTAAACACGGCCATCAATTGTTAATGAAGAGCTGACATTTTTAAGTCCAGATGGTGTATTTTTCTTGGACGAACCTGGTCCATTTACGATACAGATCTGTGTTTGCTCCCATAGAATCTACATACCAAGTTTCATTGAAATCCTTGCAGCAGTTATTAAGTTATCATGTTAACAAGCTCTGGATGACAGACCGACCGAGCGAGCGACAGACCAACCGACACGCGGTCGATCCAATAGATTACCCACAGGCTCCACCAGGGACCGTGCAGGACGACGCAAGACCATACAGGAGTTTTTTCGTGGGGTGGGGCACGATATTCACTGGAGATCAGTCAACCGCGAAAACCAGGAAGGCGGTGAGTAGAAGAGTAATCCACGAACTAAAGAGGACAAGACTTAAGTATTTGGCTGAATTAGAACTGTAGGAGAGAATTGCAGTTTAGATTTGTGATTAGAGTACAGCGCCAGAACAATTTTTTATTTTAATATGCCTAATAAACTGTTTTAAGTAAATGAATCGTTTGAAGTTATCACTAAACGCCTTTATTTGATAAACGGTAAAAAATCTGGACCTTTTGTCGGGTTTTACTTTCGTTCTTTTGTCGCTTGACCTTTTGTCTGGACACCTTACAGACAAACTGTCAAATCAGGCAGTTTACGAAGTGCCTGAACATTTCAGGCAGAGTGAAAAAATGTCTGATTCAGTCCGCCACTTGGAACTGCCACGTTTCAAGGTTCTCAAATTCGACAGTTTGTCTGAAATGGTATTTTTGTACTGTTAACACAGTGTATTTTATTTTTAACTGTTCATCATCATAGTTAAATTACCTACTCCGGGGGTCCTAATCTCGATAACAATGACATATTTGAGCTGTGGAGAGAGAAACTTCTCAACTTAAATAATAGTGTCATGTATGAAAATTGCAATTATTTATCTTGGGCTCCACACTGCAGTGCTAAAACCATAAAAGAGATCTGAGTTTAGATTTACTATACAGACATTGTAGTTTGGGGGCCATTGCAATTTAGCATTCCGCTGCTCTGGATCATAATTGAAACTTTGTTAGACAATATATTTCATTCAGATTGAAAGGGGTTATTCAGCGGTAGTCGCAGTGCGTTACGACAAAAAAGTGAGCTTTGCTTTTGAATATTTTGTGGATTTTCGTGTACATTCAGCTAGCATGAAGCAGGTATCTGGTTATTTAAGTGAGCTTAGGATGACTGCTCCACCGGATGACTGACCCACCATTTGTGCAGCCTAGGATGACTGCCCCACCGGCGCACTGCCCCATCGGGAACCTTCCTTATTATTTTTTACCTATACGGATAGCTCTATTTTTTTAACTTAACCTTACCTTTCGAATCCCCTGCACTCTACCCTACCCCCTTTTTTATTTAATCAAGTTGATTGATCAGAGGACCGATTAATAAATTAATTGGTTTCAAATGCGAACTCCGGTGTTTTGCTTTCTGATCAGAAGATTGACTGATAAGTTAATTACATGGTTTCCGGCGTTTTATTCTATGTCAATTAATTGCAATCTCACGAAGTGTATAATCAGTAGTAAGGTCTTTCATTTAGCATCTTTTAATTGTGCAATCTCCGATGTTAAGTCATTAATTACTTTAATACCCCGAGTTTTGAGAGTACTATTTATTTGATTTCATTATTATTATTTTTTTTTTTTTTGGGGGGGGGGGGGGGTGATAAAAAAAAGAAGCACATTGAAACAAATTATTTATTTCTAATAATACTCGGCTTTTTTTGAAAAAGTAATCAATATTTACCCAACAGTGTTGTTCTCTTTCACAGTTTGTATCTAGCACGGTCCTATCTTTCACAGTTCGTATGTACCTTGCCAGATGCTCTGTCTTCGCGGATGACATCTGTTCAAATTGTCGCGGACACACAGACAACGTCCCATCCATAAACTATTTCTTTGCACGGCACAGCTGGCGCAGACCTTCATCTGTTGCGAATATAGGAATTCTGCGACACGTCTCATTGTCGTATTCCGGTGCTTTTGTACTCTTCGGGTAATTTCTCTAGCTGTAGCAGGCTCCTTTGGTTCCGCCCCTCCTTTGCAGTGGCGAATTCTGCGTCGAAGTGACTGTAGTTGGCATCTGCACATCTGGATATGAGTGCTCCTTTGCAATTTTACGCCCTCCGTTAAGAACACTTCCATCGAAGTGTTGTCTTTCTTGCTGTTTTCTTGGTGTAGGCATATCCCTGGTAGCAAAACTTCGCATCGCCTCGGATGTTCTGTATTAGTTCCATTTTCCATGCACTCAAAATTATTCAATTATGAGTTTATTATTTTTAACTAAAACATGTCGGCTTATATACCCAGAAAATAATTAGAATTACAATTAGTACAATTTTTGAGATAGCACTTGAATAACTAATTGCATTTCGAATGCGACTGGACACGGCACATTTTCGCGTCAGCCCCTTAGGATTGATACCAAAAAAAGAAAGACAGTTTTAGACTTATTCATGACTTGAGTCAGCCTCAAGATATTTCTGTAAATTCTGGCATTGATGATATTTATTCTTCGGTTAGGTATGAGACTTTCGATCAAGTGGTAACATTAATTTTACAAAAGGGAAAGGGTGCATCAATGTCTAAATGTGATATCCAAGATGCTTTTCGAATCATTCCTATCAGAAAACGGGACCATCATTTGTTAGATTTTAAAGTAAATGGCAAGTATTATTACGATCCGGTATTATCTAGGGGATGCCGAATAAGTTGTAATGTGTTCGAGCAATTCAGTACAGCAATGCAGTGGGGTATAAAGAACATTTATAAGTTCAGCGATATATCACATATTTTGGACGAGTTCATTTTAGTTGGACCGGCGGGATCCTTTGAATGTATGCGGGGTCTTCAGTCTTTCATTCCATTATCAAAATTTCTGGGTATACCTCTAAAAGATTCAAAAACCGCCCTTCCAACTACATGTGCGGTTTTGCGTGGTATAGAAGTAAACACTTTGCAAATGCAGGCCAAGTTGCCCCAAGAAAAAATTGACAAAGCAGTCGGTTTAATAAATCAAATCAACTACATGTTGTAAAACTGCGTGATGTTAAAAAAATCATTGGTTTGTTAAATTTCTGTTGTAAATATATAACCAGGTCGTGCCTTTCTCCGAAGACAGGATTTGCATACTTGGCTTGTTTCCTTACGAGAATTTAATGGCATTACGTTATTAAATACGGCTATATGGCTACCTCAAAATCAGTTCAATGTTTTTACTGATGCCAGTAAATCAGTGGGTCATTCTGCGGTCTTGGATAATGAATGGTTTTACAGCACATGGGAAAACTCTTTCAAACAATATAATATTGTTATCCTGGAGCTTATCCCAATAGTAATGGCCACGCACCTGTTTTCACAGAAACTGGAAAACAAAAGTGTGTTTTTACACACAAACAACTTGACTCTTGTGTCTATCATAAATAATCAAACAACAAAATGTAAATTGACCATGCATTTAGTTAGAAAATTAGTGGTTAGATCCTTCATAGATAACATATGTGTACGCGCTGTCCATTTATCTTCATCACAAACTAGATTATCAGACTTGCTATCTCGTTTGAAGGTAAATGCCGCCAAGGAAATGACACCTCATTTAGACGACGATCCTCTTATTGTTCCCAAGGAGCTGGATCCATGCTGTTTATTGCGACCACTATAGTTATCAATAGTCTGTCAGTATCAACACGCTCAGCGTGCAAAAGATCTTGGGAACATTTAAAAAAACATGTAAAATGTTCGCTCAGCCATCTTGTCCTGCATCAATCAATGCTTTGCTTATATATATTGCGTTTTGCTCTTGTTAAGGTTTTTCATACAATACAGTACGAATTCGCATGTCTGCAATTGCGTTTATTCATCGCTTGAAACAAAAACCAGACCTCACCCAAGAATTCTTAATACGAAAGGCTTTGGTTGGTTATAAAAATAAACATTATCATTCTGACCATAGAAGGCCCATTTCCGTGAGTTTATTACATAGAATGTGTGACGTTCTTCCTCTAATATTTACTGACTATTGTAATCTTGCTTTATTTAAATCCTTATTTTTATTAGCTTTTCATGCCTTTCTTTGTGTTGGTGAATTCACTTCCACATCCGCCAACAATCCAAATTTGTTATTAGCTAATAACGTTAAAATTAAAAGTAAGCAAAGAAAACCAGTCGGTTTAAGCTTCCATTTTGAACAATTTAAGCTTAGTAAGGGTAGAGAATTTGATTTATATATACCCTCTTCTCCTGGTCCCTTTTGCCCCGTTGAAGCGATGCCAAATTATTTAAAACTTCGTACACAGAAAGTTGATTCTCTCTTTGTTTTAAAAAGCGGAAAGCTTATTTCTCCATCCTTTTTCAATACCGTTCTCAAATCGGCATTAATGCTCGCCCTTGGTACATGAAAGGGTTATACTTCACATTCCTTTCGAATAGGTGACGCGACATATTGCCTCCAAAAAGGTTTAAATAAAACACGCATTTCTCATATTGGTAGGTGGCGTTCTAATGCTTTTGATAAATATTTTCGCGTACCGTCTTTCACAGTGTGACTGCCCGTTGTCTGCGGGGTTCTTATGTGAGGATTTCAATTTGATTGACCCCCAGACAAGTTTTGGATCAGTGAATTATATGTTTTCTTTCTCATAAATATTTGTGATTTAATTCTTTAATGTTGTACATCTATCAAATATTGATGTTACGTAACTGTATTGTTGTTACGTAATTGCATTGATGTTACGTAATTGTGAACATATTAATTAAACATTGGTGGTACAAGATATTTTTTTCCTAAAACCATCAGTTAATACAAACAAATTCTGGCCAGTGCATTTTTTGCTTTGTTTTTGAAAGCATAAAACAGTCTCAAAACACTGCATTTGTGGCATTTTACTGACAAGTCTTACTCCCCAAAACCTTAGGGACTAGTCGCCGTGCTGATAAGGCAACCAGAGGCATCATCCACCAACCACTAATACCCATCACATTTGATATTTTTGGCATCTTTTTCCTTACAAATCTAACAATAGTCTAGCGTCTCCCGAGTTATTTATCACTCACAAACAAAAATTACAGACGAATTCATGCCTGCGCCTTGCAGTTAAAAAGCAGCTGGTATACATCATAACGGCTTCTAGACGTTTCGGCCCAAAACCATTTCGGCCCATAGACGTTTCGGCCTAGTCCGAAATGGCAGACCTTTTCGGCCCAAGACGTTTCGGCCCACATTTGAACTGCCAAGACATTTCGGCCCACTTTTTCCCCCCAAGACTTTTCGGCCCAGTTTGCCAAGACTTTTCGGCCCAAGTCATTTCGGTCCACTAAAATAGTTATTACTTAGAAAGGGTTGAAGATTGAGGCTCATGTGTTCACAAGTTATTTCAAAACGGCTGTGAAATTTTATTCTTCTAACCAACTCCAGCGTCTGATTGCTTTCAACAATTATTTGCTGATCATCTCTGGTGTGTGTTGGATTATTTTTCTATTGCAATTCCAAGCGAATTTCACACACCTACTCTGGTATTTGATTGGTTAACAGTTAATAAACTGACGCTAAATCAACTCATAATCCTCTGCACTTAATCTGCAGAGGATTATGAGCTGATCTACCGACTTCATACGCCGTGTGATGATTTTTTTGTTGATTGCACTTCGTAAATTCAAATCCACACACAATCAATTAGATGATTCTCGACTTGATGTGCCGGTTAAATATAGATTTTTCCGCTGAAACGGAATTCTTGTGCGATTTTGGTCAGCTATACCAAAAATGAAAAAAATAATATTACCATTGTTAAGAGAGGGGGCTGTGTGTCCCAAAAAGGTCAGAAAGAGAGATTTCAATCCAGATATAACCAGAATATACGAAACAAAGTATGCTGCTCCTTTCAATATCTTTTCAGCCTATTAGCCATCCCTACCCTATCAACCTGGTAAATACCTCATTCCACCAAATTATTGCCGATTTATCAACTTAGTTGTTCAAACAGAATTGCAGTTGATACAGACTCATATATAACATTTTATAATTTGTAATAACATGGATAGTTCATCGAAGTCAGAACGCAATTGATCAAATCTTCCCGAGGCTGCCTATTGCGTTTCAGGTTAATTGCAATTACATATCATTTATCTAATTGCTGTATGCTTATGTATGTCTTTCAGGTTTTCATAAGTTGAAAATTTCAATTGTTAAAGAAATAGCAGTATAAGCAATCTGAGATAATGCATAACATACGATTTAAATTCAAATAGGAATAGCTACAGTTTCGATTTTTAACAAACTGCTCTTGCAATGGCTTTGGAATTATCCATTAACTAAATGTCTAACACAAAATCAAAACATCTGTAAAATGATAGTTTAGTGGGCCGAAACGTCTTGGGCCGAAAAGTCTTGGGAAAAGTGAGCCGAAACGTCTTGGGCCGGAAAGTCTTGGGGCGCAAGTTTAGTTAAAAAATGAGTGGGCCGAAACGTCTTGGGCCGGAAAGTCTTGGGCCGAATCGTCTATGGGAGTGGGCCGAAATGGTTTTGGGTCGAAACGTCTTGCTTCCCATCATAACCATATACATCATAACCATATACGTCATAACAAAGTAACACGCCTCTAAAGTAAACAGAACTGTCCTGCTTAACCAAGGAATAAACAGATCAAATTTGAAATCGATCCGATTTTTCGTTCTCGAGATATCTTCAACAAAACATTTTGTTCACAACCGACTAACATACACAGAACTTAAAAACACTATGTCTTCCCTTAGTCGGTGAGACAGAATAACCTACATAATCGCAACACACTTGGGTTCTTCTGACCGACAGACTCCTCTAAAGCACGAACAGAAATATTGCTTAATATCTCAGTGGACGTACCACACAGTAGTGATCAAATGCTACTCTGTTCCCTACAGAACGTTAAGAGAAAATGAACAGTCGAGAATGTTCCAAAAAGGCTCCCCAGGGCAGTAAGCTATTAAATAAATATAATCAAGATATTCGGTGACGTGGTCAACAGCTTGCAAAATGCGGTGAGGGGGTGGGGTTAGGTTGACTGCAATTGTAACTCGGTGATTTACAACAGATATCTATTTCGCGCAATACTTCTTAGATTCGTGACAAAGATTTGCCAGAATCATCCGAACTTTCCAAGCAACAATCCCACCAACTCCTCGGACAGCAGTTAAGAAATCTTGCACAAAAGTTTAACGTAACTACATAATGCATCTTACTTTGTGGGCCTGTTCAACTGTCCCAAGGAAAACCTTACAGTTTGAAGTCGATACGACTTTCCGTTACGTAGATATTTTGCACACAACATACTGTTCATAACGGATCCATATTTTACAAAATGACGCCATACGCCATCCTAAATATTACCAATCACAAAAAATTGAGAGAATATACCAAGCAACAATCCGCAAAATCTGAAGGCTCTAAGACGTTTGCCTACTCAGGAATCTTACGTTATAACGTCATACTTTTTCCTTAATTGAGCAACAGGTACGAATTGTTGATAGAACCGCGTGAAATACACCAGGAATAATCGTACCAAGCTTTGAAGTCGATCCAACTTTTCACTTGTTCACAACAGACACACGCACACACATACATAAAGCACAAAATCCTTGGTCTCCCTTCGTAAGTCAGCTACATGCTCTGTCTAAAAACGAACACTGAAATTTATCAATTTAAGCACATGCATTATCGCCACACAGCACGGCAACCTTACAGCATTATGTTGATCGCTGCACTCTGTAGAGTATGTGCCCCAAGTTTGCTACATCACACTTAACAGTGGTGCCGTTTACAAGTAAAGAGTGTTGCTCTAGGGCTTTACATATCCATCTATGTTTAGTAAGTATTACTTTTCTTGCTGTTATTTGCCAGATTTATCAAAATTTAATCATTGTTCAACGGATTTGTACGAAACTAGTTTTTAATATATGTTTAAATATCTTTATTTGTAATTGCGTCAAACATACTTTTGGGTTCGTAGTAAAGACTGGCGCCCATTTGTTGAACTGTATGTTTTCGAAGATGAAAACTGCGAATGTGACTGATATGATAGCTAACATGTAACTTAACGCTGCAAACACGGCGGAAGGCTAAAATGTTCCGAACTATTAACTATTCAAAAAAATTTTGTTTAACACATTTCACTTTTATTTTATATATGTTTTGTTCATTTCAGTCCTAAGTTTAAGTTCGCTAGCAGTAACTCGGTTTCCTATTCAAATGTATTTCAGTGGGTTAAAACAAAAGTGAACAATACTCCTGCCTAGCGTCTTTAAGTAGTTGATAATGCCTGATACAAGAAATATTGAATTTCACAAACAGAAAGAAAAACTAGTTAACGGTATATTAATTTTATTTGTCAAATTATATATCATACACTGGAAACCAAAATTATAAAAAAATCTAATTTTGTTCAGCATCGTTTTCCTTTAACCCTAAATGTTTGAAAAACAAATTAACCTTAATTTTACAAACATTAATTCTCCTGATAAATAAACTTCTTTATCACTAAATCGCATTATATAACTGCTTCAATTACAGCGTCCCATAAAACTAGATTTTCCATTGGCATCCTTTCACAACTGGCATTTGAAACCCATCGCAAGTGCCTAATGGTGTACACTTATATACAGCAATTGCTTTCTTACACGCAAGTTCTCATTGCTGATTAACTACCTAAATGCATCAATATTCCTGGGCGTGTAATACATGTTAAGCACTACTTTCAAATCTGCGCGATTCATAACACAACGGCCCCTGTGGAATTTATATGCCGAACTTTCCAATGCTGTGCCTTCTTTCTTGCATCAACAGTTGGATGACTGTTTAAAATGAAGCTAAAGCTCTTCAATAGTCTTAACGAACAGATAACCAAACCCAAATACACGCATAGGGACTAAATGTAAGCAATCCAGCCCCGCATGACGGCATTAACCTGAGCTACGAAACTGCCTACATGCAGAGCATGCGCAGAGCCACATAAGCAGAACAAACTGCTATTCCGTACAGTATTTACGAAAACTTTAAACGAGTTAAAAAGAACTCAGCAAGTTTTCACATACACGATGTACAAAGGACGAGTTCTATATCGCGATTATTTAAAAATCGTGCTCAACATCTATTACAAGTCAAATACATAATCACTTGCATTTAACACATGTGACATAAGATATTATATGACATAGAACAATTCACAGCTAAAAGTCATTTCACTCTGGTGCTTTTCGAAACTGACCGTACGTAACAGCAGAGTTCAAGATTGAAATTCAGGTTCAACAAATGCCTTAAATGACAAAATTTCGTTACACATTTATTATACAACCAATATTAATATATGGCTATGAACTAAACTACATTTTACACGCATATTACTGTTTAACATGCATATTTTATGTAAATAGGCGGCGAATTTTGCAAGTTAAATGCCGCAAAAAAATTTGAAGCATGTTTGGTGAGGCACGCCATAACCACCAAACTCTCTGTGTTAGGGCATATTAGTGGTACAATATTAGTAAGCCGTACATATACGAATTGCCTCGGGCGTATGAACACAAAACCTAAAACAAATCAACTGCACTATTAAGTTGTATTTTCACATTCATTTCGCTCTTATTTCTTGGGCTGGTAGAACAAATTAACTCGAACCACTTTTCAATGACTAAAAATATTTTGATTAATAGCTAACATCTACACCATGTATTGTACAATTTCATACTACTTTAACTTGATACATGCTATTTTTCCACAACAAGATTTGAATATGACCCGTACACTCAGGATTCTACATCATTCCTACTCCATTTACTACTATCTTTTTAACTGCATTCTATTGTCTCAAAAATCGTTTCCATAGATTGTTTAACGGTTCCGTTGCGTAACAAACTGGGAGACACAGTAGAAAATGCAAATAATCAGTTTACCTAATCGGTTAATCCTTATACCGACATTAAAAAATGCAGAACAGTTTATAATCAGGCCCTATTGATGTATATGTTACAGTCAGTGAGTGAAACACGCTATTTCATGAAATGGCAAATCATTTCAACCATTTCGTGAAATGCCTGAATTCATCTGCCGTTTCATGAAATGCCTAACATATCTAAGGAAGCTTTCAAATTATAATGAGCAATCTAACAGAACTATATCACTAATGACCTAAAGCTTCAAAACGAAACTAGAAAATATAACTCATGAATTAACCACAAAAAAGTTCAACAATTCAGAAAAAAATAAATGCATCAATCAATAGAACAGAAGGTTGTAAACAACCACAGATTTCAGAAATCAACATTTTTGACGACTGACCGTTTATTTTGAAAAATAGCGAATTTTATACCAGAACGTGACAATTACGCAGTTTTTTTACGCAGAGACAATCCACGAACAAGCGAGACGATTCATCATGCGCTCGGGCTGGGATAAACTGTCAAATCTTTGACCGTGTCCGCTTCATCAACATTTGACAAGTCTTAGACTTGGTTAAGGCTTATATGAATTTGTGCGGAAAGGCGTTGGTGCTTTTTTTCTTGACAGTAAAAATTCATTTTCTTGTCTCAGCTTCTTCTCTGACATTACAGGCCCTAGAACCACAAAACTTTGTACTTATGTAGAACTTGATCTGAGGGTGTGCATACTGCCTTTTTTTCATCTACGATTTCGTTTTCATGCTTAAAACGCCATGCGAACACAGTTGATTTTAGAACTAGAATCTCATTTCGCAAACACTTGACAAAAATTAAAACGCAAAAATACTTCCTTCAAAGGGTTATTTCTTAAATTATATGTTGCAAACAACGCAGCTTGAATAAGTCTTATAAGCCGAGTAGTGTTTGTTTTTTTGTTGACTTAAGGTTTTATTGACTGATTAGGCAAACGCCAGGTTATCTATTTACGCAGTGAGAGCTCGCACAAAGCTTAGCAACTGTGTGTTCTGTGCTGTGTTTTAAATGCTCTGCATTTACTTGCAAAAAAACACTCTTTTCACATGGCGTTTTAAACTAGAAAACGAAATCGAAGGCAGAAGTCCAAGGACATGACCCAGCCGAGTTACCAAACAAGGAAATAGAGGAAAACTCTGAAACGAATACTGAAACGAATACTTAAGTATGTAAAATGCATTTAATATGAATTTGGAACCTACCCGTAAAGGAATGTTGGAGAGGTTGGGTTTTGACGATTCACATATTTACCAACATTTACACAATTTTACAAAAATTTTAAAATTCCACCGTTTCGGCAATTTTTTTTTTTCCTGTCATTTGCGAAAAAAGCAAAGTCCAGGTGGCCAAGCACCTAATACTTTCGCTTAAAATTTTATAACTATTCGAAAAAGACCGACAGAAATGAATGGTTTGTCAATTCAGTTATTTACTACCATTTATTCCAGTTTTTGGCAAACTTCAAAGTTCCGCCATTTCGGCAGTTTTGGGCGAAAAAAATAGCCTGGTAGGCCAACCCCTGGGAACATCCCTGCGTAACATCAAAACGATTGGTTTAAAAACTGTAGGAGTAGCATTTTAAAAATGGGCCCAAACAAGCACCAAAAGTGCCGCCATTTTGTCAGTTTTTCGTCCATCATCAAAAAAAGTAATAGCTAGGTGGGGGACCACCAAGGGAACATTCCTGCGTAATACCAAAACGATTGGAGCAAAACTGTAGGAAGAGGAGCATTTTAAAGAAAAACTTTAACATACGCACATACATTTAAGCCCCCTATAGTTTTACTACTAACCCAGTCCGACAAAGTCGACTGGATTAAGAGGTGTCATGCACAGGTTCATATCAAGTTCTTCCTAAGTCCCAAGTTTCGTGGCCCTAGGGACCGAAGTGCCAGTGGAGGAGATGACACAGGAAATCCGATCACTGTCAAGAAAAAAAAGATACCAACGGCTGCTCGCACAAATTCATATAGCCCTTGCAAGCCAAACGCTTGTCAAGTGTTAATAAATAACAAGTGTTAAATACGGCGCATTTAAAAGCAACGTAACGGTTGAGCAAAACAACACAGCTTATAGGCGTTATGCGAGCTCTGCCTGCATATATAAAAAAGCCAGTCCGTGCAATCAATAAAGCCGTTGAGTGAACATAACCAAGCAGATGTACACGGTTTATAAAAGGGATTCGTTTCTGATGTTTGCTAACAATCAATGGCCCGACACTTTCATTAGAAAAAAACTTGTCCAAATAAAACAACTGACATACTAATCAAAGTGCAAAATAATATTATTTGAGAACGATGGAGGGGCGGGGGGGGGGGAGCTACCAGGTGGTTTCCGCGGGAGGGGGGGGGGGGGGGGTGGAGTCATTGAGGAGCGCATGCCAAAATGGGTTTTGATTTTTAACTTTTAATGTTTGTCAAGTGTTGAAGATTTCGCTTGCGAAATGCGGTTCTAGTTGCAAACTCATCTAAGCAACGCTGTCTAAAAGCATTCATAATGTATTGTTTTCTTTATAACACTCTTTCATGTATTTATCATTTGCATCTATCAACGACTGAATCTGAATTGTTTTTGCTCAACAAAGTTTACAAAATTGCCCCACTTGACTGACCATTTGACTTGACCTATATTTCAAAATCGTTACTTCACTGGTCGCATCGTAAAGCTACCGCAGTTGACCCACAGTTTGACCTGACCCATATTTCAAGTCCGTGGTTACACTCGGTGCGCCGTGCGACTTATCCCAGTTAACCCCCAGTTTGACCTGACCCATATTTTAAGTCCCTGGCTTCACTCGTTACATCGTACGAGTTACCCCAGTTGACCCACACAGTTTGATTTGGCCCATATTTCAATGATACGAAACCATTTGTTGCATTTAGGCTTTAGGCAGTAATTAGGCTTTTGGTGGCGACTACCGACTGTACTTTAAGTGCTCATGTAAATCTACGATGTCCTTTCCTGGTTCCATAAAAGAAAGGAATTTTCAATGGAATTTTCAGCGCAGATAATTTTTTAGGGAATGAGAATTTACAACCCACTGCCCACCTGGCCGAGGCTTACTGCAGTCAGTTCTTTGCTCCTAATACATCGCATGATTCGATTGTTAAGTCAAGGGAACGGTGCAGTCGTCACAATATATTGTTCAGTAATGTATTGCAAGACTTCACTGATTGCTAATGTAGATGCAACGACCCAATGATAACATGATTTCCAAGAGTGTGCATATCTCCCTAATTAAAGAAATATATATGCTTCCATGAAGCACCGGCTTGAACGGTTAACTTTACATATAAATGCATGCAACATTTAGCACATTCTAATAATGGAAGCTTACATTATTTGCCTATTCGCCGATTTCGCAGCCTTTAACCAAACTATACTTCCGATTTTTATCCTATGATAACAATTACCTTACACTTTCATGTAGAGTTCTTAAGCGCAACAGTTGGCATTAATTTGTAGGAATTCGCTTTGTGCTGATCCCCAGATACTTTTTTATAAATATGAGTAAGAAGTGCTTCGAATATTTCCAAGTGGCATTATTCTTCACATTTTTTTTTGTTCTAAGAAAGGGCATTTTCGTTTTGACATACCGGAAATTCAACAGCAAATCTGAAATGTACCTTGATCAAATGCTTACGTCTTAGCTGGATAGTGTGTACCAATTGAATGTTTTCGTTGCTTAACGCCCGGTAGGTGAAAGAAAAAAAAACGCACCGGTGTGGCCTTTTGTGCATAAATAAAATAGATAGTACTGGTAACTTTTAAATAGATAGTACTGGTAACTTTTTTCGTTATTATCCGGTATTGAAAAAAGGGCAAAGAAATTGTAAAATGAGTGCTGCAGAAAAACACGCCTAAATTAAAACTGAACTTGACAGGCGAGATGCAGATTCGGTTGATTTCTGTGTATTGTAAAACTAACGACTATTATCGCTTTATGTCAACACCAGGTATACTTAAGCAGGGCTGATTTTACTCTGCGCGTCTACTCCATGGAAACGAACAGTCAAACAACTCTTTGCAGATGGCTTTAAGGAACACGGATTAAAGCGAGATATTTTCAGTCACTGTATATTTTCTACTTCATGAGGATAAGCGGCCTGTTCCACACTTCTGATTCCTGAAACAGACATTGGTCAGTAAACATAACGCATTTCAGTTGATTTTCAAGATATCTACTTTTTGCCTACATATTTTTAACACATCCCACACCCTCAACCATATTCTCAAACCGTTCACTCCTTCCCCAGTCACAACAGTACAGACTCCAAACCCCAACCAATGCTCACTAAAATGCGCACTAAAATTGGTGGAATGAACAGAATGGAAGCATCGGAAAATATTTATTTCCTAGTTATCTACGTATCCATAGAAATGGGATGCTCATCGCATATTTTTAACTGCACCTTTTAAGGTCTACTGCATTTTAACTGACTTCAATTTTCTATCTTGGGCTTGAAAATAAAAGTATTTTTGATAGAGGATAATCAGCTAGGCACGCAAAGCACATTTCAGATTTGTTATTCTCACGTCTAACTGTCTGGGAGAGGTTTCCTGGACAATACTGCACGGCAGAAAAAAAAGACAGAGGGAAACAACACGTATTCAATCTACTTCCGGCATTTCTCAAATACCGTTATTGTGATTTCCGCTTCCACACGCCGAAACTCAAATACCTATAAAATCGGCGCTAGAGTCTTTATAATGGAAAGTGCCGGCTACAGCCACTTCATTGCATGAATCCCAACAAAAAATACGACGTAGCACGACTGTAATATGTGCTCCATCCATGTGTGACTTTTTCCATATTAGGTTAGTTATATCATTAGCCGGGTTACAATTTGTAAATACATGTCAATGCCTGGCTAGAAAAGAATATTATCACTGTTAAAACCCAGTTTAGGTGAAACCGTGTAGTTTCCAAAATTATACTTTTAACCATGGCCTCTAGAAATACTGATAACGGTTAATATGAAAAATCATTCATTCTGTCGTTATGTCATGAATCCGAATTAAAACACGATGCTGAACACCTTCCATGTGTTATATCCGTTTGTAAAATTTAAAAACAATCCGACCTTTAGTTTTGGAGATATAACCAGGACACAACGTTCCATTACGGGGCCGAAATTTCATAAACGCTAAATTTTAACAAATTTCAAAATACTGCATTTCGAGTATTCTTTCATAATTCCGAACACCTTTAAGTGTGCTCTATCCGTGTGTGAAATTTCCAAACAATGTAATAGTTTTGGCAGATTTAGCCTGGACAGGATGTCGAAAACAAGCATTCCAATAATCGAATAAATTCCAATAACCGAAAAGATACTGTCCTTTTGACAATTTTTTCATGAATTCGAACAAAAATACGACGTTGCAGACCTTCAATAAGTGCTCTATCCGTGTGTGAAATTTCAAAACAATCCGACTTAGTTTCGAAGATAGAGCCTAGACATGCATGCGGACAAGCTCATACCTATACCCCTACAGGTAACTGGTCAACTGGGCGCCAGGTCAACTGGGCGACAGTCAACTGGGCGACAAAAAAGTCAACTGGGCGACAACTCTAGGGTCAACTGGGGGACAAAAAATGTCCAAATGGGCGACAAAAAAAAGTCAATTGGGCGACAGTAGAAGTCAACTGGGCGACAAAAAAATTACTTGAAACATTTTAGTACTTAACGATTTACCATCATGCATAGAAATATTGATTGCAATACCAAACTAACGAATTAGACATCAGTGGAAACGTTTGAAAACATCACAGACGGCACTCCGACACCCCGATTACTCTCGTTAATTGCAATTTATGTGAATTCCTTTTTAACCCAGCCGACTTTCTCGGACTGGGTTAGTCGTATCACCATAGGGGGCTTGCATGTATGTGCGAATGTTAAACTTTTTCTTTAAAATGCTACTGCTCTCACAGTTTTGCTCCCATGGTTTTGATATCACTCAGGAATTTTCCCTGGGTGGTCCCCCACCAGGCTATTACTTTTTTGACGATTGACGAAAATCTGACAAAATGGCGGCACTTTTTTCGTGCCCGTTTTGACCTATTTAACCCAGGCTATTATTTTTATTTGCGGTGCGCCAGAAATTGCCGAAATGGTGGAACTTTGAAGTTTGGCAAAAACTAGAATAAATGCCAGTAAATAACTGAATTGTCAAACCATTCATTTCTCTCAGTCTTTTCCAAATAGCTATAAAATTTTAATCGAAAGTTTCTTAGGTGCTTCTCCGCCTGGACTTTGCTTTTTTTCGCAAATGACCAAAAAAAAAAAAAAGGCCGAAATGGTGGAATTTTCAAAATTTTGTAAAATTGTGTAAATGTCGGTGAATACGTGAATCGCCAAAACTCAACCTCTCCAACATACCTTTTCGGGTAGCTTCCACCCGGGAAAACTGTTTTTGTGTATTAAAATTATGAAAAAGTTACGTTCAGAAACAAAGTTTTTCATTTTTTTTTGGCCTAACAGTATTCGTTTCAGAGTTTTTGTCTCTTTCCTTGTTTGGTAACTCGGCTGGTCATGTCCCTGGACATGCATGTAATTGCAATGTATGTGAACTCCTTTTAATTGCAATGGCAACATCTACGCCCCACGAATGTAAATTCATTTTGACTGTTTAAATTCAGGAATTGTGAGAATTCATTGCAATTGCAATTACTTGTAAAAACTTCATTTGTGGGTATTGTGATTTGAATTGCAATCATGTTTCGAGTCCTGTGTTTCAGAGAATTGCAATTATCGAACTGCTGTAGATGTCGGATTTGTTATGAGTAATTGCAATTTTTATGTAAACGCTTCGAATTATGATTAGTGATTTTAAGTGTGTAATTGAATTTCAGTTGATCTTAAGTTCTGTGATTTAAATTGAAAATGTTTCAGAGAATGGCAATTAAACATGCATTAAGTTCAATGTTTGAGACGGATTAGAACTCACTTTCATCCCTGTTTGTACACGCTTGAGTCTACTGAAATAGAGTTTGTTCGTAACAGAGACAGAATTTTTTTGTAATTCAAATTTCATAATTTCCTGATCTCTACAAATAACCATTTTGCATGAAGTTCAAAATGTAAAACATAAGATTTTTTCTTGCCGCCCAGTTGACTTCTACTGTCGCCCAGTTGACTTTTTTTGTCGCCCAGTTGACTTTTTTTGTCGCCCAGTTGACTTCGCTGTCGCCCAGTTGACTTGGCGCCCAGTTGACCTGGCGCCCAGTTGACTAGGAACCCCCCTACATTACAAGAGGAATAATAATGCAACTACTTCCTAATCAACTACGAAAACTAGGCAGGTTAGTAACTAGCGTACGCCTGCGACTGTTAGCACGGCAGGGGTTATGTCGTCATGGTAAAGGAAGATGCGTCCCCAATAACATTTTCAAATATATTTATTACAGGCACTTCGTGAAATCAAGCACTGTGTGAAATGCTTTGTCAATTTGTATATGCATGCATTACGTTGTTATAAAACAGCTGACCTCTGAGGAGATCTATCTGTTATGTATAAACACAGAGCGGGTGGATATTTCTATTTATCTGGCCGTACACTGTGCCTCCCTCAGTGTTGAGTAGTCTTGCACGTTGGTGAAAAAGGTATACCTGAGTATCCAAGTGACTAAAATCTATATTTTAGTGACTTTGAAAAAAAGTGATTCCTCTCCTTTATGAGTACTATTTTGCGCGGAATCCCCAGTGGTTCTGCGGAGTAAAAAGGTGTTATGCACAACAGACCGAACTGCCGTAGAGGTCGGCTGTTGGACAAAAACGCATGCATTACGTAAACTGAATGGATTTGTGCGAACTGCGCAAAAAAAAATTGATAAAGAAAAGGCAAATATTGTCGGTCTTGGACACCAATTTTGCCTAAAAATACCCGGGTGCGGCTTATACACCCATTTCATTTACAAAAAAACTGGACGATTTAGTAACAGGCCACGAGTATGGTTTTGCTGTTACACCCCAGGGTATCAGGGCTAGGCTTTTGCACTGATGGATCAGTGAGTGCCGTTGATTTAAAAAAAAAAAAAAAAAAAAAAAAAAAAACGAGTGACAGTGAGCGACACTGGTAAGTATTTACTTTGAACCTAACCCCAGGACAAATATGTACCAGTATACACTGTCTGGATGACGTCAATGAAATTGTGAAGTAGATGCGGACACTTGATACACAACAGCTAATAGTAACGATTTTAACAGTTTTTATTTATTTATTTTTAATCATAATTTGGTGTTTATTTCCTTATTTTATCATTAGTTCAAAAAAAGTACAGGTTGACAAAGTGAATATTATATCTACATGCACACATCCACTCTTATGTATAATGACATATGCCAGTATAATGACCAATCAGTGTGCGGCTTTTACACCGACGCGGCTTATACGCCGATTTCAAAAACATTTCCCTCCACTTTTGGGGGGTGCGGCTTATACACGGGGAATTGCAGGAAATACAGTCGGATCCACTTAATATGAACACGGTTAATATGAAGTTCGCGTAATATGAAGTGATTTGCTTGGTCCCAATGTAGAGTGCCTTGGTTTCTATGGACAGAAGTTCACATAACATGAACACGTCTAATATGAAGTTCACGTAATATGAAGTCCAGCTTAAGGTCCCATGGGCTACATTTACTGCATAATGTGTTCGCGTAATATGAACTACATAAAAGGCCAAGAACAAAAACACAAAGAATCAAATACACAGTAGACTTTGAGTAAGTGTCAACACTGAATGCTGTTGTTTTTATAAAAGGCATTATGGTGGGGCGATCACAAAAGGGTCGCAATTGCACTTTGGCAGTCTTTAAGCAGATAAAACAGTCGTTTGATTCAAAGCTACTGCGTACCAATACGTAATCAAACACTCGGGTATTGCATTGTAAAGTTCGTATAATATGAAGTTCGCGTAATATGAGGTATTTTGCTCGGTCCCGACGACTTCATATTACGCGGGTCCGACTGTAGTTGCAGACAGGGCTGGAAATTAGCGGGAGGCCGGTCACCCCAAGACTGTGATTTCGGCTCGGATCCCTGATGCGTATATCCCCCGCCCCCCCCCTCCCATTTTTCGCTCGGACGCCTTTCCCGGGCCCCTCCTTCCGACCCCCCCACCCCCCCCCCCAAATGAAAAATTCCTGATTACGTCATCATTTTGTACCATACTGTACAATAAAAAATGGGGAATTCTGATAAATTCAGCGCATGCTTAAAACGCGTGGTCTGACCACGGAGTTTCGAGGTGCTCACTACACGAAATGCCTTGGCCTTTCCGTAATATTTTTTATATTCCTGTGACGTACATATGACGAGACATTTGCTACAAATTACCCGGGCGCAAGAAAGTAAGAAAACAAAATGTTGAAGACCACAGCAGTTTTTACCATTGTTGAAAATCCGTTACCATTCTTGGCATAAATATAGTGGACAATCGCATAAATAGGTTACATGTATAATTTTAGCTGCAAAAAGTAGGCTTTTCGTTCGATTGCACTACATTATTGAGCCTTTAAACGACGGTAATTTCAAAATTAAAGCGAACTGCCTTTTACACATAAATTCGCTGAACTGCTGTGTGCAGTAAACTGTTTATTTCTGCAGGCAAACTTGTTTTCCGTCATTTACACACCTTTAAATGCTTGAAAATTCGCCATATATTAAAGCGAAAAAAATAAATCTTAAAAGCTATGAACAAAACAGGCTGGGAAAATGAACAGAAACAAATGAACAGTTAAAGACCACTTACTTTATTTCTGTTTCTTTGTAACCTCTCTTTGAAAAGTTTATATTGCTTGATTTACGTACAAAAAAGAAATGCCGGCTTGTGTCCATGAGTTAACGGGAAATAGAACATTCAGCGCGGGTACATTTTTGGAATTATTAATCGAGCAATCGTCACAAACAGGTACAGTCATACAAAGGGCATGCATCTCCCAACGCATTCCTCCACGACCTGTGAATAACTGGCAAAAGAGTCACTAAAGGAAAAGGTTTTACAGCACCGGATCTAAGCTATGACCATTTATACGCTTCTAAGTGTCTTCTAGCAAAAGAAGCTGCAGCAGGCAAAAGCAAAGTGATAGCATAAGTGAAGCCAGGCATATTCACAAAAGGCTCTACACAAAAGGCGGTATAGTATTACCTTAAATCCTTTATGCCTAATAACGACAAAAATATAAGCATTCTTTTGTTATTTCCTCAAGGAAAATTTAAATATGTTTCTGTTATATATTTTGCCAACAGCCCCGTGATGTGACACTATCTACAAGGTAAGCCTGTTTTTGATATTTGATGTATTTGCTTTTTAATCAGGTACAAAATTTATAAATCTTTGATAATTTTTACAGGAATTTTTCTTAAAATAGGACTTGCTGTTTAGTGTTTTTACGCAGCCTCGGGTGAAAACACAATATTGCCAGTGTAGTTATTCTGACCGAAATTGTCCCAAGTAGCCACACACTAACATATACAGCTGTATGTTTATTTTTTAACGATCTGTGTAATTGGGGATTTCGCGCAGTGTCTGTGAGTGGACACTGAAATATACAGGTTACTGAAAAAAAAAGGCCTATCATGTCCAAACATCCAGTGAAACGTCACGTCATCAGAACGCTTCATTTATAAAGCTGCAAGTTATCTTGCAGGGACCAACGCATGCTTTAGACAATTTAAACAAATGAAGTGAAAATTTAAGAAGTAGTCCAAGATCTTCCTGTCATTTTATTAGTGATCTGACACTGACTGTTTTTACTGTACGTTTTTATAACAAAGGGCGATAACACTGAACTTCGTGATAGGTGTATCCGGCAACTGTATTAGCCTAGCTGAGGCAATTGGAGCGAATGTCAACCCCCTGCTTAACATCCCTAACTGGAATCGAACCAGGCATCTTAGAATTACCGGACCAACGCTCTAACCAACTGAGCTAACCGTCACCCCTGATCGTTAGTTTTGTTATAAAAAAAGTGTCAGAACGAGAAGCATGAATCCGCCGGGGTTTGGGCAAAATTTGAAAGTAATTTTTTTAACAATTTACCACTTTGTTAATTTCTGCTGTACTTCCAAAATTCCTGGTCACTGCACTGCACAAGGGTTGGAACTACCCCTGGGCCCTGGGTAAAATTTGAAACGAACCGATTCACAAATAAATGTTCTAGGCGCGTGAGAGTGACTCCAGTTATGCTAACTCCAAGAACACACTTTGCAAATGTTTAAAAATTCACCATTTTGTCAATTTCTGTCGTATTTCAAAAATTCCTGGTCACTGCACTGCACAAGGGTTGGAACCACCCCTGGGTAAAATCTGAAACGAACCCATTCACTAATAAATGCTGTAGGCGAGTGAGAGTGACTCCAGTATATGCCCACTCCAAAAACACACTTTGCAAATGTTTAAAAATTCACCATTTTGTCAATTTCTGTCGTATTTCAAAAATTCCTGGTCACTGCACTGCACAAGGGATGGCACCACCCCTGGGTAAAATTTGAGACGAATCCATCCACTTATAAATGCTCTAGGCGCGTGAGATTGCAAGTGCAGACAGACGGACAGATAGACGGACAGACAGAGTGAAAACTATATTCGTCCCCCGGCGGATAATAAGAGACACATACGGTGGACGCTTAAGCTGTCTACACTAATCCACGCCGACTCTACGTCTTAAAGTACTACTATTTTCAGAAGACTTCCATACTTTTCCTTAACTATAATATGTGCGCTTGGTGTTGTGAGAGGGGAAAGTACATTTCCGCCTTCACGTGACCACATCTGAAGTTCAGTTTTCAATTTCGGCTAGAACTGACACGCCAATACGTGGCATTTACGACACACTTACATTGATAGCAAGAGGTTCACTTGTTGAGGACAAGACCTTTTCTCCCCGCTCATGCCTGTTCTCTTTTCTATCCTGAAACATTTGAGTAAACTCAGTAGATATCCCGACCTCGGCAGACACCTCTTCAACGTAAAACGTTTGTCGTCATCCTTCGCAAGTTTAACGCATTAGCTTCAATTTAAGTTAATGTAGCACGGGTTGCACATAAGCATTTTTTTACTTTCGCCAACTTGGCGAAGGACGTTCGGCTCACCTTCGTCAAATCGAATTCACCTTCGCCAAATTAACGCTCTTACTAAAACTGTAACTTAATTTGTTTATTGCATATAAACTATACGTCTTCTTAACTATATTGTCCAGTTTACGACTTTATAGAGCTACATCGGTATATACTCAATCCTGACCGATTTGTAGCTTTTATCTAAAGCGTTTAACTTTTCATCAAGCTTGATTGTGAAAAATTTCACCTTCGCCAAATTGAAAGTGAATCTGTTCACTTTCGCCAAATGGATTTCACCTTCGCCATGGCGAAATCCGAAGGTCTTACGTGCACCCCTGCTGTAGGACGGTTTTCACAAATAGAAACCGAGGGCCTAGGATGACAAACTCGGAGTAATGAGCCCAAGGCGCTTGACGAGTAACCATACTTAATGTAAAACTGGGCATATTTTATTGGCTGTAGCGATTAGTTCAAGCAAAAACCTGGGAACATACTGTATGCATATGCCATTTTCAGCAGACCATACATAAATATAACACTGTTATTTAAAATAAGAATTCTGAAGTCAGGGCTAACAATTAGCGCAGGCCCGGTGGTCCGAGGCCCCCTGACTTCACCTCGGGCTCCCGAAAAATGTCCTGTTTGTATACATATATATATGTTGGGCACAATTTTTAAATCTGCACAATTTATAAATTGTGCTGCACAGTTTTTAAATTTATAAACGGGCCAACCATTTAAAAATGGGTTGCCCATTTATAAATGGGCGACCCATTTTTAAATGGTCGGCCCGTTTTTAAATCCAAACTGCGGACAATTTTTAAATTGTCCTGCACAATTTTTAAATATTTTAATTTTTTTTTAGCTTTTTTTTTCTTTGGTTTTTTTTGTTTTGTTTTATATTTTGTCAACATTTTACTGCTTTTATGTCTTTTATCTCGGTTCACAAGTATATTCATCTATTGTTGCAATTGCATTTCACAAAAACTGCATTTGATGAATTAGAGTACTTTATAATTGCAACTTTTTTCCGTGATTTTGTTTTTGTGCTGTGGTTCACAAGTTTGATTTTCTGTTGTTCTAATTTTATGTACTCTTCTATTGTTCTGTGCTGTAATTGCTTTTCAAAGATTTTCTCCGGCTTTTGATTGATTGGCCTAATTTGTAATTTTAAGTTTTATGTTGTAACTCTTAATTATGCAATTGCAATTAGAACTGGCAAATTCGAAAGTAGATAGAACCAGGATCAGCTTGTGTGATGTGTTCATATTTATGTATAACTTCATGTATGCTTTGTTAATTTAGGCACATTGATGATTTTTAACCCCATTTTAACTTGTCTTTTAGTCGTAGTTGAAATTAGAAATTAACGTTTCGTAAACTAGTTTAAATTTTTAATTTTCCAATTGGTTTAGAACTGCTATGGTGTGATTTTTTTAATCGAATATATTATTATCTTGTAGTTAGTAACTTGTAGTTGTGTTTGTGAAGAAATTGGGGGGGGGGGGGGATGTGGAGGATGATGGTCACCAAAAAAAAAAAAAAAATCCAGACCACCTTCAAGACCTGGAAGAATTATTTACATCTATTTTAGTGACCACCATCTGTTTTGTTTATTTTGAATTTTGTTCACAAAGAATTATGGTTATGTTTGCAGAAACGAATATTTTATTTATTTTTTTTTTTTTTTGGGGGGGGGGGGGAGGATTATTCGTTTAGTTGGGGAGACATTTGTTTTTGTTTACAAAAACAAGAAACTAAGTAGGTATCGATTGAAAGTGTATAATGTAAGCCTGTAACCTTATATTTTGTGTTAACTGATAGCTCTAGTTTTTCACATTGGTCAAAAATTGCCTAAATGGCGACTTGTTGTGTCCGGTTGGGGTCTGCGCCTTCGACGATGGCCTGTTTTGAGTAGAACAATGCCAGTTCTAATTGCAATTGCATAATTAACAGTTACAACATAAAACTTACAATTACAAGTTAGGCCAATCAATCAAAAGCCGGAGAAAATCCTTGAAAAGCAATTACAGCACAGAACAATAGAAGAATACATAAAATTAGAACAATAGAAAACTAGAGCAGTGTGCAAGCCCACATATTCCCCAAAGGCCCCCCATCAGTTAAACACGGCCATCAATAGTTGAAATTTTCCAAGTCCAGCTGGTCCATTTTCCTTGGACGAACCTGGCCCATTTACAATACCGATCTGTGTGTGTTCCCATAAAACCTACATACCAAGTTTCATGAAAATCCTTGCAGGAGTTTTTAAGTTATCGTGTTAACAAGCTCACACAATAGTCAATCAAGAGCTGAAATTTTCCAAGTACAGCTGATCCATTTTCCTCGAACGAACCTGGCCCATTTACAATACTGTTCTGTGTTTGTTCCCATAGAAGTTACATACCAAGTTTCATGAAAATCCTTGCAGGTGTTTTTAAGTTATCCTGTTAACAAGCTCTTGATGACAGACCGACCGACCGACAGACCAACACGCGGTCGATCGCATATATTCCCCCTGTGGGGAATAAATCAAACTTGTGAACCACAGCACAAAAACAAAATCACGGAAAAAAGTTGCATTTATAAAGTACTCTAATCCATCAAATGCAGTTTTTGTGAAGTGCCATTGCAAAAAAAAAAAAAAAACAAAGAAAAAAAGCTAAAAAAATTTAAAATATTTAAAAATTGTGCAGGACAATTTAAAAATTGTCCGCAATTTGGATTTAAAAACGGGCCGACCATTTAAAAATGGGTCGCCCATTTATAAATGGGCAACCCATTTTTAAATGGGTGGCCCGTTTATAAATTTAAAAACTGTGCAGCACAATTTATAAATTGTGCAGATTTAAAAATTGTGCCCAACATATATATGTATATCTTGGGCACCGGACTTTTCGCTCGAGCCCCAGAATTTCTCCTCCAGCGGTCCAGGGGGCCCCATAACCGAAAAAATTTAAGGTCTTGTCAAGCAAATAAAAAATATACAATCGAAATTCTTTCGCTGGTTCATTATTAATTCACGTTATTCAACACTGAACTACTGATTTTAAGAAAGAAAAAAACGAATATTAATTAAATTTTCATACAATATTCATTTTCCGCTTGCCATAAAATAAGTAGTTTTCACTTTTCGTTTCAAGAAAAGTAAAAATTTTCAATTTCTGCGAGATTCGGGTCATTGGCAGTCTATTCCGGAGCAGTCTACCAAAATATGTGTTTTCTCATTTGCTTCAAAATTCTTATTTTAAATAATGATGTTATATATGCACACATATAAACCAAACTTGATTTCTGGCCTTTCTAACATTTTTCAAACCAGCCTCAAATCCATTCTTCTCCAGGGTATTTCGAGCTTTATTTTAAAACCAGACATATCACTGTGACTGCTCAGGTCACCACGGGTATCCATCTTCAATCGGAAACTGCAATTCCAGACTTTTTGATCACCCGACCCACTCCTCCTATCACAAAGACTTTATCGTACGTATGACAAACAAGTCAACCGATTTTCAACTGAAATAAATGAAATGAACTTACGTTGGTCGTATATGAGATCTCAGAATTTCTCATCTTTGGGCTGCAACCTGAGGTATTGAAAATGATTGTTCCCAACGGCGTCAAGGGACGACTCCGTAGAGGGCTACGCTCTAACTTGAGACTTAATGATTTCCTGCTAAACAGTCGCTCTGCATTCAAAGGCGAGTGTTCACTATTTGCCAAATCCAACACGTTCGTCCTGGACAGCGGCGTACCTTGCGGTGTTATTGACCTCTCGGGACTCCCACTGGGCGTTCTAGAATTTGAGCGAGTATTTCGCGACCTTCCCAAAGGAGTGCTGGCTTGAGATTTCGGCGTACTCCGTAGTACTGGCGAGTTCACGGAACGACCAGACGGAGTCCTTGGCTGCGGAACTTCTCCACTGGAATCATCCACACGCAAGGTACTTTTGCTTGGTGTGGTTTCCACACGGCTTCGTTTCTTGCCAAGCGGCGTGTACGAGCCGCTGGGGGACAAAGACCCCTCCCTGGATCGCAGTGACATCGGACAGGAATCCAGTAAGGCTTTTAAAGGTTTGTCCGGAGATTCCGACATGGCTCTAGCGGAAACTTCACGCGGACGCAGCGTTCTCGTCGGTGTGCACGCCTTCGTGGTGCTCAGGGCTGAGGAATCGCACAGCATACTGTTCGTTGTAGACAAAGACTCATCCAGAGTTAAATCCAATTGGAGACGAATAGCGCTCGCTTCCGAGTCAAAGTGCACCTCGCGGCTCGTATTAATTTCATCGCGCGAATCATACAGCGAGGCTGATTCTGAATATGATTTGAGAAAATCCGCATAAGACAGCGTGTCTGACTGTATTTCTTTCTCAGCCTCGCCATCACACTCGATGCTTTTACCGTCCGTGTCGTTTTTGACGTCACCACTCTCGTCCATGTCCACAACGCCATCACCAGAATGTCTCACGTTCTTACCCGATCTCGATCGCTTCATTTTGGGACCGAGCCTGGGCCTTCTCTTCTTTGCCTCGGCACTGCTCGCTTCCGGTGCCGGGGGTGGGGGTGCGCCCATGGCTGCACTCGGTGAACTTTTACGAATGAAGAAACTAGTCAGCAAGGATTGCTTCATCCCTCTGTGACCGCCATCCGACTGCGAGTTATCGCTCTCACTAAGCCTACCGGTCCCTTTCTTATGCTTTTCAGTTTTTTTATTGTGTTTCTTTTTGGCCTTTGTCTCGGGTGTCGTTTCTTTGGCAGTGTCGGTGTCATCTGTTGTCGGGGTTTCCATAGCTACCACGGTCTCATCATTTCCCGAGCTACTATTGTCCACATTTGCAACACTCGCCTCGCTTGGTACCGCATCAAGACATTGATCATTCGACACAGTTGTTTCTTTTTTCTGCACTTCAACAGTTATAGCCGGTGAAATTTCTGCAAAAGCAGAACCCAGATTCTTGCCAGTCAGGAAGTCCTCTTCCAGCAGGGCTCTCGACCACTGGGGCACGGAGGACTTGTCCAACTTTTTCAGCTCAAGAGCGGCATCCATGGCAGCCAGGGAACGCTTGGTACAGCGCTTTTTCGGCTCTTTCGGCTTTAAGCTGCTCGTTTCGGCCTCGATATCTTTGCGCGTCGAGAAGCGCGTCTCCTTACGGTTCTTACTGGCCGACGCCACCGAGATGTTTCTGCCTTTGCACTTCAAGTGCTTCGTACGAATGTGGTGAGTGGCGCGGCATTTATAATCCGGGAACTTTTTCAAACATATGGTGCACATGTACTTTCGGTTAGGCAGTTCCCGTATGTATCGCGATGGACTAACCTGCTCCTCTGGCGACCCTTTACTAAAATCTACAAAATTTGACTTCTTCTGACTCTTGCTCAGTGTTTTTCCGAAACCCCAAAATTTTATAGCTGCCTTCTTCTTAGAGCTTTTCTGCACACGTGACACTGCATTGTCCATATTATCGTTTGCAGTTAAATCCATCTGTTCAATTTGGTCGCTAACGCTGGATTCGACAAATGTGTTATCTCTGTCCCATGTGCTGTGATCGGTATAAATGTCTTTGCTTTCTGTGACCAAACTGGCGTCTTGCGATTCCACCGTTGAGTTCGACTCCTCCTGCGATTCGGTTGGCATAGTGGTATCCTTACGAGATTCACTCTCGGAACTCATTTCGCTTGCTGTATTGAAAGTATCATCCGATTCGGACGACGCGTTGATGTCGTCCCTCGAGTCGGTCGGCGTGTCGAGCCCCGTGTCAAAATCGGAGTCGCCATCCCCGCTCAGGTCCATGCTGTCGGTCTCATCACCTGCAAACACAAGCACTCAAAGTGTACTGAACTGAAAACCTGTCAAGAAACGAATGAATACAACAGAAGAAATTTAGAAAAAATACTTTTCTTCCAACCAGCTTGCTTTATTTTACTGTTTTACTTATTAATTTTGTTTATTTATATTTTCTTTGGAGTATTATTTTTTTTTGAAAGCGCAGCCAAACGACCGGTTAGACTCTTATCTATTTCACCTTTTCAGGCTTTCAAGCAACTGTGGAAAATTTGAAGGGTTTTTTAAGGGTTCGATTTTCAGAAATAAAGGTTTTTAAGGGTTTTTCGGGACTAATAAGATCAAATTTCATTAAAGCGTAAAAATACAAAGAGTATGGCAAAGCACCTTGCAGATATACACGTATAAATCACATACTAGAATTAGATAACACAAAAAGTTTTATGAAACCCAATTCTTCCTGATTTTTCAAAGGCCATGTTCGAGGAAGCATCTCAACAAAACCTAGAACAAGGTAGCCAGTGAAACTGGTTGTCGTTCCCCGCTCACAGTCTATCATGTCAATACCCCCAGAAAAACACCCGAACAACAATTTCGACGATTTTGTTTGATCCCTGCCAATATTCGAACTTGGCCTAGCCTGTTATTTAAAATGGAGGGTTTTAAATTTCAAATCGATCCGGCAATCCCTACTCCTTTACACAAGGAGAAACCAAAAAAGACAAAAAAAAAAAAAAAAACTGCCATAATTTCGACACTTTTGGTTAGACCTGGCAAGTATTCGAACTCGGTTAAGTCTTTTACATTATACTGAAAGGAATTAATTTCAAATCTACAGGACAAACTTTTTTTTCTTTCAAATGAGTGCAAGTCAATTTGTGGAGGATACAAGGACGAACGGACCGACAGACGGACCGACAGACGGACCATATTTGGCACTTGAGAACCACTTTTTCAAAATGGTCGTGACGCTGACGACCACATTTTTAAAAATTATTTTTTCAGGGCTCGAAACTATAAACAATTTTATCACATCGTGACAGTGAATTGTGAAGTAGAGTTTGATTTAGTAAAATGTTTAAGTAGCTTTGCTCTATGATTATAGTCGCACCAACGTACTTTTGCTTTTTTAGATATCTACGATTTTTCTGACCGTGTAATAACAGTTGAAAGTCAACTATATTCTAAATCGTCTGCTATATTAGACTGTTGTTCCATAAATCTAAATCATATCATGTTGATAAATCGTATCTGAATTGCAGCAGATATAAAATACCAGAAACGTGGGCTATCCAACTTTTCCCTATTTGTCTTTTTTTTTTCTTTTTATTTATTTATATATCATATATTATTTATTTATTACTTTTCGATGACATCACTGTCTGTTTTAGGTAAAAGAAAAAGTCCTTGTCAGTCTCACATTAGACGTTATTTGTACTATTTTAAAGCTTTTCTGCGTCAGCCCAATCCAGGAGCACTCCTGTGCTGGCGCAGGTCAGCCACTGCGGCAAAGCATTTAACTGAACACCTAATTTAACTTCGTGTAAAAGTCATTATCACAATACGTTTTCATACTGCTGTGCAAAATATGAGAAAATATTATTTTGATATATCACTCGTTTATAATATTATTTAAAATGAATCGTATCAAACTGCATAATTACACTTTCAGGATCAGTTATAAACTAAATAAATGCAAAAAATAAACTGAAACAAAAAGGAGCTCTTCGCATCTTTAAAGATTTTAAGGTTTTTTTTTTCAAACTTTTAAGGGTTGGTGAAAAAAATAAAGGCTTTTTAACGGTTTTAAGGGTTTTTGGAGGTCGACTTGAAAGCCTGTTTTTTATTCAGAGTACGTCACGACTAAGACAAGCTGAACAAGAATTGCACATTGGCTGTGCGCACGCACCACTCGTCGTAACGTTGTCGCGATCGTCGTCGTCGTCGTCACACCTCTGTCGCTTGTTGGGGCTATCTGCACACTCGCTCCGCCTCCTCTTCTTGAAAAGGTGCGCATTGGGTCCTTTGAACTTAGACTGGCCGTCGCCTGACTTTGTGGGTACTTCAACAACACTCTCCTGGTTACTAAGCCTCTTGCGTTTCTTCTTTCTCCCCTTGTCTGTTGGAATAAACACAGACGCAGTCCATTTAAAACTGAATCAATCATTTCAAATGGGAGAAATCGCATGCACATGACGTACAGGAGTAAGGGTTGGGTTGTGCTACGCGGGGCCACGGGCCCAGACTGAACGCCAGGGTTGAAATAACCCCAATGCACAGTATTTTGTTATATATTAAAATTAAACAGATCTTTACACAGAAAAGAACCCACACAAGCATTGTACTAAGCCATCCAAGTACTGTATTAAAAGTGAAATAATGAAAACGAGTCCGGGACAGCTCCATAATTTATTGTTGGTGATTTTTGTGTGGTTTCAAGACATAAAAGCCAAATACAGATGCTCACAACCTTTTTCATGAATATTCTGAGAGGTAAAGAGATAATTTACGTGCAATATTTAGTGCAGATTTGTAAGATATGTATGATTCGTAGCTCTGAAAGCAGGCTAATTTTCTTATAGGACCCTGTTCTTAAGATTCAAAACAGTATATTCTGCTGTCATAGCTCATCGCTGTTATCCATCTTGGCATTTTATGACAAAAGAAACTTTAAAGGGATAAAACAAGATTTAAAAAGGCTACGGAAGTTTGGGAATCCGGGTTCAGGGCCAGTCTTAGGCCACGGGGCCCAGGGGCCAAAATGTTTGCCTCGTCTCATCCTTAGTACGTGCCGCACACATAAATCTCAAATAATTATTCTACCACAGGAACCTTTGCAAAACTTACTATTGTCAAGAGTTTACCATTTGACTCACTTTTTCGCGCCAGACCACGACAGATTCGGCACAAAAAGGTATTCCTGTGGCCGTTGCACTTCCAGTGGGACGCCTGAGAACCGCACAGACGACAACGAACTATTTCCCAGTCACTGAAACAAAGCAATTCAACCATACACAACAAAATCATCTGCACCTTATATACTGGTACTTTATGCTTTCTATTAAAATTACTATTCAACTTCATCAAACTGCCAGAATCCAAAATACCCCCTTCCACCCTCCAACCCACAAAAACGTCATGAATGATACGGACTGATCGGGGAAAAACTTTCTCAGGTTATGCAACTAAAACTGACTAACTTGTTATCGATGTCTATGAAATGGTCACGCCCTTGGGGATTTAAACATTCGCGTGCGTCGCAGTGGCTGTACTGACGATGCAGATCTGTGAACGCATTGGGTTCCAGCTCCCAGGCCGCATCCCTGAAACATAAATCGGAAACAGCTATAACCAGAGTACAACAACTCGTCTACTTTGGTCAGTTTACAAAGATGGGATCCCTTCTTTTCCCCTCATTTTCAACGTAACAAGGAAGACCTCAACAAACCTTAGAGTAGTGGTGCGACTGGTGGTTCCAAGTGAACACACAGAAGATAAATAGCAAATACTTATTTTTATCTAATGACAGTGCCCGACACGCCAGACTGCCAGATTGTGGTAAACAATACAATGGATCTACTTACTGATCGGGAAGATATATGCCAAATTTCAGCATCTCCTGCCTGAACTCCTCCACGTTGTTACACGTTGGACATTTGAAGTGCACATAGCCACTACTAGTCCCCATTTGCTGAAACCCATGACAAAACTTAGTTTTACGAAATGCAAAATCATACTTGTCAACTGAATAAAAGTGGAACTAGAGCAGCGTGCATAGCCCACATATTCCCCACAGACCCTCAATCAGTTAAACACGGCCATCAATTGTCAATGAAGAGCTGAAATTTTAAAGTCCAGTTGGAGCATTTTCCTTGGACGAACCTGGCCCCTTTACAATACCGATCTGTGTTTGTTTCCATAGAAGCTACATACGAAGTTTCATTAAAATCCTTGCAGCAGTTTTTAAGTCATCGTGTTAACAAGCTGTTGATGACGGACCGACACATGATCGATCGCATATATCCCCCCCCCCCCCTCCCCGTGGGGAATAAATAACGTTAACCGAAAGAAAATTACAGTATATCCGTATGATGGCCTAATCTGCACAGTTGTGAACAATGCGTTACCACTCTGCAAAATTCCTAACTTACCAACTCACAATGCTAACATTTCAACCAGAATGCACAAATCTTAGATACCTTTGTCCACAATAAAGTGAACTCGATATTCAATATCCAGTGTATTTGTTTTACCGACAGCACACGTGATGTAAACAAGTCAAGAAAAATAAAAGAAAGCCTCATCTTGAAAAGAGTGTATTGTTACCAACGATTCGAATGGGAAAGATCCAAACTCAGTGAAACAGCATCACACCGATCTTGTTGTTTACTAAAACAAACGTCTACGGTGAAGGCCTGCATCATACTCTATCAGCCTCAATTACTACGCGATTTTTAACCAAAAATGCGGCTACAGGTCGTCTTACAACATTAAGGTCAAGCCGTGACTTTAGATTTCAAAGACTTGATGATTGGTATCAAATTTCTTTATTTCTAAAATTTTAGAGGATCTCTTGTATTGTATTGTTCTCTAGATCCCTTACAACTGCCATGGTCATGTCGGGATCCCCCTGCCACATTATACTACAATGGGGCATTCCAGCCTTCCTTCTAACCCTTACATGTGGAGTACCTCACAGGGTAGCAAAGAGGAATCCCAATTTTAAAGTCTTAGGTCTTAGGATCAAAAGAACACCATTCATCACAACTACCATCTCATATTGATGGCAATATTTGGCATTAACTTCTGCAGTATCAGTACAGAAAGCACCAATGCGTCGAGATCCCTAATGGAAAGTGTGAATAACAATTTTTTTGTGACGGTCCTCAGACAAGGTGGCTGTGGTTATCTTGGAGATCCCTCAAACCTAACTAGAAATGATAGTGTTCCTACGTTACCAAACGGGTATGTGGATTCCCAATAATTCTCATACCCTGAATTATTTGCGTGTTGTACCACAAGGCTCAAACTTTGGCACAACAGCACTTATTTGCCATATTCGATGTCATACGCTGTCACATAATATTAGATGATCAATGACACATTTTTCTGCCACTGAAATTAAAACTGGGTGTGTTACAGACAGTCTGTGAAAACCGTCACTTTAAGACCATTTGGTGAAATAACAAACCGCGTCATTTGTTTCATCAGACAGATGCTTTGAAGAGTCAACTCTGACATGCACAAGCGCTTTGGCGATCGACAGCCTATCAAAATTTGTTTCAATGTATCCTGCTCGTGACACCTAGCGCACTGGAGCGCATGTTCACCTCTGAAAAGCCGTTTGTGACTGACATTTGTTTGTCTATTCCCATCACCACGTCATGCCGACCACTGTTTATGGACGGTGGCTTACCCTGCAACACCACTGATTTTATTTAGCTCGCTTTGTTCATTCCAATGTTGCTGCAAGCGACCTTTGTGTACCTCGAGATATAGTATTTAAAGTCTGATGATGGAGTAAGTACATAACGGTTAAACTAGCCACTTTGTAAAGAGGCCAGTTGTAATTCTCCAAAATTTGACAGGTTGCCTAAAACGGTGTTTGCATTGTAGTGTTAAAGGACCAACGAGGTCTGTAAAAGCAGCCCTTAGCCCCTCCCATTTTCATTATGATTCATTATGATTATGAGGCAACATCAGTTCCTTACGTACTTATTTAGCGTTTTTACTAAACATTTTGACACATATTGTTAAAATAAAGTGGTCGATGAGTTAACGATTACTTTCTAACCATACTAAAAGTATTTTTACGACTGTTTGAAAAGAGCTTCATCAAAATTTAACTTTAAATCATATCACAATTTAGAAAACGGCCCAACCTCATTGCAAATTCCACGTGTTTAACGCTACCTAATTGTTGCTTGATTGAAGCTGTCAAAGCGTTGACCATTGAAGCTCATTGAACAGCAGGTTATAGGGAGTCACTTTAAGCAAAACCGATTTCACACATTTTTCCTTTCAACTCCTTTGTCTAAGCTGGACTCACAGTGAGGATACAAATTTGTTGTATAAATTAACTGTTATCTTCAGTTGGTCATTTCGCACATCGCACAAAGATATTTATCTTAAGGTTGTAAAATCTATATAAATTTGATTGATGGCCTTCTTCAAGCAAGTGAGAAAAGGGGCGGACTCGGTGCCATGGCTAAAAGCAGTGTTTTCAGTTGGGCCTTTAACAGAAACAACTACTTTTCTTCCAATTTCTGATCTATTTACAGCTAAATAAGCTGCTTCGGGTATATCTACTTTTTACAACAATGAAGGACAGACACTTTTCAACTTGGATTACAACGTATGTATTACAGCTCCGTTGTTGCAATTATTTATCATTTGGAAACAAAACTTACATCGTTGCAATTAACTTTCAGAAATAATAAAATCGCATTACCTCAAGTTTTAACGTTGGTTGCAAATGGTCATGGGAAAGTTCTATTAAAACTAAACGCCCGTAGCCCAAAATAAAACAAGCATGAGTTATTAAATTCAATTCTTAAGCAATCTGGTTATAAGAAAAACCAAACTATTCACAAGCAAAACACACTTTTAATCGTAATGTACTGCGATTAACGCTGAAATAAGCCCTTTTAATTCCAATTCAATGTATTTTAGAACTGAAACTTTAAACTGCAAAAGAATGCTAAACTCCAACTTCCCCATTACTATAATGTCATTATAGAAGTCTGAACACAGATCTCTTTTACTATGGTTTCCTACTGGTCTCGAACCCAGGAAAAATTATTGTATTCTACATGTTCATATGCAAGACTCCACATATTTATACATGACTCTCTTATCCAAGTTGAGATGTTTCTCTCTCCTTAGCTGAAACATGCCATTGCTATTGAGACTAAGAAAACCCGAAGTAGGTTACTTAATTATTGCAATGAAAAACAAAAGCAAATTAAGCCTTTCTGTCAACAACACAAACTAAATGCCATTTCAGGCAAACTGTCAAATTTTAGAGCCTCAAAATCAAGCAATTTATAAAGTGGCTGAAATTTTTTAACAGTTTGCAAAGTGGCTCATTGGTCCCGACAGTTAACAAACTGCCTGTAAATTTCAGGCACTTTGTAAACTACCTGGTTTGACAGTTTACGTCTAACATATATATGCGATTTTTTTAACAACAGTGTTTCAGTTCGAGTCTTTGACTAGGAAACAGCAGTATCACAGTTAAAATCAAGAATTAATTAAAATTGTGTATATCCAAAACGAAAAAGAAACAGAGCTTCTAGAAATACTGATACAGGTTTATTTCTTTAATTTTTTTCTAGGTTCCACTTCATGAAACAGCCACGTCAGAGTCATCTCTGAAATGACGTGAGCGGATGTCTCGAAGATCGATACAGTCTGCTAAAATATGTTTCACTGTATAACGTTTCTGCCATCCGATACATACGCCTGCAGGTTCGCCTCTTAAAAAGATGTTCGTGACATATATCTACGCCCTATTCTCGCTCTGTGTATCACCAGATCATACAGGGCATTACTCAGGGAGGGAAATTTACGCCCAATAACAGTTTGATTTCAAACAGTTTATTATTTCTTTGTTCGTTCCCATGTTGTTGCTAAAGAGTTTTTATGTATCGTGGAATACAGTATTTGAAGTCTGGATGGATTTAGAGTATGCAATAAGCAAATCAGAACAGTCTTCATTTAGCACCTCCTTTGTTTGTTTGTTTATTTATTTGGTGTTTAACGTCCCGTTCACCAAATTTGTGTCTCTATCAACTTCTCGGGACCTAGACTTCCTACATGATTTGGCACAAACAGAAAATTACTTCTTTACCAGCCTTTATAGCATTGTCATTCCTCTCTAGAAGTTATGTGATTAAAGTGTGCGACATTTTTAAGTTCTTAGTTGTTTGTAGTAGCGACACAGAATCCACGCAGATGATGAACTTCTTGTAACGGTGAATCTTGATTATTTGAGTGGTTAGTAGTAGGGCTCTTACTTCTGCAGAGAACATTAATGATCCTTGTTTTCAGGAAACTGTACTCTGTAATAATGGAGGGTGCTGCTTTATCGCCAAGTTCAGAACGTCATTTTGTGTTGAATCAAGAACATTCAAATATGATGGTTTAACTGAGCCATAGACCACATAACCACAGTCTCATTCTTATGAGTGCTCCATATACATAAGTTTAGTGTCTTTATAATGCAGTACAGAAAATAAGTTACTTCTTGACAAAAAAAGTTTTCGAGCTCAGCTCAATAGATTCATTGCAAACCAGGGTGACAAAATGGAAACGACATCCACCTATGAGACTTTTCCCAAAAGCTGATGAAACCCGGTCTTATAAGTGCTCTATACAGCACAAGTTTAGTGCCTTTATAAAGCAGAACAAAAAACATGTTACTTCTTAACAAAACTGTGTGAACACAGCCTTATACATTTATTGCAAAACAAGGTGACAAAAGTGAAGCAAAATCAACTCATGACCTAATGTCAAATGCCATGATACAGAGTTGCAGGAGATACCAATACACTTCTTGTCGAAACAGCCTCTGAACTCAGTCCAACAGTTCAGTTGCAATCACGCCCAGTGGAACCAACACGCCGGAAATTTTCCGATCTGGTGTGCCGCGATGTTAACGAACACGCCAGTTGTGTTTTTGGACGGTGTTTTGTCGTGTGTCCCGATGCTTGAAGACGGCGTGTTAGTCCGAGGATGTGATGTTTCGTGTTGTCCACTGGTGTGATGTGACACTGCAGCTTTTTATACATGTGGTTTTCAGGTATTTTTAGCGCTGTTTTGGTCGTAAATGTCATGTACCCTGGTTCTTTGTGGGCCTTGACGTTTTACTCTTATGGCTAGACACCAGCGCGACGATACGGCGTAGGTTTACCCGGTGTATTTGCTGAAGCGGTGTTATGTGTTTGAGTGGTGTTTTGATGGAAACCGGTCTCACGAACAAAATTCACTGGATATCTACCCAACAAAACGCGTATTTGATCGCAACTTGGACCTCTTATAAGCCCTACAATCTCCATGAAAACGCGTTGAGCAATGTTGTACACTGAATGGTTGGCACATTTCAACTCCCAACACCCCCACCCCATCCCCGCCCACAAGATACATCGGTCCGATTTGCTGCACAAGTTATTTCTTTGAATTTATCATGCGTCAGTTAGTTTCTGGACCGATCTTAAGATATTATTTCCCAGTCACTGAAAAAACTGAGTCACTATGTCTTTGATCCATTACACAACGGCATCACAATACTATGAAAAGTAATTCTAACCGGCAAAGATTATATTTAGTGAATTAGAGATTCAGCATAAATCAAAATGACATTCCATATTTGAAGATATACAATCCATCAATTATAACATTTAACAAACAGTGTTAAATTGAAAACTTGCGCTGGCCAAAAGCACCAAACACATAATTCAAACTAACACACCTGCATACACTCTCTGTGGAAGAACTTCTTGCAGCATGGCGTTCCTAGTGTATTGTTAGAAGTTCTAGTGGACACCGGACGGATGCAGATCGGACACTGTGTCTTTGCTGTTCCTTTGAAACTCAATCGTCTTGAGCGCTTGTTCAGATCCTGATGCGGTCTGTGTTCCGCACAAAATGAACTTGAAACAGACAAAAAGATTAAGTGATACAGACCACCATGGGACGATGGTACAGCTTGCTGCCATCTTTCTGTCAAAATGTCTAATAAAACTAGACATAGTTTAGAGTGTCAAATCATAAGGACAACTAAAAATAAGCAAGCATGTCTAGCCTGATGAGGAGTAACGTAGCTACAAAGTTGGCACTGCTTTGTCTAACTACGTATACGCGGTGAAAGACGTTTCCAAGATACAACATAATTATTGAATTTTGGTAAAATGAACCATATTTTTAGTTTTACCACAAAACAGTTGCTTCATCTTAATAAATCCTCTAAAATAACCACATCGAAGTTCACTGACTTTGTTTCCTAGTATCAAAGCCACTGGGGTAATACGTTGCGTCTCAAACATTTCCTGAAAATATCTCCATGTTATTTTCATTTCCAGTAACATTTAAGCATCAAGTGGTTCTAAGTCAACAGTATACAATTAGTTTCAAAGATGTTCGACATGTGTGCCTTATTAATTTCTGAAATTACTTCGCTCACCAAAAAGACCCGTAAAACTGAAACAGGACGCCGTTCCTTCGCCCGCAACCAAAGTGATACTTCATGTGGCATTTTCTCTCGATGCATCCAGTCGGCGCGCCTGGTTCTTTACAGAAGGAACAGCGCTGAAAATCAAAATAAACGGATCGTCAATGAATAAACCCAAAACACCGCCACACAGGAAAAACCACACAGACACTAGGAGTTAACGATCACCGTAAGTACTAAAGTGCTCAAGTGGTTAAAAGTACAAACGTTACAAATGTTCATGAGCGCGGTAATGTTTGATGCTGGATTGTTTCCTTTGTAGTTGATCCATTTATTTTTGCGCATGAACAATTTGTTGTCCTGATCGCTCTCACCGCAATTAGGGCATGTTACCTCACCAGTCTTTTTTTCTGACGCTTACTGCTTCCGCGATCATTCTGTCGGCAGTTGTAGCACCACACTGGGTTGGAGATACGTTGCAGTAAGTATGTTAATCAGCAACATTGCAATGTGGGGCTAATGTGAAGAAATCAATCTTTTCTACACACGAAATTGCCATGCAATGTTCAAACCTAAAGCTCACAAATACCTTAAATCCTGTGAAGGCATCGATGAGACAACCGGTTTGTGAAACGCTTTTCGCTCATTTTAGCTATTTGGTAGAACATTATTTTAGTAGGATTGTTCCTGATTACTTTTCATCAGATTTATATGTTACAGACCACGAATATAATCAGGCTATTGATAGCTTAGTTTTTCGCCCTAAAAATACAGATTTAGCTGGAAATGTTTCGACCCGTGTTTTCAACACAGCTTAATCAAGTGCGAAGTATCCTTGCTGGGAATTTGAACGTCTGATAGGTGTTTCTGATGCGAGATCACATCAATTCTATGAGATAAGTAGTCTACTGATAACAATTTTCAATTTTCCTTTGAAATTTTATTTATCTCGTTTTAAAATCACGATTCAAATTATAATTACTTACTTTGAACACTCAAAACGATTTGTCAAACTGCATCATGATATTCCACTCACTAATATTATTTATTTTCTTGAAACAAAAAATAAATTGAACATTTCTGTATTTTTGATTTTGGCATATTATATGACCATCTCACACTAGAATTATAAAATTATTATAAAATTCCTTTTTATACCAAATGGGGTTGGCCTGTCATAGTGGGAGTTGAGATTCTGCAAGGGCGAAAGAGTTGATAACAGGAACTCTAGGTAGAACGCCAAAATAACTACCTCGACTCCGGGATGTCTAATAAATTTTGAAATATTTATTTCCACACGGCTACAGGGGATAATGACAGTGACTATAAGAGGCTAGTTTTAAAACGAATAGTTAAGTACAATTTATAATAGATCCAACAGCTCGGTGCGTTAGAAGTAGAAAATGCAATTTGAGCTAATTCGTAACATTTGCACTTAATGCAATTTAGAACACGAAAAGCAACTATGTAGCATTAATTTCAATTGAAATCAAGCGCGACCAAATTTAAAGAACTGCAGTTTGGTACACAACAGGAACTAATTAATGGAATGAGACACTTTTGAAGTTATTTACAACTTACTTGGCTTTGCAACTTAACTGACGAAACAGGTGACATGATCACACAACACTGCAGTGAAAAAGTGGTGTTGAAAACGCGCTTCGAAGCATTTCAGGCTATCTTTATAATTTTCTAGCCTAAGCAGGCTATCAAGAGATAATCTGACCGTTTTGCGCCCACCCGAAAGACAACTCAACACCCTGTTGCCAGCTCGGCATCAAGCCGTAATTATGTAAAGTCTACCTGTTCTTTTTCTGCTATTTATTTGATGTTTAACGCCCGTTCAGTGACTGATGTCTACACTGGGACGCACTTGCTAAGGAACAAGGGTAAAAATAAGAAAAAAAAAGAATGGAGAAATAATGAAAGAAGAGCTAGAAAGGCACGAAACAGAAAGCGGTGGGTCTTTTCTTAAGATTCTTCAAACCCACAGCGGAATACTTCTGCTGTAAAATTTTGCTTGTCTTTTTAAGAGAAGTTAAAAAATAGGGCACGTATGTGTTTTTCTTTCCATGTTTCAATCTGACCACTCTTTACACTGGAAACTTATTCAAATAAATCAAGAACTCTTTCACACAGAAGTCAACCAGTTGGGTAAATGTTCTTCATTACATAGTTTTCCTGTGTTAATCGTTGCTCTGATTTTTATTAACTGACGCACATTCACGATCCTTGTATATGTAACTTGGCCATTCATGCATAGCTATAATGTGTGAAATATTATGCTTTGTAAAAAAAAGTTACAGTATACACGTTGAAGATGCAGTGACTGTTAACTAGTGTACTTTTAAGGCAGACTATTAAACATTTTTGTGATCGGAATTTTCGTTTCTTTCCGAAAAACACAACATACTATTTCCTCTTTGCACGACACCTATGCTTGTGTAAATCTGTAATGTCACACAGATGCGTGGTTTTCATACTCAGTTCAGAGCCAAAGTTCAAGCAGAATCAACCAATGAGAAAAAGTCCACAGTAATTTCCACATGTTTTCAAATTAATTGCAATAAATCTTTTTCAACGACAGAAATCGGTTGTAGGTGATCTTCTCCAAGAAAACTGACAGAGCATAAATCCAACAACAACACACTTTGGCACTTCTAGTATTTCTATTACTGATTTTTATGCTAACAATTGCACTATAACAAGCCCAGTTAGACTGGCGCCGTTTTACTTCTTACAATAATCCCTGTGATAAAGAAGATTGTGAATGTCACGAAAAGGTTTCATTGTCTATTGCAACAGCTTCTGATTGTAATTTGTATCCCTATGGTTGTGGAAAACATTGCAATTGCAAAGAAAGCTCAACTCAACTCGAAAAACAGATTTTATTGAAATGAGCGAAAAGCGAATCCCAGACTAATCGTCCTAACAATTTGGAAGCATACCTATAGGAAGACATACCAGTTTGGAGGCGCGCCGCTTTTCCCGGAAGATATCATCGCGTAGGAATCCCTTGAGCACGTCTTTCTCATCTTCGACGTCACCCCGTTGGTACAGCCCGCTCGCAAATAGCTATGGCAGCAACATCAACATGGTTATCTCTTGAATGAACCCTCTGCATAGTGAACACTTTGGCCTGCCCCAAATATATTCATTATAAAGAAGCCGCAGAGTAATACGTTATGGATGTATTTACTTTACGTGTGAATGAAAAACGGGTGCGATGGCAATTTCTGTTACAAAATTGAAGCAAAACCTGAAGCTTATTTTTAAGTTGGAAAGTGTTCATTACTGATATTACAGCTTTCATATTACTGTTAAAAATCATGATAGTATCAAGAGTGTAATATGTATTTTGGTATAGCATATTAATAAAAATATCATATGGAAACAGTTTTTTTTTTCTTACGAGTTTCAAACAGCCAGTACCTTTTAACCGACATATCGTTTAACCGACATTTTTTGCTCAGTCCCGGCGATGTCGGTTTAACGAGATTTCACTCTATATATATTTATGTGTATGTATGTATTTGGTGTAAATAAATAAACAAACAACAAACACGTGCGTGTAGTTTGTAAAAATCAAGTTTAGTGACCACCATATTTTGGGAACCCCTCTATCAGAGACACCCCGCTATTACGGACAGAATCTGCTGGACAAGTACTCTCCTTAACAGTGGGATTTTAGTGTAATAGCCGTGTGTTTCGGCCATTTTTACGCACATACTTTCAACAACTGCTATGGCCTCTGCTTCTGTAAGAAGCTGGGGCTAAAAAGTCAGTCAAGCTTTTTTTTCTTTTTGTTCTCGAACCAGTTCATCTGCCATGTAATCCGATCGAAAGCTTTAGCGGCACTGTCTAAAATGGACGTATCGCAACAGGTGCTCTAGGCTTTCCTGGGTGGAACTCCTAGTAAGTCTTGTTCTCGGTTCGGGCTCGGTTTCCTGATTTGAGTTACTAACTTTCTTTTAGCAATATTTACGTATAAGACTGCTATGAAACCTGAACTGAGAATAAGCTGTAATTATTGGAAATTTATAGCGATGCTATTGCGATCAAAACGTATGGTGAAACTTCGGTACACGAAGGATTAAAAGTTTAGATAACGATACAGCACGCGCATAGAAACTCAATCTGCTCTGGGGTAATTGGTGACACGGGTAGTGATGTTTGGGAGCATATACAGGCAGTTTTGCTTCCATATAGATAACAGACTGTCGCCAGTAATGGGTTGTTTACACAATGTCCTTACTGTGTTCAAGTAACGTGTGTATTGTCACTGTTACAAATACAAACAAGCCTAAGAAGTTTGACAAGATCCGCTGAAATATGCATTTATAACATCACAAAAAAAAAGAAAGCAAGGAATTTATTCGAAAACTTCCAGTATAATCCATACTACATTTGGGATGCAGTATAATATATGTTACAGGGAATCTGTGTAATTAGGGATTTCATGAAACCCCTAGGGAATTCGTGTAATAAATAAGCTCCTATTGATTTTAAAACTATTTTGAAAAATTATCCATCCAGGAACGCTGTTTAGTGGTTCTTCAAAACTGTGTATCCCTTTTCACATCGAAAGGAATTGGAATTTATAACACTACCATCCAAAATAACAGAATTTGGCGTGAAATGTGACATAAGTTACATTGGATAAAAAATATCGCTTAATTCAGGTGCTGAAGTATCTCCTAAATAATAGTTTGGGAATCGAGTGCTCTAAGTATATTAATTCAAAATCTACTATTAATTTCGGTAAAATACTACATTGCAAACCTGAAGATTTTCAATAAAAACATCGAAATTGATTGAGCAAGTTATTACACGAATCCACTAGGGATTTCATGAAATCCCTAATTTCACAGATTCCCTGTAACATATATAGATTTATCGAAACTGACAAAAATTTAAAAGTTCAATATTAGCTCATTAAGTCAGCAGGGAATTCTGGTAACTTCCCAGCTGGACTACGTCCCACTTGGGCTGCGATTTTCATTCGTCCCAGTAGGACTACGATTTCACGTCCCCAGTTGGACTACGATTTTTTATTCCCACCTGGACTACAAAGTATAGATAAATGTTTTTCCAGAAGTTGTTTTAAAAGACCCTTTGATTTAATGTTTAGTTACCTAACACTTAATTTCAAAGCTTTGTAGCGCTTTAACTGACTTATAATGTAACCACCAAAGGTGTAATAGGTGTCTGATTGTAATTGTCAATTGCAATTAGTAATTGCAATTTAACTTTCAACAGAATGATTGCAGTTATTGAGTATTATTCGGAAAATATAATTCCTGAGGACATCAGATTATTTCTGACCACTCAGTTCCGGAGATTATTGGAGGCCCGGAAAATAATTTTCGGCCAATCGCCCCCGGAGAAGAGCGGATAACGGGATCCAATTTTCATGTTATTTGCTCATTGGATCATCTCCAGACTACAAAAATGTACTATAAAATACAAGACATTTTTAGTGGTTATCAAATATCATAACAACAATATGGGTTCTGTTATAAACGGTGTTCGCAAAGGTAGCAAATTGTTCATCTACAACAATTTCAAGTACACAGAAATCGAGCAACTAAAGGCACAATTTATTGGCAATGCTCCCGAAAGCTCGTCGTACTGCAGCGCTGCAGACCAGTATTTTTAATCTGAATAGTGAGAATCCACTAATTACAATTCTAAATATATGGATATTAAATAGTGAGTTTTAGAAGGATTTTAGTCGCAAAGTACGTACTTTAATAGTTTTCTGTACTGTAAGTATGAGTTTTAGACGTAGGTTTCATAAACCATTTTAACATATGCCGATTTTAGAAATAAAACGAATAAAGTATAAAATTTTTGTTGTAACAAAAGTCTGAAATAACAATCGTAGTTGAACTGAGAACGTGAAATCGTAGTCCAACTGGGCTGTAGTCCAAGTGGGAATGCAAAAATGAAAATCGTAATCGGGACGTAATCGGAATCCTAACTAGTCATTTGAGCGCGAGTAATGTTAGAAGAAATAGACAAAGACTCACCATGCAAAAGTAATGTACGGAGAAGTTGTGTTCAGTGTTAATCAGCATGCCCGTATGTCCCCCATCGTCACTGGACTCGGTGCTTTCACAAAACAAACAGGCTGACGGGTCGACTTCATGCAAACACAAAATCACAACCGTTATATCACAAGAAGCGGTAAGGTTGATTTTTCTTCTGGTACTAAGCAGAACTGTTAAATGCACAAAGAAAACATGTATTTTATGCAAATGTACTTTGGAAATGAGGTCTGCAAAAAGATTACTGTTGTTCAGTGTTTTTGTTTGATGTGGTAACTGTTGTGGTTTTAACAGTTTTAGCATTTTATATCTTCCTTTAAAATATATTTTCATTCATGTAATAGTTAGCAGGCATGTTTGTTTGGTGTTTAACATCCCGTTCACCAACTAGGATGGGTATATTAGGGCGCACTTGCTAAAGAAACAAGAGGAAAAAAGGAGGAAGAACGAAGAAATAGTAAAAGAATAGTTAGAAAGAAAAGAACTTCCGATTAGTTGCCTTTTACGCCATGCAAGGAACAGAACGCAATTGGTGTATTCTTAAGATTCCCCCATCATAGAGGGGGGTGGCAGGCATGTCTAATCCTTGAACTAACTTAACAAACAGGACAGGGAATAGAAAGGTGCATCTGACGAAAGGAAGATGATGATGTAAATACTGTGGTCGCGTATCGCGCATGTATTATTTATGACAAGTATTGCGATACCATGGGTAATGATATATACAGTGTAATATTCGTGTGTTGGGCGTACTCACAGCCAAATCTCTAATAAAAATTAACTTTTTTTTCCTGGTGGGGAGGAAAACACGTGTTTCGTTTGAAGAATTCATGTGCAAGGTGATGCAGCATACACTGGCGTAATGCCGGCAACAGGACAATATGCCCCTTATTTTACTAAAGCCAAATCACACTGGGTGTTCTGAATATAATACGCAAAAATCCTTTGTAAACCCAGTAAAAATGAGAGATTTTGTCGTATCATATTTCTTTGCATCAAAGAGGAATCGTATTTTTAATAACAAATATGCTATTTTAACAACTTTTCAAAAGTTTTAAAAACTAGTTTTCCATATTTTGAGTACGATTTATTTTTGCGATCATTTTTCACCACGTTGGTTTGCAGTCGACACGCAAAATTCTTGCGCATCACATTCGGAACACCCAAAGCGCGTGATTGCTGTATTGCCCCCATAGTCATTAAATCATTGCTTCAAGATGTATTTAAATAAATAACATTACTAGTGTTGGCTTCTGCAGGCATCCTCCTTACCTGATTCTAGGATTTTTTCCGTAGCTGTAAGTCCTTTGCCTTTCAAGGTTTTACGCTTAAATTTCCCCATGGTTACCTACAACCAAACGCTAGTTGGTAGAGGATCGATTATATTTTCCTTGAAAGACTTCCATCACTAAAATTAATCACTGAAACACAAAAAGTATATAAAAATTCTAAAAACACTGATGCAGAACAATTTCGATGAACACTGACACGTGATGGCTGTGTATATTGCAGACTTGACGCATCCTGTGTTGAGTCTCTGTCATCTAACTTCTAAGGTTAGTTATATTGTTCGTTTAAAGACACTGCCGATACTTAGCGGCTCACATTGTGTCAGTATTTTTCACTGACTAAAAACAACAATATCACAGATAAAATCCAGCGTTGACTAAAATCAATCAAGCGATGTCCCAAAACAGTAATACTCACACAGGTTGATTTCCTTTAAAAAATGGATTATTTTACCCGGTTCTACTTTATCAAACAGCTGCCTCAAACAGTTAGCTCTGAAATGACGTGAGCGCACGTCTTCAAGATTTGTAGGAAGAATGAATACATAGTAAAAAATAAAGAAAAATACAAAAGAAAGCTAAAAAGAAAGAAATTCCGATTAGCCGCCTCTTAAGACATGCAGTGAACAGAAGGCAGTGGTTTTATTCTTCAGATTTCCCCAACCCATCACAGGCGGGGGGGGGGGGGGGGGGGGGGAGGGGAGGAATAAGTACCATTAACAGACGTGACCATCACGATTACCTGTGAAAATGCAAATGGTAATCTCCCCCTCCCCCCGCCCCCTTCCAAACGTTATCTGCATTGTGTGTTTGTGCTCTATATTTACGCATATCCTGTACCATTTAATTAACTGTGGCCACGTTTAATAATAATAACATTTCCGATTTCCATAGCACCTATTCTAGTAATAAGCTCTACATGCTTAACAAATGATGTGGTTTCATCAAGAAATTCTAATTTCTGCAATGAGTGCCTCCCTTAGGGCAAGAAACCAGAATAGTGGTCTGTAGTAATATTGTGCCGGTCCAAAATCTGGTTTTCTCGGACACTTGAGAGTCCGCATGTTCAAGATGGTCCGTTCATCTTAGAAAAGTACTGTAAGGCAAACACTGCACTAACTGAGGGTAAGTCATGTGGAGCTGGCAACATACCACCTGTGTACTGAAAAGATGTGGCTTCATCAAGAAATTCTAGATTTTTGCAATGAATGGCCAGAAACCAGAATAGTGGTCTGCGATAATATTATGCCGATCCAAAAATCTAGTACCTTTCCAAGGCTGGAAACTACTGAGGTAGTGTTATAAGTGCTCCATAGCTGCTAAAACATACAACAGAATGAACTTGAAGAGAATCCGTTCAGCGATCGACCTTTACCCAACACGGATCCAAAACGGGTTTAGAACCATCATGTGTCAGATCTCAGTACTTAGAAGAATAGCTGAAGGAGTCAAAGTCAACTTGCAAGCTTTTGTTTATCGATTTCAAAAAGGCATTAAATAATATTCACAGAGGAAAACTATTAAAAAACCTCAAGAGCATATGGCATATCTGAAAAATTGGTCAGAGCAATAGAAGTGGTGTGGTAGGAACAAAGGCTGGTGTTGTGTTACCAGATGGAGAAAAACAGGGCTCTTTGAAATCCGTACTGATGTTTTAAAAGGCGATACCCTAGCCCCATACTTATTAATCACAGCTCTCGACTACGCAAAGCGCAAGTCGTGAACGGTCACGAAGAACTGGGTTTTACAGAGAGAAGACTGGGCAAAACAGTAAAACTCTTAAGTTTTGACCGATCTAGACTGATGATATCGCCCTTTTCAGCGAGCAAAAAGAGCAAGCTCAGGAAATGCTCATACAGGTAGAAGCTGTCGCGTCTGGAGTGGGACTCAAAGTCAATGCGAAGAAGACCAGAGGCCATGGCAAAAACCAGTGTCAAGAAGTGATCATCAAAAGAAGGGGACCAGGACGAGTCACACAAAAACCAATTCATCCAAAAAAATCCTTGGCTGATTCACCCAAAATCTTGGGCGATTCACCCAATTTCTTGGATGATTCAACCAATGTTTTTAGACGATTCGCCCAAATATTTTGGACATAACAGTAAGATTCATTTAATTTGTAATTCAGATACATTAAAATATTGTCAATGGCTTAACCATAGGTATCTTATTGTAATTTCTCAGTAGTGAACATCTCTATGCTCTGAACAGTGAACACTTGCTGGTGTCCCAAATGGTCAATTTTAGTGCAATAAACTTCTTATTGGTGAACACAGGATACTTTACCAGTACATCTTCCCAGCTTGTTTATACAATTACTGGACCCTCATTTTGCCCCATACGCAGTGTAGCCCATATTAGTGGGAGAACAGTTACGTTTACTTCGTTGCGGTCCAAGTTATGTGCTCATCACCTCCAAGTACTTGGGGACAGTAGGACAAAGGGTTGAAATAATGATACATTGCCCGTAGCGGTGGGGTCAAGCCTGATTAAGACAATGGCAGGAGTACAAAGCTTATTTATCTTTACTCAGTCGAATTACTCGAGGCATTTACCGCATCAGACAACAGCGTGTTCAATGCTGTAGTTAACATGGAGTCGCTTATCGTTCTGATGATTCTGGATCAAGGGCGATATAAAAAAAAGTATGTCAATCACAAGATTTTAAGACATTTCGAGGTCTGACTAAGTCCCCTGGCCGCTTGCAATCATTGGAATTTAATTTTCGACGAAGTCTGTAGGACCAATTTTTCGGGCGATGGTGATATCTATACCCAGGTGCAGAACTACAACCCTTATTCTATGCATGTGCAAGGTTTAAATGAAATCCCTACAGTAGTTCTTGAGATCTGTCGCGGAAACGACACCCTATCCAACCATTTCAAGGTCTGACATTTTCGGATTTTGGAGGCGATATATACCTATACACCTATATTCAGGTGCACAACTGCAACCCTTATTCTGTGCATGTGCAAGGTTTAAATGAAATCCCTATAGAAGTTCTTGAGATCTGTTGCGGAAACGACACCCTATGCCAAATGTTGACGGACAGACGGGCGGACGCGCATTCAATAGTCCCTCGCCGCCGCGTAGATGTTGACGGACAGACGCGAATTCAATGGGTGCATTGTTAAGATTCCCCCACCCTACAGGGGGGAATGTTACGGGCTTTTCCTCTCCCAAACGTGCCTCTGTGTAAGTGATTTACACGCACTATGAACAATGGACAAGAACTGTGTGGATATAATTAGTTCATGTTAATTTCAGTGGCACTGCAACTTGTAAATAGATGCGTAAAGTTTGTGTATGGCAACCTTTTTTTATACTATTAAGAATAAACAAATGGTTATGTTTTATTTGAATCTAAAAAATCACCTTCTGACTTAAGAAACCTTGAACCCTCCGTTAGTGAACACCTCGATATAGTGAACAATTTGCTCGGTCCCGAGTGTTCATTATACAGAGGTTTTACTGTGTTTGCGTGGTTCACATGGAAATGGTTTAGATCTTTGTATGACATTGATTTGTATTGTTTTGTTCTTTCGATCCCAAGGATTTGTAAATAATTACAGTATTTTATTCAATTTAAAAATGCAAAAAGTTGTCGAACAGCATTTTAATTGCAATTAATTCTAGAACAGACGATATTATACCATGCAGTAATGATCGCGCACTTTTAATTGTAATTAGCTGAAAAAGGCAGGGCAATTCCGATATCCTAAAACCAGTTTACCTGGCCATAGGTTATTCAGCTCTCACACAACACACTACGCGGTCACTCCCACAGGAATAGCTCAACCTCGAGTCGCTCAACCCAATTTGCAGAATATTAATGAGATCACTCCGGAATCACTCAAACTGGTTACCATTGGCAGTGAGATAAGCTGGCATGTGCGCTAACGAGTATAAAAAGGGCGTCCGACACCCTCAAAAGAAGTGATGGCTGAAAAGTTCATGTTGTTGAAGAATTTACATACCCTGGATCTGTTGTCAGTAGTTCAGCTGCGAATATCAAACAGATACTCCTTGGAACCGCGCTTGTTCTAACGTTAGAAGATCATATCACCAACAAAGAACTTTATGGTGTAAGAAGTTGACGGATAAAATACGGGCAGAGAACCGAAACTCGCCGATAACTCGTATCGGCACCCAGAAAATTTGGCTTCCAGTTTAACACTACGGACTTCTAACCCATGAGAAACGACGTAGAGGCTGTCTTCAAGAACATATGTACAACAGCCTGAACAGATCACCGCTACGGGGGTCAGAGAAATGCACAAGTGCAATGCACAAGGGATCCTTCTCGAGCTCGTCGAAATAAATGGAACTTTTGAGCCGGGAAATTTGTGATATTTTCGATGCGGAACACCGACAATAGGGAGCGAGGCGAGCAATGTTCCTGCTGTGGGTTCGGGGTTATAATTCCCCCCCCCCCTCCTCCCCCTCCACACCCGAAAGCTCTACACTTTTAGACGCTGAGAGATTCGATTTGACGATTTTAAGCACATCATTTCTAGATTTATCGTCTGTACAAAAAATCATAAAAACTGAGATCTTACACTATGTATAATTTAGCAGTATGAAATTTCAAATTGTTGTGATTAACCGTTACGTAAGAATAAACCAAAAACAATACAGGTGGAGCAGAAAGGCGGACGGACTGACGAGCAAGTCAAATAAAGTATGCCTTTGCGTTTTGATAAAGGCGTGGCACAACAAAAACGAAAGGGCACAATCACACGTATACATTATGTATAACTCAAGTCTATATAATATATTGTGACAACCACAGTTAAAGAACTGCAGTGCGTTAATTCGCGAGCGCCGAAGGCTCCATCGCGAAAAATTTACACCTCGCAATTTAAAAACTTCACAACAGTATCTGCAAGTACCCAGCCCGGTGCTCCCACCCATGTGAAAAAATAGTTATTGCAGAATTCAGTTGATCTCGAGGACTACAAAAATCAGCTCAAAATCGACGGATTTCCGTCGATGGACGGAAAACTACACTTGAAATAAATTGCTTATATGTTAAATACATACTCATATAACTGATAAATGTAGGAATAGGCATAAATTTATTCTGTACACCCATAATATTCAACTTATAATTACACAATTTATTTCCATATTTGTACGAAATAAAGCATGCGACCTGTATGTAAACAAATGTCAATTTTTCCAGGAGATTATCGATTAGTTCTATATTCTTTCATTAAAAGAAAGCACAAGTTGTAATCCCTCAGTAGCAAGCCGCTTCTTGCGCCTGTTATTGAGGTTATTGGTAAACTACAAGCCACCAAATTCACAATAACGTTTTTAATATACGCATTGATAATTTTATGCAGCTGATACACGAATGTATAATTTCACCAATGTATCCGTTAGACATTTTGTCGAGAGGCACTTTGTCGAAAGACATTTTGTCGAAAGTGAAATCGAGACATTTTGTCGAAATTTTCGTGTACGAGTACCCGTCGTACAGAGGTTTCTGTTTTCCTTTGCTTGATGTAATTTTCTCCATTGTAAATTTTTAATCATGACATGCAACATTTTTTCTGTTTTTAATACTGAATAACGCCGGGCACCAGAGTAGATTGAATAGTCAGGTCAAACGCATCATCGTATTTGCTCCAACCAAATCATGCGAACTAGATCCGATCTCAACGTCACTGTTAAAGAAGGGCTTGGAACCTTTACTACCAGTAATAACTAGGATGATTAATCTCTCGTTGAGTACCGGTACCATGCCACGTCAGTTCAAGAATGCAATTATACGCCCCCTGCTGAAAAAGCCTACTCTGGATTCCGTTTTTATTCAAAATAATCGTAAAATCTGTTGGACTGCACGTCTCTAACCATATCAACGAAAATCACATATCTGAACCACTCTAGTCAGCATATAAATCTTACCATTCGACTAAAACCGCTTTAATAAAAGTGTTCAACGACATCCTGGTCGAAATAGATAAAGGTAATGCAGTTTTCGCGACACTTTTGGACCTTTCAGCGGCATTCGATAAAGTTGATCATAATATCCTTCAGCGACTTCAAAGAACCTCCAATTTGTCCGGTGAAGTTATATAATGGTTTGCTTCATACCTAAAAAAACAGATCTTTCCGGTGTTCCTAAGAGCAACACCGTTCGTAACCTGGGAGTTCTGATGGATTCGGCCCTAAGTTGAGATAACTACATCCTCGATCTTCGAAAACGGTGTTTCTATTACATCAGACGGAATTGGCAGATACGCTCCTGTCTAAGTGAAGAAGCTACTAAATCCCTTGTTCAGGCGTTAGTGCTCTCAAGGCTGGATTACTGCAATGGACTGATGGTGAACCTATCCGCCACCGCAATCAATAAGCTGCAACAAGTGCAAGACGCCGCTGCTCGATCAGTCAAACGAGTGCCCTCCCTTGACAAAAGTGCCAAGCTTATCTGTAGTGAGCTTCACTGCTTGCCCATTAAAGAACGGGTAGATTTCTAAATTTTAGTGTTGACATATAAAGCGCTAAACAATATGACACCAAAGTATATCCAGGATATGATTTCGTCATATGTTCCAAATCGCACTCTGAGATCAGCTGACAAGATCCTTTTCACTACACCTCGTTTCAAAACACCCTACGGGAAACGCGCTTTCTCTGATGCAGCACCCTCATTGTACAATGACCTACCAATGCCAATTAAACGTGCAAAGACTTTGTTCGAGTTTAAAAAGACATTGAAAACATTCCTTTTCAAGAAGGCATATGAAAAATAACTTAAGATTTTATATCAATAGACTTTATAGATTTTATAGTTTTAGTGCTGTTGAACTGTACTTTTAGTGAAACTTAATATTTAATTCAGTTTGTAGCGCTCAGCGGCTTTGACCTAATTGAGCGCTTTATAAAAACTGCACAGAATAATAATACTCACAATTACCCCATCGCGTAATTCCGAAATGTATTATTTTCAGGTGTAATTGCAAACAAGAATTGCAGTTTCAAAAAGAGATGCAACAACTCTGGTCAGTGAAGGGATTAAACTCTTTCGTTTCAAGTACTGCATTGCAACTGACAAGTACAAATTATTAACAGTTGTGAGAATGACACTGGTCTGTGATGGGATCAAGCCTCATTTCTCATTTCTTTTAAGTAGCAATTGCAACTGACAAGTACAAATTGATAGTAGTTGTAAGAATGACTCTGATCTGTGATGGGATCAAACTTAAGAATTGTACTTGAAAACAATTTAAAAACGAATGACTCTGGTTTTCAAAGATATCTGTGAAGATTTCTTTCATCTGTTTGATTGAAATTTACTACCAAAAACAGTACTTAATATAGATCATCGATTTGAGGCACATCTTAATGTTTTAGTGAAAAAATGTATTAAATTTTATTTTTATTAAGAAAAGAATCAAACCACCTTCCGAAAAAAATCGGCTTTAAAGAAATTATAAATTTCGATAAAATGTCTCGAATGTCACTTTCGACAAAATGTCCCTCAACAAAGTATCTCTCGGGAAAACGTCTTCGACAAACTGTCTTTCGACAAAATGTCGTGGATTCTTCAAGTGTATCTGACTGGTAATGTTCGAATTAAATATTGCCTGCCTCGTAAGCAGCCGACTCGAAGCTACTTGCAATTTGCAGGATTACTGGTAAAGGTGTAGTTTAGGGGGCCCAATCCAAAAAAATTACACTTTTTTTAAGAAATCCAAAAATAACCTGACGCTGCACAAGTACACGTTTTACACTTTCTACCTCTAGGGTTTTATTGGTCTACGGTGAATAGTAAGAAAGATACAGCCTGGACAAACTTGTCTGAAATACAACAAAGTCTACATTGTAAAAAATCGCCGAATTTTTTTAAAGAAATCAAAAAATAACAAAAATAACCTGACGTTGCACAACTACACTTTATATACTTTCTACCTGTAGGGTTTTATTGGTCTACGATGAATAGTAACAAAGATACAGCCTGGACAAACTTGTTCTGAAAAATGACAAAGTACAAATTTTCAAAAATATCGCTAAAAATTACACTTTTTTAAGACATCGAAAAAATAACATGACGTTGCACAACTACACGTTATATACTTTCTACCTCTAGGGTTTTATTGGACTGCGGTGAATAATGACAAAGATACAGCTTGGACAAAGAGGATTGCGGACGGAGTGATAGAGGGACGGACAGGAGGTGTTTCTATATCCCCCGCCCCCGGCTAGGGCAGCGGGGGATAATAATTCAATAACATTATAACACATTGTTGTTGAATAGTTATAACAAACTAAATTATATAAAAAACAGCCTTTATTATTAATATGTAAGTATTTTATAAAAATTACTTGTGCCAAAAACAAATATAACCACATTTTAAGATCCTAATTTAAGTTCAAGTCAGGGTTGGCAGGTTTCTCTCATTAGGGTTTTTCCCCTCGGTTTAAGCCGGGTTTTTACCCCAGGGGAGAAAAACGTTTCTCCCGCAGTTTCTCCCCTCTTTTAATTTTGTTTGTTTGTCTTGTTTAACGTACATGTGAGAATACACAAATGTATGATCGACATTTGTTATTCAATCTTTCACTCTCTTTTACTACAAGGCAAATGCCTTACTATTGTACGCATGATCAAAGAAAAATCCGTTCTCTGTCAGCCTGTGTCAAAGTACTGACATGCTTATCTTTCAGTTACTGCCCGTGCTACGCCTTCACAAAACGTCTTAATCCTTATATCTCAGGTGATGTAGAGATTAAGGGTGTGAGTAATCCTCAACAGCTATGTAAGGGTTGTAAAAATTTACATTATCAATACAAGCAAATTACGATTGTTGTCCTTGTGCCGCCGTTAAATTATCTACTCAAAATGTTTAAAGGAGGAAGACCTAAAGATAAAGTTTGGGAGCACTTCAGTTTGTCTGTGAAGGATAAAAAATCATATGCTAAATGCATTTACTGCGGGAACGAGCAGTTGGCAAAAGCTCATCGTGCAAAAGAACACCTAGCTAGATGCACTAAACGCGGGGGAAATGTGCCAAATGTTTATTACATAATTTGGAATAAAATGCAAATAAACATTGAAAGAATTTTTATGCCCGCCGTTCCTCCCGTTTCTATCCAATTTATCCCCGGGAGAAACATTTCTCCCCGGGAGAAACCCTAAATCCTGGGTTTTTTTCCCTATTCCTCCCATGGAGAGGTGATATATACCTTTCTCCCTGGGAGAAACCCAACCCTGGTTCAAGTTACTTTTAAAGAATCAAAACATCTTTATTGTGAGAAAACGGTTTGAAATGTGTTATAAACATATTGTAGTCAAGTCATATTACCAGATCCAAGAAGCTGCTCGCTACTGAGGTGCGGCGTACCGCTTCAATTCCTCACTATATAACAATATGCAAGTCCAATCGGCTCGCTTTGAGGTAACATGGCAATGATATACAACTTCTGTGTTACGCGTTCTTTAAAAGAAAAAAAAAACGGAAATAACAACAAATTTCCGCAAATAATTGACGTTTGTTTATACACAGCATTGTTTGTTACGTGAAAAGGGGAGAGTAAATTCTGCAATTTTCCACCAAAAACTTTTGAATTAATATTTCAAAACGTCAGGAAGAACAAGTAAGTATTTGTGAAACACGAGCAGGCCCCAACCGCCCCCAAATTCAAAGGGGTATAAAGCGATGACGGAAAGACGGACGGACACCCCAAACCTATAGGCCCCAATCAGAAGGGTTACATATTGTTGGTGCACAGAACAAATCTACGCCTAAGTCTCCATCCATCAATGATTTGAATATATATTTTACAGATACATGTAAGCAATAATCCCCTTACTTAAATTTTTTGGCCACTTTAGACACATGACAGTTAAAGCCCGGAACGTAAACAAGCATGTGAAAAATGAGTTGAGGAAGCTAACTTTTCTGCACTTTACCGAAGATGTGCAGCCCAATAAAATTGTTCCTGATTTGCAAAAAGTGAACATTGTGCATGAGCTTTTGAGTAAATGTTTGAATAATAGCGACTGGTGGCAGGATGCCTCAGAACCCATGAAGTTGACTCGCATTGGCACCGGAAGGCTTCGTAGCTCTGACAGAGAGTATATACGAAGTTATGTGAGGAAGATCGGACTCGGATCTAGCTCCAAGAAGCGGCTCGCCACTGGGGTTCGGCGTACCCGCTTCAAATCCTCACTATATAACAATATACAAGCCAACTATGCTAGCTGTGAAGCACCTCTGTGGCGATGTGCAAAATACAACGACACAAAGTCTTTATTGGCATTTGCTAAAGACCCTCAAAGCATAACGGTAACTTGACTACGTCTCGAGGAGTACGTCTATCCCCCGTGTAAGGCTGTTGCGTGTTGACAACGCAAAATTTAGAAGTGGAAGGATAGGTAGACTAGTGTCTAACATTTAAACGAATCAATCCATTAACCAGGAGGCGCGTGAGACTGTCGTAGGTACGCTAAGCCCAGCGCCGATTTTCAAAAGTCCGCCATTTTGTCAATTTTTGCCCGATCCGGAAAATTCTTGGTCATGCACTGCGGAAAGATTCAGAGAAGCCGTGTACAAAATTTGAAACGAATCCATGTATTAACGTGGCCTGTAGGCGCGTGAGACTGCCGTGTATACGCTAAGTCCAGCGCCGATTTTCAAAAGTCCGCCATTTTGTCAATTTTTGTCCGATCCGGAAAATTCTTGGTCACTGCACTGCGGAAGGATCCAGAGAAGCCGTGTACAAAATTTGAACCGAATCCATGCATTAATGTGACCTGTAGGCGCGTGAGACTGCCGTATATACGCTAAGTCAAGCGACGATTTTCAAAAGTCCGCCATTTTGCCACTTTTTGCCGATCCGGAAAATTCTTGGCCACTGCACTGCGAAATGTTCCAGAGAAGCCGTGTATAATATTTGAAACGAATCTATCTATTAGTGTAGCCTGTAGACGCGTGAGACTGAAGCGTGACAGACGGACAGACCGAAAAGTTCAAAACTATATCCCTCCGTTCCACGGGGGATAATGATACGTAACTTCGTGTATAGACAAGTCGAACCCAAGACAGGTCGTCCCCAAATTGGACCCAAATGTCTTATGTAATTTATTTATATTTTTATTAATTTAGTTACACATTTTCTCAGTTTATTTTCAGTTATATACACTGGGATAAATCCCATAACTTGCTTGCAGAGTACAACGAGATTAATTCACCTGAAATTGCAGGTCTTCTGTCGATTAATAAAATGGTGTCTACATTTGCATTTCACACACCTCTCCAATATCCCTTTTTCAGGTAGCTTCCAAATTCGAATTAAATACACTTTACATATTTCTTTTTTTTGGGGGGGGCTCACAGTATTCGTTTCAGAGTTTTTCTCTCTTTCCTTGTTTGGTAACTCGGCTGGGTTATGACCTTGGACGTCCTTGTTATTTTTGTCAACTTGCATAACGCCTTTTAGGCTCAAAGGATCGAAAATGAGCTACAAATCACTCTATCTCAAACCGTTTTCGAGATAATGGTCAACTTCCCATTTTTGACCATGACTGTGATCCAGAAAGTCAAAGTCACCGAGGTACCTCTTATGTAACGTTGATTAGGCCCAAAGGGTCGAAAATGAGCTCTAAATGACTCTATCTCTAACCGTTTCGAGATAATAGTCAACATCGGTTTTTGACCTTGACCATGACCGATGAGGTCAAGGTCACCGAGGTTCAACTTATGCAACGTCTTTTAGGCTCAAAGCGTGGAAAATCAGCTCAAAATAGCTCTATCTATAACCGCTTTCGAGATAATAGTCAACTTCCGGTTTTTGACCTTGACTGTGACTCAAAGGTCAAGGTCACCGAGGTACCTCTTATGTAACTTTATTTAGGCCCAAACAGTCAAAAATGAGCTCAACATCGCTCTATCTCTAAGCGTTTTTGAGATAAGTCGTTAACGGCACATGAGGTCACGTGACCTTTAACCTTGACCATCAAGGTAAAGGATTAAAGCTTACCCCCTACTGAGTACGTTTTATGTGTTCAAACTGTGAGCACCATTTGGCTACTTTTCGTGAATAGGCGTTTCAAAAAATATTTTGACCTCACTTTGATCTTGACCTCTGAGGTTCAAGGTAAAAAAATTTTGCGGATTTCACGGCAACTCTATATCTCTGTCAGATGCCGCCTTTCGACGACAAAGTCTGTAGGAGGAGTTTTCTGAAAAACTCCGAGGAGGAAAAAAACTAAAAAAAACAATAAAAAGGAATAAATGCCGGAATTCTTAGCAAAACATGCCCATTTGCAAACTTTGTTTGCATGTAGGAATTATGGTGTGTGAAATGCAAATGTAGACACCATTTTTTTAATCGACAGTAGTCTTGCAATTTCAGGTGAATTAATCACGTTGTACTCTGCAAGCTATGGGATTTATCCCAGTGTATATAACTGAAACTAAACTGAGAAAATGTGTAACTAAATTAATAAACATATAAATAAATTACACAAGCCATATAATCATTCATGCATTTGTTACAAAGTAGAAGTACAAATTACTGTCTTAATTTTTTTTTCGTGGGTACGACTTGTCCACGCGTGGGTAGGACTTGTCCACAAAATTTTGCGTACGACCTGTCCAATTTGGGTACGACCTGTCTTGTGTACGACTTGTCTTGGGTACGACTTGTCCAGTCCCCGTAACTTCTGTGTTACGCAGCGTAATGGGTTTTGCGTAACTTGCGCTTTCTTTAAAAGAAATGAATATGGAAATAACCACAAATCTTGCGCAAAAAAAATGACATTTGTCATGCAGGGAGCATGGTTTATTACGTGAAAAAGTGCAGGCCTTCCAGCGCTCCTCAGGAAAAAAATAAGTCATTTTAATATGTCCTTAGTTCAAAACATATTTTTGTAGGTTTTTTCGCGTCAAAAAATAGGTTTTAATTGGTTGTTGGGGCGCCAAAAAATAACTTTTTATACGGTTTGACGTTCTAAAATAATAGTTTTAATAGGTTTAAGGGTTTTTAAAACATATTTAAAAAGTTTTTCGATCTTTATAGTTATACACGCTATTACGTGAACTCCATTGGCTTTCTATTTGCCAACGGATACGATATAAAGTTTTACTTTTTGTTTTTAAAGCCTTAAATGGGAGTGCACCAGTATATATTAGTGATCTCTTATCTTTGTTAGACCTTCGTTCCTTCAAAATAGTTTTTTACTCGTAGAGCACAAAACTCGGAATTCCTATGGTGATAGAGCATTTATGAACTATGCTCCACGTGCATGGAACGCCTTTCTATCTCTGTTAGATCAAATGACTCTCTAGCTGGTTTTAAAAGAGCACTTAAGATGCACCTTTTTATTCAATATTACAACAATTAAACATGTGTGTTTATACCATCAGTATTAAATTAAACAGTATTAGTTTCGTGTCAAACTGTTTCAAAGTTCATTTACGATATCTTTGTTCAGTTATATTTTATTAACACTTGACAAGCCTTTGGCTTGCAAGAGTTATATGAATTTGTGCGAGCAAAATTCGTCCTTTTTTTTTTTCTTGACACTTTTCCGATTTTTTGTGTCTTCTTCTCCTCTGACACTATGGGCCCTACGACCATGAAACTTGAGACTCATGAAGAGCTTGATCTGAACATGTGCATGTCACTTTTTATTTTCGTCTTTGATTTCGTTTTCTTTGTTAAAACGCCATGTGAAAAGAGTGCATTTTTGGCAAGTAAATGCGTAGCATTTAACCCACATCACACACAGTTGCACAGTGAGCTTTGTGCGAGCTCTCACTGCGTAAATAGCTAACACGGCGTATGCTAGATCAGTCAATAAAACCTTAAGTCACCAGAAACCAAACACTACTCGGCTTATAAGACATATTCAAGCTGTGTTGTTTGCAATATATTATTCAAGAAATAAGCCATTGAAGGAAGTATTTTTGCGTTTTAATTTTTGTCAAGTGTTTAACATTTCGCTAGCGAAGTGAGGTTCTAGTTGTAATATTAAGATGTTATACGATTCTGATTTGTATATTTTTACTTTTGTAATGCGCTTTGAGCTTTAATTAGATAAAGCACAATAGAAAAAGATAATAATCATAACAAAATAATAATAATAATAATAATAAAAGTGAAATATTGGGGTGTACAGAATAAATTTATGCCTAATTACGGATCTATCAATTACTTGAGTATAATTTACAGAAAATCATTATTCCCCTTATTTAAATTTTTTGTCACTTGACTTTTGTCACGTGACATTTAAAGCCCAGAAAGTAAACAAACATTTGACACGTGATTGACGAAGCTGACTTTTCTACACTTTAACGAGTAAACAAGTAAGTATTTGTGAAACACGGGCAGGTCCCAATCGCCCCAAAATTCAAAGGGATATAAAGTCAATTTTTGACCACTTCCGGATGACCAAAAGTACCAAAGGCACATCTACATGTCGAGTCCTTTCATTTGAGCCTATTCTCAATGTTCTACGACTAATAGAACCGAAGATATAGCGTATACAAGCTTATTTTCCTTAAACCCCAATTATCGCACATTTTGGTCAATTTGACCACTTCCGCATGACCGAATATGGTCAAATGTACCAAAATGCACATCTACAGGTCGAGACCTTTCATTTAAGCTAACTATCAATGCTCTACGACCAACAGAACCGGAGATATGGCGTGTACAAAGAAGCGATGACGGACAGACAGACGGACACCCCAAACCTATAGGACAATCCGCAGGGTTGGGGCCTAATAAAGGATATGCAGTCCATAAAAAACTAGATTGGCCAGTGTTTTTGTTAAAACAAAAACGGATATGTCTCCCCCCCCCCCCCCCCCCCCAATCAGTCACGTGGAAAAAAATCGCCAAAAATACATTTTTACAGAAAATGAAGAAAAACTTCGCAGTAAACATTTGCACTCTTTATGGGTTCTTCTTGCAATATTTCAGCGTAATCCAACAAACTGTTTCGGAGACATCGCAACAATTATGGCCAAAAAAGTTAAAGAGCAAAAATTGAAAAATTCGCCAAAAATACATTTTCAACGGAAATGAAAAAAAAACTTCGCAGTAAACATTTACAAGTTTTGTGAGTTCTTAATGCCAAGTTTCAGCCTAAGCCAACAAACCATTTCGGATATATCGCAACAATATGGCCAAAAAAGTTAAAATTCAAAATTAAAAAAATCGCCAAAAATACATTTTCAACGGCAATGAAAAGAAACTTCTCAATAAACATTTGCACTATATGTGTGTTGTTCTTGCCACGTTTCAGCCTAATCCAACAAAACTGTTTTGGAGATATAGGATGTAGGATTCGAGATTCAGAAGATATCAAGTTGACCCTGATTGACGGGACAATGTATGGATTCGTAGCCCTGACAGAGAGATATGCGAAGTTATTTAAGTCAGAGATGACTCGGAGCAGTCAAATTTCATGATTTTGGCCACAAAAATCTGGGTCCCCTAAACTAAATCACAGAAACATGAAATTGATAAGTAAGTATTTGTGAAACACAAGCAGGCCCCAACCGCCCTCCAAATTCACAGGGGTATAAAGGGATGACAGACGGACACCCCAAACCTACAGGCCCCAATCCGAAGGGTTGGGGCCTAAAAAGCACATCGTAATTTGTAAAACTGAAAGTGTTCTGTTAGAGTGACATTCTTTTTATAAGTAACGATAATCTTGTGCAGGTAACACAGCGATTTGTAATTTAATCAATAAGCCAATTCGCACTTTGACTTTTGGAGAAAAGTTTTTGCCTTTCGGCTGAATTCAGTTGCGGTAAGGATATAAAGAAATGATAAACAAGTAAGTATTTGTGAAACACGAGCAGGCCCCAACCGCCCCCAAAGTCAAAGGGATATACAGCGACGACGGACACCTATAGGCCCCAATCCGAAGGGTTGGGGCCTAAAAACGGCAAAAAAATTCCATTTTGCCATAAACATATTCACAAGTCGGTTATTAATGGGACTTAATAATAAGCCAAATCACACTTTGGGTGTTTTGAAAAAAAAATGACTAAGAACTTTGAATTTCGACTGCGAGGGAACCGGGTAAAAAAATAAAGAAATGATAGAAAAATATAGAAGAAATATCGCAAAAACAGCTCATACACTGAACATAAAAGAAATTGAAACTATTTGTTAAAATTTTCAATTAATTTTTGAAATAGCACACGGGTTGTTAAAAACCCGATTGCCCTTTGGTGCAAGAGAAATTTGATATTTATGCGAAATCTCTCTATCATTTCTTTCATTTTTCACCCGGTTATTTTTATTCGAAACTCTGAATTTTTGCACATTTTTATTGCGTACGCCCAAAGTGTGATTTGGCTTATATGTAAAACAGGTTTTTTAAAGATCATATGATGGCTTTATAAATTTGAAAGTGTACATGTTGAAAGAAAATTTGAATTGGATGTTTTTCCCTTATCATTTCTTTATAATTTATCCAAAAAAATTGCAGTCGAAACAACACCTCCACCGGAAAGACCCGAAAGTACGAATTGGCTTAGAATTACGATGTGCAGTTCAATTTGAATGTTCCTTGCCTCGTACAACTTTACTGGATTACAAGCCCTGTTTATGAAACGGCCACTGGAGTTCCCAGATTCTTAAATAAATTCGCTCCAGTATACACACCATATTCTATTTCAATAAGACGGAGATGCGAGTCATTTTAATACTTATCGCACAATACAAGACTGATATTATCGCCCGCTCGTAACGACAGCTCTCGTTGCTGGAATAAATTAATATACGTTCTGTAAACTGTCCCCGTCAAACACAAGATTCAGTAATCAACAGCAAATTATCAAAATATATTTACACAACACACGAAGAAACTTTGAAAAATATCAACAGTAATCCTGTCCAAATATATGTGCCACTTGGCGGTTTCACGCATTCATTAGTAGCCATAAGACGAGTCGCTGTGACGGGCACCCCCAACGAAAGCAGATTTCAAGCTTGCTTTATTTAGCTGAACATGGCAATAAAAAAATCAAAAAAAAACAAAAAAAAACAAAAAAAAAAAAAAAACATTTATTTGTCAGCCAACAACTTTAAAAATGATTTCATTCTAGCAAACCTTAAATTGGATTGTTGGCTGCCCTTCCAGTTTTGAGGGACTACGCATCCGAATGGATCAAGAGAAACATCTATGTGTCATTCTCATGTTCATTTTTAAAATCCAGGTAGAAAGCAAAACGCACAGAAGGTTTGGAACATATCCATCATTTACAGCAGTTCCCTGCGCTATCTAGCTAACTGAGACGTTATTCTTCCTAAGATTTCCATTCATGTTATTGATTTTTCGTGATCACTCCTTCTTTTTCTCATAATGCTGAATTTCGAGAAAGAACATGTATTTGAAGAAACATGTTTTAGGTGATCTCCTGTAGTGAGTTATGGTCAAACTTGTCTACTTAATCATTTTCTACTAAATGATAACAAATTATAATGTTTGAGTACCTTTGCGAGGGCCCATAATGCATGTTCTAGGCGTAAGTGTAGGAACGACACTTCATTCTAGAGTAACTATAGGTACTAATTTACACAGATTCAAGTTTTTTCTCTATGTCTATTTGTGAAATCAACTTTAGAGAAGGAAAGTAACACTTGGCAAGTCAAAAATTTGGAAAGAGCACATAAAAGTTGTATGGGACTAATGCTTTGGACCTTTACAGGTCCGTCATTTGTCTTTACTACTCCTATGAATATAAATTACCAGCTTCGGTTATGCACTGTTCGTGGTGAGGGTCGGGGGGGGGGGGTGCCGTTTTATAGAGTACGTAGGAAAGCTTTGTTTGTTTTTTTTTTTGTTTAGAAAGGTTCGAACTGACAAAAAAATGTTCTGAGGAAGGTCTCAGAATCTGAAATAAAAACATTATTTTGTCTGTAAATAAATATCAAACCAAAATCAAGCTGAAAAATTTTACTCGAAACGAGAAACTAATTATAAAAATATTATCTTTGCCCAAGTTTTTAATATTTTGCCTTTTAGAATTCGATGATTCTCGTTTAAAAGTTGTTACTGTTTGGCCAACAGAAACAATTTTTCAGTTGCATTCTCTGTTCACCAATAATACACAACTCATATTATGTGTTTATTACTACAACATAATATCTACATTTTAGCAATGACGAAAAAAAGTTAAACCAAAATATACAAGAAAAATATACAAATATAAATATTAATTTTTTGGTATATTTATTTGAAATTCTTGGTTACTGCAGGTAAATCAAGCCGAAATGCTTATACATACGAGTGGTTTTACTTTCACAGAAATACGCGTGTGTGAGGTGTTTTTGTTTCAACATCGTTCAAAATGAAATTCTGTGCGACTATTAAAAGGATTCTTGTTCTGATATTTTTTCTGATTTTTTCCTTTCCATATATCCGCTGACAGTGATGGACTGAACCTTGCTGTTCGAAATCCCAATTTACATTTAATTTTAAAGATTTTAGACAGTTCTACACATATGATCTCTTTTTACTTGTCAAGGTTTACGACGTCGAAATCATAAAGTTTGCTTTAAAAAAAAGTCAAATTGCTTAACATAGGCGTCCAACATTTTCTTACAGTGTTTACAATGGAATCAATCATACACATTTGGTACTTTATCGTTGTTATGAAACAGCCCATTTCTGAGAGAATCTCTTTGTTATGTATAAAACATAGCGGAGAAATATTTTGAAAAGGAGTTTCTCTCCTCACGTCTCCTTACGAGTACTATTTTCGCGGAATACCCAGTGGATCTGCAAGGTAATAGGGCATTGGACACAACAGATCGAAACGCTTTAGGGTTGGCTGTTCGACAACAACGAGTACTTTATGAAGGCTAGCAAACAACATCATAACCGCATAGCTTTTCGTAGTATTCTCATATCACGTGGTGCAAACAAATAATATGGGCTCTGTAAAAGTAATGCGTATACTTTATGTGGTATCGGTACCCTCCTTCTAGCTCTGATCCTGTGATATAAATCAAAGCTAGAAAATAAGATTGTGGTCCCATTATATGTGAATCACAATGTTTACAGTACAAAGAAAGGATTTAGAGAGCGATAATTGAGTATAAAGCAAACACTGCGTGGAGGTGCGATACCGTATATTACTTGTAGTCCTGTGACTCTTACTTCCTTCCCAGCTGAAGTCATAGTTCCTACAATAAAACATGTCATTTTCTCATACCAGATTGCTTATTTAATCTACAGGATTAAACCAAGATAAACTAGTAACAATTAGAATACAATACTAAAACCGAAAGAGGCAATGAAACTTGCAAATTTTATAATTTTAAAACTTGTAACGAACCTTCTACAGTATTTTAACTATCTCTAAATGTTGTTTTTTCGTACAAGATGATGACAAGTAAGGTATTTATGTATATACCATGATTTTTCAACCTGACGGTTGCAATGTGTTTAGTCCTAGCGGACCCTTTCTATCTTCCTAGGACAGAAAGGGTCACAGTTCCTACAATAGAAACGGCCATTGATCTCAATTTTCGAGGCTCTGTAGTCCCAGTGGACCCTTTCTGTCTTCCTAGGTCAGAAAGGGTCACAGTTCCTGTAATAGAAATCACCATTGATCTCAATTTTCGCGGATCTAGATCTTTCGGCGCATGTTCCAGGACACCGAGGTTCGGAGTGGCATGCCTTTTCTTAAAAAGCACACTGAGAAGTATCCTGGCGCACTATTTTCGACCTCGTCCAAACTACCAAAGTGGAGTAAAGAGTGGTTTTACAACTGCAGATTCATTGTTGTTGTGGGCGATAATGGGAGATTCTATATTCCGATCTGAAGAAAACATCTATTTTTCTCGTTACAAAATTGTTATTCGACCATAAAACTTGTGCGCCATAATTTATAATTGGGTTATTTATGTGATGCACCCTTTCTAAAATAACGCCATTAGCCCCAGTCGTGCGCCGAGATTGAAAAATTGAGATCAATGACAAGTTATATTATAGGAACTATAACTCTTGCTGGGAAGCAAGAGTCATCTAGGACTAGAGGCTCTGGATCTTTCGGCGGACACCAAGGCTCGAACTGGCAGGCTTTTTCTTTTAAAAGCACACTGAGAAGTACCCTGGCGCATTATTTTCGACCTCAGCGAAACTCCCACACTAGAGTTAAGCGTGGTTTTGCAACTGTTGATTCACTGTTGTGGGCGATAATGAGGGGTCCGATATCCTGATCTCAAGAAAACGCATAATTTTCTCTGTAAAAAATTGTTATCTGACCATAAAACTTGTGCGCCATAATTTATAATTGGGCCATTTATGTGATCCACCCTTTCTAAAATAACGCCGTTGGCCCCAGTCGTGCGCCGACATTTGGAAAATTGACATCAATGACATTTCCTATTATAGGAACTATGACTCTTGCTGTCATAGGAAGACCGCAAGAGTCATAGAAAGACCGCAAGAGTCATCTAGGACTACAATGTGTTTTAAAAATTCTGATTCTGATCTAAATTTTGCCAATCTCGGCGCACGACTGGGTCCAATGGCGTTATTTTATAAAGGGTGCATCACATAAATAACCAATTACCAGTAACCTACGACCGTTCGCCACTTTTGGGTGGTTTTTAGCGATTACATTTCTGTTTTCGGTGTGATGGAGTTCCCCTTTGGAACGTCGAAAGTGTAGAATTTTAGACTTGTTCCAGAGGGGTGTAGGACAAAATACCACCGGACATAATACCACCAAGGAAATGAAAACTGCGACAATATACCACCAAAGGTATCTTATTATTATACAGCGTAACAACGCAGACTCCGTGGCGTCCAGTCATGCAAGAAGCTCAAATATGACGCGAAACGGAGAGGGTTTAGGGATTACGAGATATACATACTCACGTGGCTCTACATGCAGCGTAACAACCCAGACAGGGTGGCGTCCTGTCATCGCGGAAAAGACTCAACATAACACGCATGACGGACACGGCTTGGGTATTATAAAAACCAGATGCAGTAGGCCGCAGAGAATAAGACCAAATTCTCCGTTATGTCATTATTGATAAGGGTTTACCATAGTGCGAGATTTTTCGCATATAAGTAGGGCACTAAAATGAGAAGAATTTAAACCAGTATCAGCAGCAATAAACCACGGCAATAAACTAACTAGGATCTACAAAAAGAGCAGTTCAGTAAAGTAGAATGTCCTCAGTGAATGTAATTTTACGTTTGTTTTGCGTTTGTTTTTTGTTTTTTCACTTTGCCATTCTCCGTTTCTTGTTTTATTTAGCCGACCTTTCGGGTGATAATTGGCGATACAGAAATGACATTTTCGGGATAAGTGTTGTTATCGGGATGGCGAACTTGCATGAACACTGGCGAAAGACATAGGTTACTGGTATAAATTATGGCGCACAATTTTTATGGTCAAGTAACAATTTCGTAGAGAAAAATAGATGTTTTCTTTAGATCAGGATATAGAATTTCCCATTATCGCCCACAACAACAGTGAATCTACAGTTGCAAAACCACTCTTTACTTAAGTTTGGTAGTTTGGCCAAGGTCGAAAATAATGCGCTGGGATACTTCTAAGTGTGCTTTTTAAAAAAAAGCCTGCTGGTCCGAACCTCAGTGTCCTGGAAAGTGCTCCGAAAGATGCAGAGCTACAAAAATTGAGATCAATGGCCATTTCTATTGCAGGAACTGTGACTCTTTCTGACCTAGGAAGACAGAAAGGGTCCACTGGGACAAGCCATATATGTACCCTGGATAACATTTGCGGTCTTTGTGTGACAGCAAGTGTTTGTTTCTGTAATAGAATTTGCTGTTGATGTCAATTTTGCTTATCTTTGCGCAAGACAGTGGCCATTGGCTTCCTTTTATAAAGGTGTATCACAGAAGCATAGCTCCGAGTCAGCTCTGACGTAAATAGTAGCAGAGTAGAGTTTATTTCGAATTGCAACCATTACAGTTGAATTATGTAAATCAATAAATAAATAACGAATATGATTGAATCAGATAACCGCAAATTAATCATATTAAAAGTTTCTCGAGTCATTTCAGTTAATGATGTTTTACTCTCAAATTTAAATGTTTCCTTATAGTTCGAAGTAGAAAATGAGGTAATTTCAGATATTTATGTAAAATAACCTTGCTGATTTCAAGTTCATATGGGTATCTGAAGACTGAAAAGTCCGTAGGAGATGAAGGAGTTCTTATATATTTCGGTTTTGACGTTTGGAAGGGGAAATTTTCTGTTGTCTCTAGTATTATGTAAAGTCAAGTCTTTTTTGGGGAGTAAAAGGTGGTGATTGAGATTGTCTTTTTGGCCATTTCTTCAAAGAACTTTTTGCAGATACCATTTCTTCTCACTTGGAGTGATTTCAGCTTTAGTGAGGCCAGAGCGTCTTCATATGACAGGGCTGGAGCTATTATGCGAAGTGCTCGCCTTTGTATCTTTTCTAAAGCTTCAGATTATTCAGCTGTAAGGTTTGTTGCCCAGGCTGGTACCACGTACTCTAGTCGCGACCGGACTATGGAAGTACAGAAGTTGGCAAGTTCGTCTTGATTGAGACTCAATCTTCTTAGTTTGGCAAGAAAGTGTACTTTAGTGGCATTTTTAACCAAACCTTCAACGTGTTGATCAAATTTAAGGTTGTCCTGTATTGTAACTCCATCAAGTTTGGTATTTTTACGCTTTCAGTTGCTTCGCCATCTATCACTACTGGGGGCAGGTGAGGCTCTATTGGGCTAAAATTTGTTAACACCTCTTTTGTTTTTATTAGGTTTATTTTCGCGTCGTTATCTTTAGTATATTGGCTGGTAATGTCAATAGATTGCCGAAGGTGACAGTTGTGACTTCCGGTTGGGATTATTTCGTAGACTGTGCTGTCGTCGACATATTTGTACAGTGGTAAGGGTTGATTTAAGTCCCGAATCATTATAACAAATCCTTATCCGAAAATGGCACCCTGTGGTAAGACTGCCTTCATGTGGCATGGTTTTGACATGTTCGATTCAATTCTAACGCGCTGATATCGGTTGGTAAGGAAGGCTGCAAGCCACTGTACGATTTAGAGTTTTTTCAACTTTTGGCATCAGAATGTGGTTATTGATGTGATCGAATGCCTTGGCATAGTCTAGAAACACTATCCATACCATTTTATTTTCATCGCTTGCCTTATACCAGTCATGCAATATTTCTACAAGTAGGTTGATTGTCGAAACATTCCTATAATTGCCGAATTGCTTTTTGTCTGGTTTTGGGTATTTACATAATTCGTTTATAAAAAATCTTTCCAGTTCTTTTGCAATACGGCTTATCAGTGAGATGGGTCGAATATCCTTGCTTACAGATTTTGGCGGTGATTTCTTTGGGACGGGACGACAATTTGCTGACTTCTACTTTTCGGGTATATATCCTTCTCTTAGTGAGCTGTTGAATAGACACGTTATAGGTTTAGCTAAAATATTTGCTAAATCTCGTAGCATCTTGTAGCATTCTTATATATCTCCCTGTCAGAGCTACAGAGCCTTACAGTGTTTCGCTGATAGGGGTCAACTTCATTTGATCTGAAGCACGAATCCTGCCTCCTAGTTCCTATTTTTCAAACATTTACTGTAAATTCATGCACAAAATACTCTTTTTGCAAACCAGAGGTTTTTAATGGGCTGCATATCTTTATAGTCCTGTGTTGTGAACACAAACTAATAGGGTAAAAATGAAAGAAATGATAGAGAGTTTTCGCCCAAGTCAAGTTTCTGTTACACCAAAGAGCAATCGTGTATTTAACAACCAGTATGCTATTTTAAAAATTTATTAAAAGCTTTAACAAGTAGTTTCCAGTTTTAGCTTCTTTTGTGTTCCGAGTATGAGCTGTATTTCTATTTCTTCTATTATTTCTTTCGTTTTTGTACCTGGTTCTCTTTGCAGTCAAAATTCAAAATTCTTGCGTATTTTATTCGAAACACCCAAAGTGTGATTCGGCTTATACGAAGCAAGGAACATTCAAATACACCGTTCGCGATTTTGAGTGCGCATGCTCAGTAGAAGAAGCTATTTTCATAGGAAAATATTTCCAAACTTTCTTCATTAATGTATAATAATTGTCCCATAAAATCATTTATAAAAAGTTTCGTCTTTGAAGAAGGTTTTATTCGTACGTGCGAAATAAGCCAAATCACACTTAGGGCGTTTCGAATAAAATGCGCAAAAATTCGGCATTTTGAGTACAAACTTAACATGTAAAAATAAAGAAATGGAAGAGAGATTTCGCCTAAATGTCAAATGTCTCTTACACCAAAGGGCAGTCGTGTTGTTGACAACCCGCATGGTATTTTAAAAATTTTAATAAAAATTTTAATAAATAGTTTTAATTTTCAATTGCTTTTATGTGCCGACTTGTTTTTTTGCTATATTTTTTCTATCATTTCTTTCATTTTTTACCTGGTTCTCTTGCAGTCGAAGTTAAAAATCTTGCCCATTTTATTCGAAATACCCAAGGTGTGATTATGCTTACGAATATTTAAAAAGTGTGTCATTTCGATATCACTGGGCACCAAGGCTGGAAAAAATCCGATTTAAAAAAAATCAAGATTTTTGATTTTTTTTATTTAAATCGGATTTTTTGTTTATTTTTTTTTATTTAAATCAACCCCCCTCCAAAAAAAAAAAAAAAAAAAAAAAAAAAACCCCGACAAAATATAAAAAAGCACCACCTTTTTAACAGTTTATTGAAGACTCATTACACACTTGTAAGACATTTCCAAACACATTTACAGTTCACAAAATCGCTGAAAACTCCTCAACTTTCAAGTGTTCAGATAACTGTGTACAACCTTCATTTTTTGAGCGATCGGTAGTAAAACGCCAGTTTTCCAGCCTTTTCCTCTCCGAGGCTTTCCACTCAACCTTTTTCGCTCGACGCGTAACGCTAATCCTTGGTTTTCAAGCACACACGGTTGAGACGAAAGTCCGGAGTACGTTGCAGATATCGATGCTACCAGAAGTTTCTGAAAATTAGTTTCGAGATTACATGCCCAGTGGAGAGTGCATGCTCAAACGGTCTTAATACTAGGGAGTGCAGGGCCTTTTCAAAACTACCGACATTGACCTGCTTGAAGCGTGCTGACCTTCGCTAACCCCGCCCCCACACCCCCTCGGAGGCTCATGTGCACTAATAAGCGTACGGTATGAAATGGCATGTTTAAACAAAAGGCGTCCTCAAGTGCCCTCACTGCACACAATCTGCACACATGACACAATTAAAAAAGAAAATAAATTGCGCCGAAAGATTCATAGCCTGGAAAGTTGACATCTATGACCATTACTATTACAGGAACTGTGACCCTTTCTGTCCTAGGAAGATAGAAAAGGTCACTTAGACTAGGAAAATTAGAAGGATGGTAGAGTGAGAAATTGGGCAAAAATGAGCGAATACCGAGTTTGTAGCTGTGACGTACAAACAACATTTCTAGGTCTTTATATTTACGCGCACTTTAAACAACAGAACAGGCTTCGAGCGCTCTTTAAAAAGTCTTAAAAGTGCTTTTTTTTTAAAGTCAACATTATAACTGCTTAAAATCGCGTAAATTTGCCCCAGAAGCTTTAAAACTGGTTCTTTTTAACTTTATATTTATCACATTTTAAAATGTATATTTTTGCTGTGAAACAGCACGTGCCTGAATGTAAATCCGTTGAAGTACACACCGTACAGGGTTCGTTCATCCCTAAAAGTGCTTATTTTTGAGAGTCAAAATTAATCTGCTTAAAATTGTTTAACTTTGCCTAGAAGCCTTAAAAGTTAGTATTTATAATTTCAGTTCAAGTTGCAAGAATATTCGTGAGCTATAGATTCTCGAGTTTTTACATAATGTATGAAACATTGTTTCCCTGGTTATGGTGAAACCATTTCCTTAGTCTGTTAATTATCCCCCGCCGTCCTGCCTGAGGCGGGGATATAGAAACGCACTGTGTCCATCCGTCTGTCCGTCAGTCGCCAGTTTTGTTTATTCCCCACAGGGGGAATATATGCGATCGAACGCGCGTCGGTCTGTCGGTCTGTCATCAAGCGCTTGTTAATACGATAATTTAAAAACTCCTGCAAGGATTTTCATGAAACTTGGTGTGTAGCTTCTATGTGAACAAACACAGATCGGTATTGTAAATGGGCCAGGTTCGCCTGAGAAAATGGACCAGCTGGACTTAGAAAATTTCAGCTCTTGATTGACTATTGTGTGAGCCTGTTAACACGATAACTTAAAAACTCCTGCAAGGATTTTCATGAAACTTGGTATGCAGCTTCTATGGGAACAAACAAAGATCGGTAGTGTAAATGGGCCAGGTATGTCCAAGGAAAATGCACCAACTGGACTCAATTTTAGGTCTTGATTGACTATTGATGGCCGTGTTTAACTGATGGGGAGCGTGTGGGGAATATGTGGGCTATGCATACTGCTCTAGTTTCCAGACAATGTCTCCGAAACTAGTGGGCCGATCTAGTTCATATTTGGTATGCGTAACAACCAACATATCTAGATATGGCTTTTGGGGGTTTTGGTCGGATCGAAGCCCATCTGGATCAAAATCCAGATGTCAATGTGTACTTTGGTTTTCAGACGATATCTCCGAAACTAGTGACTGGGTCCGGTTCATCTTTGATATGCGTAACAACCAAGACATCTAGATGTACCTTTTGGGGTTTTGATCGGATCGAAGCCCATCTGGATCTGTATTTGGACTTAGAATCCCAAAATTCGGATCTCAAAGTGTACTTTGGTTTCCAGACGATATCTCCGAAACTAGTAAGCGGATACGGTTCATATTTGGTGTGTGTAACTAGCAAGATATCTAGATTTGCCTTTGTGGGTTTTGACCGGATCGAAGCCCATCATGATCTGTGTTTGGACTTAGAATCCCAAAATCCAGATATCAACGTGTACTTTGGTTTCCAGACGATATCTCCGAAACTAGGCGCCGGATCCGGTTCATATTTGATATGCGCAACAACCAAGAAATCTAGATGTGGCTTTTGGAGGTACAGCACCCGCCTTACCAATTACACCCACGGCGGGGGATATGGCAATTACTGATTGCTCTTGTTTTAATGTGATTTTAAGTAAACACCAAACTTAACAAGTAGATATTCCATAACTCGTTATTACATAATTCGAAATATTCAGCAGGTCGAATACTTTTGCTCGGTGCATGAAAATTCACCAGGTTGTCCCTTTTTGAAAGTTACATTATTTTTTCAATTCACAAAATACTCGGTAAATGGGGACATTTCAAAATTATTTGGTAGCCAATTTTCAAAATGCTTCTTCTCCCACAGTTTTAGTTGGGTTGTCTTAAACTTTTGAATGAATGTTCACTAGGAAGGTGTTTCGAGAAAAGGTACTGTTTTGGCGATTCACCAAAAATTGACCAAATGGGGGCATATTTTAAATTTTTACAAATTTTCCAAATTCTTCCCCGTACACAATTTTGATCGGAATGCCTTCAGTTGTTGTATAAATGCTTCCTGGGTTGTCCTATCTTGAAAAGTTCCTTTTTTTTGGAGATTTGCCAAAAGTTGGCCAAATGGGGCCATTTTCAAATTTGTTGCCAGCCGATTTTCAAACTGCTTGTTCTGCCACAGTTTTGATTGGATGCCTTTCAAGTTCTGTACGAATGTTCTCTGGATGGTTGTCTCTTAATAATTTATTTTCAGAATGTTTCTTCTCCTGCAAGGTTTGTCCGGATTCCTTTAAAATTTTGTACGAATGTTCTCTACATGGTCCTTTTTTGAAAATTTACTTTTGTTTTGGCGATTCTCCAAAAATTGGCGAATTGCCGGCATTTTAATTTTTTTCAAAAATGCTTTTTCATGTGATGGTTTCTTTTTAAAAATTACTTTTTTTTTTGGCCTCATGCCGCCGTTTGAAAGTCCTAGGGATCAAGTTTTTCAAATTAGTTCTTCTGCAAGTAAGTTTAGTCAGATTGCTTACATTTTTTGGCGTAGTGCAACGTTTGGGCTTCTTAAAATTTACTTTTTTTAGATCCGCCAGAGATTAGGCAAGTGTGAGCCTTTCAAAATTTTTTAGCCATATCCGACCAAGGACAGTGGCTCAGCTGGACTTTGAAATTTTCTTGTTTGTACCATTATCAAGTGTGCTTAACATGTGGCTTGTGAACACTCTCTAGCCTACAATTCTTTTTCAATTGCTAAGATATTTCGGATATAGCTACTATATAGAGCAGTGAAGATCCCTATTGTTAATGAGCCATATCCGACCAAGAACAATGGCTCAGCTGGACTTTGAAATTTTCTTGTTCGTACCATTATCAAGTTTGTTTGTGAACACGCTCCAGCCTACAATTTTTTGTCAATTGCTTAGATATTTTAAATATAGCTTGTATATGGACTAATAAAGATCCCTATTGTTTTTTAGCCATATCCGACCAAGGACAGTGGCTCAGCTGGACTTTGAAATTTTCTTGTTTGTACCATTATCAAGTGTGCTTAACATGTGGCTTGTGAACACTCTCTAGCCTACAATTCTTTTTCAATTGCTAAGATATTTCGGATATAGCTACTATATAGAGCAGTGAAGATCCCTATTGTTAATGAGCCATATCCGACCAAGAACAATGGCTCAGCTGGACTTTGAAATTCTCTTGTTTGTACCATTATCAAGTTTGCTTAACATGTGGCTTGTGAACACTCTCTAGCCTACAATTCTTTATCAATTGCTAAGATATTTCGGATATAGCTACTATATAGAGCAGTGAAGATCCCTATTGTTAATGAGCCATATCCGACCAAGAACAATGACTCAGCTGGACTTTGAAATTTTCTTGTTCGTACCATTACCAAGTTTGCTTAACGTGTGGCTTGTGAACACTCTCTAGCCTACAATTCTTTATCAATTGCTAAGATATTTCGGATATAGCTACTATATAGAGCAGTGAAGATTCCTATTGTTGATGAGCCATATCCGACCAAGAACAGTGGCTCAGCTGGACTTTGGAATTTTCTTATTTGTACCATTATCAAGTTTGCTCAACATGTGGCTTCTGAACACTCTCTAGCCTACAATTCTTTACCAATTACTAAGATATTTCGGGTATATCTAGTGTATTTAGCAATGAAGATTGCTATTATTAATGATCCATATCCGACCAAGGACAATGGCTCAGCTGGACTTTCTTATGGTAAATGTTTTTGTTTTTGTTTATCGTAAAGCACTGCCACCCTTTTTTCTTTTCGGTGCTAAGGATTGAAATGAACCTGTGACCGGCCTCAAACCTACTCTTTTCCCAGTTTCGAATGTTTCGGCTGGCTGAGGGCTATGCATCTCTGATGCCTATGTTTAAAATGTTACTACCACTTTTTTGGAACCCTACAAGCCTATTGATGCGTGATTCACTGGATCTCGGCTGGTCACAATGACCCTGGACTTTTTTGTTTGCTTGGTCAAAACTGAATGGTCAAAATCTCAGAAATTTTACTGATTACCCCAGGGAATCCCTGAAATCGATGATTACACAGATTTCCAGTTACATATACATCGATACCAGAAGATTTCCAGCTTATGTTTGGGAGCTTCGTGCAAGTGCAACCGTTGTTTGAAACTATGCGGTTATGCTGTAATCTGCCATGTAGCAAGCGATAATACAGATTGTCACGGTCACAGCTAGCAAAAAAATCCACATACTGAATCGTAGGCCCCGTGCTTTGTGTGAAACAACCAATGAAATCACAGGACTGATGTGGCTAGAATAAATTACTTTGGTCCTGTGTAACACCTTTGCATATTTTGTTCAGAGGAAGAAAGTGACATTCAAAATTTAAACAGTGCATCTAATGAATGTTATAAAGAGAACATACTCAGCGTATATGCTTTGAGACTTTGTTATATTTTGGTGCAAAATATAAAAGGTATTCGCTTTTCGTGTCAGTTCAATGACCTGCCACATTTTTTTGTGCATTCAGTTAGAATTTGTGGTCCAAATGACATGTGACGGATGTGAAAACACAGTCAAAAAGGCATTGGAACATGAAAAAGGTAGGTTTGTTGTAATTATTCACGTTTACGAGTTAGGTACGTCTTGTAGATCGCCTTTAAGGACCAAAAGGTCCCAGATAAACTCAGAATCGCTCTGTCTCTAACCATTTTGAGATACTGGTCAACTTCCGGTTTTTCACCTTGACCATGACCGAAGAGGTCAAGGTCTCCGTGGTACATCTTACATGTCGTCTTTTAGGCCCAAAGGGCCGAAAATAACCTCAAAATTGCTCTGTCTCTCACTGTTTTCGATATTGGTCAACTTCCGGTTTTTCGGCTTGACCGTGACCGAGGAGGTCAAGGTCATCGATGGACCTCTTATATATCTTCCGGTAGGTCCAAAAGTTCGAAATTTAAGCTCAAAATCACTACCGGTATATTTCTAACCGTTTCCAGAACGTTAGAATGTGTACACACCGAGAGCCATCACAGCTTGTGTAGCTTGTCGAGAACGTTAACGTTCATATTCCACTTCTTATAGCGTAAGCTACAGAAATATTTTTTCTTAAAAAGCAATATATATAGATACATACATATATATATATATATATATATATATATATATATATATATATATATATATATATATATATATATATACGTATTTCTTTTAGGACCAAAGGGTGAAGGCTCTTTAGCAAAAGCTGCAGTCAAAGTGCACACACAAGCTGTAATCGCTCTCAGTTGGTACAGTTGGGCGATCAATATGTTTATGCTGTTATTATACCAGGCCCCTAAACTGCGCAATAAAAGCGTTTGCCTGTCTTATAACTGCCTAATTGCCGTGAATGACAAAATTTCAATGTGCATTTTTGCATATAAAATTTTAATGAGTTTCTAAAAAAAAATTGAGCTTGACCAACTAGACATGCTACATTGTGTCTCTGCCAAATTTGGTCTTCCTAGCCGTAGCCGTCCTAGAGGGGTTGACAAGGTTTTGGCGGAAAAAAAGGAAATATACGGAAACACCTTACCGACTCGTACGAAAGCAATAAACTATGGAATTGAAAATCCCCAATTGCAAAAAACGCCGGTTTCCAATGCTAACTGATCTCCACACAGATGAGTAAAGATGCGATTTAGAGGCAATGCTGTTATTTAACAGACATGCAGATTTCTAGCATCACGGGGAGTTTAAAATGTTATACATAGTTGTGATAAACCTGTAAATAGATAGTGATATATTGTTGTATCGGTTACATGAAAAGAGTGGCCAGTTAGCCCTTAGATCGAAGCTGGCCTGTAAAATTGCGGGAAAACAACCTTGTTTACAAGTCTGTGGTTTGTTTATTTAGAAATATTTTCAATACACCATACTGTATTTGGCAGCAGCGTAGAAGATTTAAAATCTAAAGCGTGACTATTGGTCATACTGATAATGGCATGTGCTGTTGTACATTTAGGCATCACGTCGGTGTTTGCTGATCACAAGAGCGAGCGAGTAATCGTAGAGACGACGCTGAACTCCACCCACGTGAAGGAGTTGATAGAGAGCACGGGGAGAAAGGCTATCCTTCAGGGGCTCGGCACAGGCAAAGGCATCAGTGAGTGCAGGGCTCGAAATTGTTTCTCTGTCTTCGCAGTGTACTAACTGATAATGTACTGATAAAGATTTTGTGTGTCTGAGAATAGTTGGGTCTTGCCTTGAAAAATATTATCGTCTTTGAGGGAAAGCGCGTGAACCATACGAGTGCCCTAAATGATTTGTTGGGGAAGGGGGCAGCTAAAAATGAAGATCGTTCGTAAGGGCTTTTGTACATGTTTACCTGAGGAATCCCAGTGATGCCGCATGAATGCATACAGGTCTGCGGGGGCTTGGCGCCGCAGTCTCCATGATGTCCGGCCCTGGCGTTCAAGGCGTGACGCGCCTGGTGCAGACCAATGACGACACGTGCGTCATCGAGGGGACCCTTGATGGCCTGCAGCCGGGTCAGCACCGGCTTCAGATACACGAATTTGGCGATTTATCCGACGGCTGTCGCAGGCGAGTCAATGACCGTTACATATAGCTTAAATTTATCACATTTTCAGAAAGCATTCGTCATAATTGAAAAAGGTTGTTTACATGGGTTGTTTTAAAGTCTAAAGTTTTAGTTACAGGCAATGACATTTGACTATCCCCTGTTCAAATTTAATATGAACGCTATATTTAAGCAAATCGAAAGTTCCAGCTTTAAGCGTATTACTATAATTATCATCCGTGAAACGGAGTGATATAGTTTTCACAATGTCCGTCTGTCTGTCTATCTGCCCATCTGTCGACACTTTTTGGCTCCGTTTGTACGCGCCACATCTCAATTACTTTTGAAGCAATTCAATTGTCCGCCTGCACATAAAAAGATCACACACTGGCGCTGTGCACATGGGGGGTTATTTTTGAATTTCTGGTAAAATTGTGAAAAAGGTGGAACTTCGAATATGCCCAAAATTTGTGAGGTTTGAGGGTATTTGTACGCGCCATATCTCAGTTACCATTTATGCGATTCGATTGTTCGCTTGCATATAGAAAGATCACATACTGCAGCTGTGCATAGGGGGGGGGGGTTTAAAGTTTCAGCTAAAATTTTTGAAATAGCGGAACTTTGAATATGTTTTTGCAATTAGATGTCGGCTTGGAACTATAATCAATTTCACTGATGCACTTGTTGATCAGACAGCTAATCAGCACGGCTGATACCCCCGTCTGTGACCGTCTAGTTATATACAAAAAATACTGATGGAAAATTAAAAACTGTTATGTTCTGTCAATGTTCTCTTTGAATCTTACAGCTGTGGTGATGTGTTCAACCCTCTAGTTGGAAAAAAGGCCGGTTGGGTGAGTTTAATTTCATGTTTCTTTAAGTACTTAAACAATTCAATTCTGGCTGACATTTTCAAAGATAGATTTGTAAATCTCATATGGCTGAAAAATAAATACCACGCAAGACAAAATGTTTCCTTTTCTGACAACAGAAATATGGAGACCTGGGCACTGTGGAAGTGCAGCCAAATGGGCGCACGGATTTTAGACTGCAAAATAATGATATAAAGGTGTGGGATATCATTGGCAGATCTATGGTTCTTCACAACCTTGCGAAACCTTTGGAGAATAGAAGGTGATTTAAACGCTTTGTTATTTCGATACATCTGCGTGAATCAATGTCTGTCTCACACACGAGTCTACCGTCTCTCTCTCTCTCTATCTATCTCTATCTCGTCTATCTCGCTCTCTCTGTCTCTCTCTGTCTCTCTCTCTCTCTCTCTCTCTCTCTCTTTCTCTCTCTCTCTCTCTCTTTCTCTCTCTTCCCTCTCTCCTCTCTCTCTCTCTCTCTCTCTCTCTCTCCATATAGCTTTATATTTGGCTGTCCCCTCGCTTTTCTCCACCTCCTGTCTCCGTTCTTTTCTCTGTCTCTGACCGTTCCTCCCACCCCCAACCCGACGATAATTTCAGTTAAATAAAAATGAAATCTGATGTTATATATATATATATATATATATATATATATATATATATATATATATATATATATATATATATATATATATGCGCATTGGCTTGTGTTCTCAGCAGGGTTGCCTGCGGAATCATAGCACGATCGTCGGGACTGTTCGAAAACACGAAGCGCTTGTGTGCTTGTGACGGGGTCACGATATGGGACGAACGAGACGTTCCAGTGGCCGGCTCGCAGCGGAACCAGTATCAAAGCCAGTCGAAAAACACGCCAGAGAACCGGGAGGAACCGAGCAGGTTGTGAGAGTAACACGTAACAGGACAAGGAGCAACCGACGATTTGGATAACTACTCTGTTATGTTTGTGTTTATATTCTAGAACAGATTACAATTATTATTTTTTTTTTTTTGGGTTTCAATCTGTGACGTCACATGGTTGCATGTTGCATGTTTGAATATTGGCTGGGCGAAAACCCATATGAGGGCAGGACTCTTCCCGTTCCTACAGAGGTCATTATCCTGGTTGCTCTTTACGGCTGTTATTGTCGGCATTATAACCCGCAAAAATAAGTTTATAACTGTTTTTTTCATTCCATTTTCATTCATGATCATGTAAAAAATGTGAGTACAGGTAAAATATCTTGGTGCTTTGTTCAATTTTGTTGTACCACAGTGTTAACCGTTTATAGTGATGTGTATGAGGGTGCCATGCAGGTTTTATTTCTTCCGGTGAAAGGTGTGCTAGAAACACACTCAAAGTAGCATTTAGTTACTTGTAGTCAAGTAAAAGGATGAATTTTGTTAAGGATTCTGTACATTGTTTGTGCTAACTTTGGAGCTCGTTGTAGTTCAGAAAGACTTTTTTCACTTAAGTAGATTATTAAAAAAAAAAGCAAAAACAAAAACGCTCTCGATATCGCTTGTACCTGCGGTGCTGCTATGTTAGTGGTCTGTTTTTGTACGCTCCAAGAAGTCCTTTTTTGCGCTTACCAAGTTAATGCGTATACAACCTTGTGATGTTATAACGGGAATAGATCATGGGCTGAAGTTATGTGGGGGGCGTTTAGAGAACTGGCGATACAAAGAGGCCATCGTGAGAGTTAATGCACACCTGGCGATGGTGCAATGGAAAGTGGTGGTTAATCTTAGGGCCATCCGTAAAGCACGTACACGTACACGAAAATTCACTACTTTCTGCTTATTGGTCATTTTATGTGAGCGTTGTTTTCCTTAGGTATCATCGCAGTCTGCTTTTAACACAGAAAGTAGCCCGCCACGGGTCCCTTTTTTTTTAGGTTGCTTGAACACTTTTTGTGTAAACCTTTAAATGATGCGTCGTAACAAGCCGTGCACGGAACAGTGTGCAGCTCAGTCCGCTCCCCATGTCCTGGCTGTCACTCAGCTCCAGACCATTTTTCATTGTGCTTAATAGCTGCGAGCAATAGTGATGAGTAGACTATGCTTTCCTTTCTTGAATAACACTCCACTTGCCTAAATATTACTCTAATTACTAATATACGAGTGTGTGTTTGTATACTGAATTACAATTGCAGTTTGGCCTTATTTACTTGTAGTTCAAATCACAACGTTAACCATTAATATTTCAGGTAAAAGTAAGCATTTTCAAATTTTATTCCATTTCTGACACTTTTTTTTTCATTTTTACCGGTTTTTTCCCCAGTTTCTTCCACTGTCCTGGAAAATAGTTTCTTGTCGGGAGGAGATGCCTACCCTGTCATCCGTTGACTATAAAATTAGCGTACGCACAGCCTCAGACCTCTCCCCGCCCCCCCCCCCCTCCCTCACGCACACATGCGCACTTCATGGTGTACCCTTAAAGTGCTGTTGCATTTAATAATTGGGAATACAAATGAGATAGAATATGCTTCTCTTACTTGAAAGGCTTGTGAGGCGAGTGTTCGAATTACTGCTTGAAGAGTGAGCTGACGTTAAGGTACCTTATGGTCAAGGGCGTGACAGCTCAGATATCATAGCCTCAACGTTAGCCTTAAAATTATTGTTTTCATTGGAAAAAATAATGTGTATTGGTGGCATATAAGCTAAATTTTGAATAGGTTAAATTGAAAGATTGAACAGTAAATTGCAGATATTGCTTATAGTTTTATTTTTTTCGGTTAAAACAACAGTAGTGATAAATAATAGAAAGTAATTGGCTGTAATAAGCAGGATATAACATTATTGACAATGTTTTCTGTGTCTATGTGTTCTGATGCCTGCAGAATTTAAGGAAAGGCGGACCGAAGAGGAATTTTATTACCATAAATAATCTGATTATTTACATTTAAAACGGGCGAGTGGCGTGTAACTCTGCCTGCCCACCTTCACAGTTAATTCTTGTCTAAACACTTGGCGTCTCCGCCGAGTGGTTGCTAATCTCACTGGTCATCTCTTGATTCTTATCTAAACACTGGGCGTCTCTGGCAGTTTACTAGCCATCTCCTAATTGTTGTTTAAACACTGGGCGTCTTCGCCGTCGAAATATTGTTTGTTAAATGTCGCTGACCATCTGTTACTCTTGTCAGTACGGATTAATGCGTGTGTTTTAAAAAGGGGCTTCCTTTCTCTCCTTTCTCATTCGCAATCTGCAAGCGCAGCATTAACAGCTTTTAGCAGAAAAACTACCATCGCAATCTGCAAGCGCAAAAAAACAACAGTTTTTGAAAAAGAAAAAAAAAAAAAAATAAATAAAGCGGCTACTTAATTATAGGATAATTGCCGGGATAGACAAAGTAAAAACTGCGAAACTTTCGGAATTAAAACTGAATTACGATGGATGAAGAACATGTTGCTAAGGCTGTAAGTGAACTGAAGGCTTGGGCACTTGAAAAACACCTCACTAAGAGTACGGTAGAGGCTTTAGTGAATGAGGAATTTCTGTCCGTGGACACAGTCGCGCACATCGATGCAACAGTTCTGAAGGCTCTAAAGCTTTCAATAGGGCAAACCAAAGCCCTCCAGGCAGCGATTAGCGACCTGCGCGACGCCAAAGCCGACAGGAAAGCGGACAGGCTAGACAAGGGTGTTGCGCCCCCTGAAGCGTCCAGCTCGCCAAATGCTGACCTTGCTACTGAAAAGGACACGGAACCGGTCACCCTCGCGACCATTCCGAAGACGAGCGATACGGAGATGGCAGCCTTCTTAGAGTCCCTCAAGGACAGATCGACGACCGACAACGACCCGTGGCTCACCGGCAAAACGCCAGGTAATGTGAAACCATTTTTCGTCCAGGACTTCTGTGGCTCTTTCCTCGGCTCACAGAGCGAAGAATCGGTTCTCTCGACGCAGGGAGACGCGCGCATCGTCCTCTCAACCAGCGGGCGCAGACCCAAACCTGAAGACACCACTCTACAGCAATGGATAAAAGGGCATGGGCGCATCTATGAAGCGCTGGGACGTTCCGGACACTTCAAGTCCCAGGAAGATCGGGACGGGTACAACCTGTACGCCATTAAATTCGCCGACATGTGTGAGCACTACCCGATAAACCGTTGCATGCGGTACGACTTCGAGTACCGGCAGCGCGTACACACGGGTCAGCTCAGGTGGGGGGAAGACGACACTTACCTTATGGGAGTGTGCATCTTCTCCTCCCGCTTCCAGGCCTCAGGACGCAACGACGGCCAACCCCGCCACCCACATCCCCGCACCCGAGCTCAGGTTACCAGGGACCACAACGGGAAGGAGATTTGCCGGAACTTCAATGGCCGCCGGGGGTGCACCCTCCAAGGGTGCAGGTTTTCACACGTGTGCCTGAAGTGCTTCCGAGATCACCCCGAGCACACTCACGCCTAGCAACCAGACGTCTCTAACCCGCTTGCTAACAAAATCACGATCTGGGAACGATTATTGTGTTCAGATAGCGACAAATGTTTCATTCTAAACGGCATAAAGAATGGTTTCGACATCGTAAACACCAAAACCCAGTCTATTGAACCTTCCGAAGCGCCAAATAGTCGATCTGCGGAACTCACATACAGAGACTTAGTCGAAACAGAGATAAAGAAAGAACTCTCCCTGGGAAGATACAAAATTGCTCTTGAAAAACCGGTAATAATCTCCCCGATATCAGGCGTGCCTAAGGACAAAGACGGTATCCGCCTCATTCATGATTGTTCCAAACCGGAGGGAAACTCAGTCAACAGCTTCGCCTGCCCGGACAAGCACAAATTTACGTCTGTGGACACTGCGGTCAGCTTGACCAAGCAAGGGTCATTCATGGCCAAGGTGGACATTAAATCGGCATATAGGCACGTGCCCTTAAGCGCATTTTCACAGCAGTTTACAGGTTTGAAATGGAAATTCAAGGGCGATAAACAGCACACATTCCTGGTAGACACTAGACTCCCCTTTGGTGCGTCCCTCAGTGTCGGCATCTTTCACCGCATAACACAGAGTGTGTGCCGCATGCTTTGCCGGAAAGGTATTAAGGCGGTGATCTGCTACCTTGACGACTTCTTTATCACTGCGGACACCTGCGAAGATGCCCAGTCAGCGATGGACTATCTCCTTGACACCCTCATCTCCCTCGGCTTCACCATTAATTGGAGCAAATGCGTCTACCCGACTCAGTGCCTCACGTTTCTGGGTGTGTTAATCGACACCATTAACTGCAAACTCTCCATCCCCTCCGATAAACTAGAGGATACGCAAAACACCTTACGCGAATGGTCCGTTTGCGAGCACAAACGCTTTACCAAACGGGACATCCAGAGCTTGCTTGGGAAACTAAACTGGGTCGCCCGAGTAGTTCGTGTCATACGCCCAGCAATGCGCCGCCTCATCTCGCTGATGACGTCACTGCGCCGCCCCCACTTCCGCGTCCGTATTTCCGCTGATACACGCCGCGATATCGCTATGCTAAATCGCTTATGCAGCTCATTCAACGGCACGTGCCATTTCATTCTCGAAAGGTCTTTGCCCGATCCTGCATACATCGTGACGGACAGCAGCTCTGCCGCTGCTGGAGCAGCCCTGGTCCGCGGGACCCTCGCTTTAGACTGGCTCTATTGCAATTGGCACGTCGATGCTCCGCCCCTCGAAAAACACCACATTAATGTTAAAGAGCTGGCCGCTGTACACCTTGCCCTGAAACGCTGGAAGACCATCTATACAGGACGGAAAGTGAGGGTATTCACCGACAATATGGTCACGCTCCATGCCCTCAATAACGGCTCTATACGGAACATTGCGGCATCGGATATTCTTATTGATATCATGTTAATATGTCTTAAGTATAATATAAGTATTAACGCGTCGTTCGTAAACACGCGGGAGAATAAACTAGCTGACAGCCTATCAAGATTGAGCAATTTAACGCACGCCACCTACGCATTCGCGCACGTGCCAGTATCTGACCTTCGTAATCACATGTCTCACGCCACAATGCGCTTCCTGTTTCAGGAGTGGTCAGGGAAACAGCGCTGCTGGATATGGAGGTAGAACAGCTGCGTTCGGCTGCTTATTCCGACAACACCCATGCCGCCTACTCCACCCACATCAAGGCTTTCCTCTCATTTTGCGCGTTTTTTTCGCTGTCGACCTGTCCCCGCTGACACAGACACCCTGTTACGCTACGCGTGTTTCCTGGGCCGCACCCTAAAGCCTCACTCCGTCAGGTGCTACCTGTCCGCGATCCGCTTCTTACATTTGGAATACGACCACCCGAATCCGACGGAGGACAATTACCGCCTTAAGACACTACTTAAAGGTTTAGAGGCCAAACGCGGCAGCCCACCAAAGAAAAAACTCGCGTTGTCACTGGATATTCTAGCTCAATTCCTCCACGTACTGGACCTCGACCGGTCACTTGACATGTGCTTCTGGGCGGCTTGCTTGGTTGGGTTTTTCACTTTCTTCAGGAAATCCACCCTACTCACGCGTTCACAGGATAGTCACGACTGCCGCAGAGACTTATGCCGTCGCGACGTGACCTTCCTCGCCGACGGGGCCCTCGTTCATGTCAAACACACGAAGACCATGCGGAACTTTTGCCATCAACTGGTCGTCCCACTGCCCCGTATCCCCGACTCCCCACTTTGCCCAGTTTATGCCCTAGGTCGCCTTCTGACCACGACCAAGTCCCCTGAGGACTCCCCTTTGTTCTCATTTAGGCGCGAAGGCGCCCTGGCCACACTCTCCCATGCGATTTTCGGCGCGTTGCTCAGGCGGAACCTCCAGAGTATCGGACTGGATGACACCCAGTTCAGCGGCCATAGCCTCCGCCGAGCTGGGGCCAGCTTCGCCCTGGCATGTGGTCTCCCCTCTGAGGTCATCAAATCACAGGGAGACTGGAAATCGGACGCCTACCTCCGATACACGGACGTCCCTCTCGGCTTGCGCCTGGAATGCTCCCGTGTCCTTGGAAGAAATGCCGCAAAAATTCCAATCAACCCCAAGAATACTTAATCTACAATACTTTTCGGTTTGGGTAGTTTGGGACAAAGTTATGTTCAACACCTACTTAAGGTTTTGAAATTGTTGCTATGTTTTGTTGCTATTCGCGAACTTTATGCCATTAAAGAAATGACTACCCAAACCAGTCTTTGTTTTATTTAGCAGCGTGTTAGAGACAAGAAAAAAAAAGAGCGCGCCTAGCATAATCGAACCGTGATTTAATTGCTAATGTTACAAGGCGGGCGCCAAAGAAGTTTTAATACCATAAATAATCTGATTATTTACATTTAAAACGGGCGAGTGGCGTGTAACTCTGCCTGCCCACCTTCACAGTTAATTCTTGTCTAAACACTTGGCGTCTCCGCCGAGTGGTTGCTAATCTCACTGGTCATCTCTTGATTCTTATCTAAACACTGGGCGTCTCTGGCAGTTTACTAGCCATCTCCTAATTGTTGTTTAAACACTGGGCGTCTTCGCCGTCGAAATATTGTTTGTTAAATGTCGCTGACCATCTGTTACTCTTGTCAGTACGGATTAATGCGTGTGTTTTAAAAAGGGGCTTCCTTTCTCTCCTTTCTCATTCGCAATCTGCAAGCGCAGCATTAACAGCTTTTAGCAGAAAAACTACCATCGCAATCTGCAAGCGCAAAAAAACAACAGTTTTTGAAAAAGAAAAACCCGCCACCCACCCCTGTCCCCTTACATTTTAAGGTTTTTTGTCTTATTGGTAGTATGTGTAGTGGACAAAGTTATGTTCAACACCTACTTAAGGTTTTGAAATTGTTGCTATGTTTTGTTGCTATTCGCGAACTTTATGCCATTAAAGAAATGACTACCCAAACCAGTCTTTGTTTTATTTAGCAGCGTGTTAGAGACAAGAAAAAAAAAAGAGCGCGCCTAGCATAATCGAACCGTGATTTAATTGCTAATGTTACAAGGCGGGCGCCAAAGAAGTTTTAATTAAAGTATTGATTATGTGATTTGTTTGCAGTCTGCTATTAGTCACGTCATGTTCTAAAAGATCCATGACTAAAGGTCGAGAGACAAAAGGTTGAACCTGGAAAACGCGACAAAAGGTCCAGATTTTTTTTATCCAAAATCTAGGAAAACGGAGGAAAATATTTCAGTTTTATTTTTAAAATAAAACATAATCAATGGCATCAATTTATTTTTTTTTGTATTGTTACTGTAAGGACCGGAGGTTATTTCACGAGATCTATGTGAGATTACCTCAGACAGCAATAAATGTCTTCTATTGAGTTCACTGATATTCCATAAAAGCAGTCGAGCCTGATCAAGGGAAGACATGATAAAAGATAAATTATTTCGTTGCATGCTATTCAGTTAGTTTTGTGGCAGTACAGCATGAACTGCATTTTGACAAAAGGGCAATTGCGAATTGCAGGTTATGAAAAGCCGGGAGATAATAAATTGAACAGTCGAGAAAGTTTAAAATTGATTGAAGCTTAATCTATGACACATGAGAAATTGGTGATCGTCCTGAGAGAAGAGTTCGACGTCAGTATCGTGAGCTGCAACAACGACTCGCCACACTCTGCAATTATTTAATTCGAAGATACCTTACAAACGTCTGAACGTATAACTAAACATCTTTTTTATTTGATAACCCTTTAAAAAAATCTCGACCTTTTGTCGCGTTTTCCACTTTCGACCTTTTGTCGCTCGAACTTTTGACGCTGCACGTTTTGTCGTCGACCTTTGCGGCTCGAATTTTTGTCCGGACATCGTTCTAAGGTGTCAAGAAACCTTATTTTTAGTCCAACAACTCAAGTATATGTCGCTGAAAACTTAAACCCCACGAAAAATATAAAAACGACCAAAATCAGATTGAATGAAAAGGAAGGGGCATCTCAGACCTGCTTCTTTGTTGCTTGAAAAAAGTCTTGTGTAGAAACATAAACTTCTAGGAATTCAGGATAACTCACCACCGGTCAAGTGGCCAGCAGTCAAACTGTCCACCGGACAACTGGTCACTGATGAAATCAAATGAACTTTTATCAATCCATGAGCTTAAAACTGACATTCTTTCTTTACCTCTTCTGTTATAAAACAGCCATAAGAATATCGTCAGGCGGTCTGTAGAACTCTAAAACTGCACCACAGAATCCTAATCGTAATCTGGCTTCAGAGCCTTGAGTTTGGTAAAAAAAAAAAAGATAAAGACTTCGGCTCAGTCCCTGAAATGTCACGCAGTAAACGTTGGTTAAACACCAAAACCCGCGCATCGTGCACTGTTCTTGTGTCTTCAAAATTCTTTTAAAACAACCTGTTAGCACTGTAAGAGCAACAGATATGTACTTGAATGAAAAGAAAATATTTTCTCAAAAAATATTGTTCGGTGGCCTTTTGTCGGTTTTTATGTATATCAGGTATATTTCTGGGATTTTGCGACTGGGGGCCGATGGCCCACAGCCAAGTAAAATAAATAAAAAAAATGGAGGCCATTTTTAAAGCCTTAGGGGCCATAAAATGAACTTCTCAAAGATACGAAATAGGTCGATTTTGCAACATTTTCTTCACAAACGGTAAACACAGTTGGTTGCTTAACTAAATTAACAATGTTTGATAAAAAAAAAGTACACATGTCTTTGAAACGTTCTTAAAATATCATTGGAGACTGATAGCGTTACTACTGTCTTTTATGTCTAGTAAAACATCATGAGAGTAATTTATGAAAATTTAAAAAAAATGAATAAAAAATTCTAAAAAAATTATGAAAAAATATCCTCCACGCAAAAAATCTGGGGGCCATAGCGGCCCCCAACCGAAAACACTGGGGGCCATTTTCAGAATCTGGGGGCCATGGCCCCCTTTACCCACACCAAAATGATCCCTGTGTATGATGGCCGGCTGTCCTTTGGCCGGTAATCCGGTGACCAGCTCGGATGGATAGCACTTATTGGATCGTGTTCGTTCACGGGCCCGAATACGATGTAAGGTAGGCCAACACAAATATCTATCTCTATAATATACAAAAGAACGATGCAGCAAGGCCTAAAAATAGTTTACAGAATGAAAAAATTTTAAAAAGCTACCCGTAAGTCGTGAATTGGAAAAAAAATCTAAAAAAACTGCTAACATCTGGTGAGACTACTAAAAACATTTGGTTGGGAGGTAATCTATATTTCCGAGAAAAATGGTTAAAAACATCATGGACCAAACCGATATATTTTTAGAGCAACCAACTGGCATCGTGCTGTTCCATATCGATCACTTTTTGTCAAGAATATGCCAAAATATTTTGTAAAAATCTTTCCCTACAGATTTGCTTGAAAATTGTCTTTTTGATAACTTTTCTTGATACGGCTGTTGGTGTTTTTTGTCAAAGCGAAAATTACGGTAAACATTCAAACATAGATACTGTGCATATTGTTTACTGTTAAAAAGACCCCACTCAAAGTGTTTAGACCCCCAAATCCGTAGCTTTAGGAGAGGTTATAGGTTTGGATGCTGTCTCGGCTGTTAGACCCACCCCATTCAATCCTTTTAGACCCCCATTTCGGGACTTTAGCCTCGGAAGGGGGAGGGGTTATGGGTTTGGGTGTTGCCCCGGCTGTTATCTCACCCTAGCAATCCGTTTCCTGTGATATTTCGTGTGTAGAGGACCTATCACAGTGAGCAGGTGCGCGTTATTTTTATGTTGATCTTGACCTAATTTCAAGATCAGTGTCACCATCCTGGATTAATGGGGGCTATGCTCTCTATGATGGCTTGTTTCAAATGATATTATTCTTTAGATACCGTTGCCAACCACCACTTAGCTACTACCACTGAGCAGTTTTCTTTTTGGAATGCCGAAAAAACTGACATACTTTCAAGAATTGCAATGAATTAAGAATAAAGAAAAGTTCCTTCAAGCTAAAGAAAACCCAATTTATTTACACACAAAGTTAAAGACAGAAAAAAAACAACAAAACAGCATCCTGTTTGTTTACGTTTTATTTATTTTTTTTTAAACGCCAGCAAGATACAATTCTTTGTAAAGTTATGTCAGGAGAAAAAAAGTCAACGGTTTGTTTTTAAGTAAATCCTGTTGAGGCCGAATTTTCAAAATTTGGATGACCCGTTGTTTTATTTTGTTTCACTGGAAAATTTTACAGACTACACATCACTTATCAAGATCAACACTGTAGCAAATCAAACGGTGATTTACTCAATGTTAAGCGCATTCATTGGTGTGATACAACACATCTAATCAGCTCTATCAGCCTGTGAAGGAGATATTTTCGACTGAAATTGGATTAATTCTACATTAACATACTCTACTTCATTATTATCGCAATTTACATTGCTCAATTCGCAGCTATCAAGGCTATGAATTACTTAAGCACTTCAAATAAACATAGCTAAATACTCTAGGGTTAGTCTCACTTGAGTAACAAGTTATTCATAAACACACACAATTTCTATACAATATGTTTGGTAATGGAAATGAAATGTGAAAAGAACTCCTTAAAACAGCAAAACACAACTTTATTGTTGTGTTTTCCAGTTGCAGTGTATAAGAAGTTTCAGTTACCAACTGGAGGAATTTCTCCTGAGGCACAACCACAACTCTCTTAGCGAAAAGGAATAGGGTTCTAATCAACTGTTTTGTTTATCTTGTCCGATGAATTATATGATTGTTGTAATCAACTTTTTTTCCGCTACTTCCACACCCACTCAAAATACCAAACATGTAAAACAGTTGAAACATGTAAATTAAAAATAAATTTTCCAAAGAAAATATTCTGTTATCAGTTTGGATTTAGCGTATTCTGAAAAACAACCCGAGAAGATTAGCACTTAGTTACATAATATACAGCTTTCATTGCATTCTTAAACAATTCAAACACATGTAGCAAAATGCGACAAAATGAATAATAAATACATATATTGATTAAGATATGTATTTATTTTGTGCATACTGTATGTTTGCTCATGACATATATTCATATACACATAAAATAATAAAGATTTGTTGTAACACCAAAATGGACAGATGTAGAAAGCGCTCCAATATAAAATGAAATAATATACTGGAGATATCTTCTTCAAAACACTTCAGAATAATCAGTCACATCGCAAATGATACCAACATCAAATTTTAGTTTCTGAGGATCAACTAACTGCATTTTAATTAAAAAAGTAAATATTGATAACATCATAATTATGGTAATCGAATTTCCTTCGAGAAGGTTCATCTTGTGTTAATAAGATTTATAAATGTTTTTCTTGACACTATGAAATAGTGTTTCAGAAAATATTTAATCTGAGAGAAAGTCAACCACAGTGGAAGCCACGTCGCCAGTGGAGAGGTTCACGGCTTCAGCTCGTAGCTCTGTTTCTCCAACCGACAGTGCCATTTTAACACGCGTATCCTTCGCTTTCGGTGTTGCAATCGTAATGGTTCCTAACTTCGTCACACCGGGAGCATCGACATACTGCACTGGCTTGTTAGGTCGCCTGTTCAAGGTAAGTAAGTTAAAACACGTTGTCTCTGTTGAAGGTGGTGTAAATACACTAACAAATTTTTCCCCCAATTTTATTTCATCACCTTTTTCGACAAACACATAGAACAGTTTGTGGTGTTCTACTTCTTTGTGATTAGACTTTTTAGTCTGTCTGCGGTGATCGAAATGTGGTTGAATAGCACATCCAAATGTTTTTTGTGCAATCCTTGTATTAATCTCGTATGGCTTATGTCCATATAGAACGGCACCCTTTAATACTGCTAGCTGAGCTACATCAGGCACAACAAGCTGAATTGTTTCGGTGCAGATAGCCTTTCTGATCGCTTCCTGAAGGGCTTGACATTCACCAAAACCACCGACAAGCAGGATATAGCGAAGATCCTGCACCATTGGATCCTTGACCATACTATCCAAAAGCTGCACTATTTTCAAGATCACCGGATCAAAAAGCCTTGTTGCCGCTTCGTTGCTAATGGATAAGTTGCCGTTGACAAAAGTAATTCCCATGCCTGAGGCTTCTTTGAATGCCGTTTCAATATTTCTTCCCTCTGTGTGTTGTGAAAAGGAATTTCCCATTGACCAGAGTAAAGGAAGGCTAATCCTTGTTTTTCCATCAGGTTTGAAGGCCTTCTTTACCTTCTCAAAACTGGTCATGAATGTGAGCCATTCCTCCGGAAAGTCTTGTTGCAATGTATTTATAAATTCTGTTCCGAGAATAGCGCACATAAGAGCGACAAAATTTTCATCAACTTTGGTGCCTCCCCAAGGCCCGCCATTTGCAACTGTGATTTCTTTGATTCGTTCGTCGTCCTGTACTTGATGAGTGGTGATGTCAACAGTACCTCCTGGCAAAGAAGCATTTAAAAACAAAAAAATCAGTGCAGAATGTGAACTTTGCAAAAGTAACCTCCTGATGCACACAGTTTGTTCGATCAAAGATTGAATACGTTTCAAATAACAAAGGATGTCGCCAAACGATATTTTGATGTCATGGTCATTAGGAGAATGGCACTTAATTTTGAACTCCTTAACAGGTTATCTAACCAATACTCTTTGTCTAGGTGAGGCAATGCAAGCGAAAATCAGTCCCCTGTTTATCCCACAAGCTGGATTTGAACCCAGGACCTTGGGATTACATGGCAATTGCTCAAATCGTCACCCCATACGAATTAGTTTTGCGTCACGCTTTATTATCGTGAATTGCTTTTAACCTATAAGAGAAATAAATTTGCTTCAATGAATCAATTTCAAGGGGTGCATTTCAGGGAGCTCATCGGACATATGGTGCAACGTTGAAATGTAGGCTTTTTTAACAACATTGAAAAGATCATTATTAAAAATAGTTTTACTCTCTTGTCAATCAAATGCAGTTTTGCAATCATGTCAATCATCTGTAAAAGTGTAAAAAATCATTGACAATGAACGAATCTTGCACCAACTCATACTGTATTATTCTACAGTTATTTGGCTTTCTATGGCTATGGCATCTTAAACGGGAAAATTATATTGTAGTAGCAGCTGAGTACGTTATTCCCTTCGAATAGCTATTGTGCTGTGCAACGTTTAAGGAAAGAAATATAAAATACGGAAAATAATTAAAAAGTGCTTATTTTCATGCCTTCTTGGTATTTCGTCTTTCACAAATATATACTATGAAAATATCATTGAAGAAACACAGAAAATGGTGATCACTTATAAATTTTGAACCACTATTTTTTGCTCATGCAAAGTGATTGAGCTTTTTAAAACATGAGACTTTTGGTATAGTTGGTCCAATATTTATGCTAAAGTATGCTCTGGAGACAATTTTGGTTGCAATACTTTGATGTGTGCACTTCGGGGGATTTCTAAATTTCTGCAGTTTTATAGCTTGCGAACCGAAACGAAATAGGAAAATAATTTTACCCAACCCTACCCGCACAGTAAATGTCATATCATGGAGGGCAGTTCGAGATAACTCTATCATTTTACATGTTAACACACTGATAAAGATATTCAAGATTTAGGGATAAAAAAGTGAATACTGTGTCTATTCAGAACCGTTCTAGCACTGTAACTAGTATTACAATATATATATATATATATATATATATATATATATATATATATATATATATATATATATATATATATATATATATATATATATATATATATATATATATATATATATATATATATATATATATATATATATATATATATATATATATATATATATGTCACAAAACGAGGCCTACATTGTGAGATTTTCTTCAAATAATATATTTTAGAATAATAATCATATATTTATGATTTCAAGCCGTCCTGTGAACACAAAAATAAACATGCAGGTGGGATTTTTATAAATTTCTTGTACCGGCAATGTTTATTTAATATGTTTACAATTACGTAACGTCAATATAATTACGTAACATCAATACAATTACGTACAATCAATAATTGACAGATGTACAACATCAAAGAAGAATTATATCATACATATTTATGGGAAAGAAAACATATAATTGACTCATCCAAAATTTGTCTGGGGGTCAAACAAATTGAAATCCCCACAGAAAGTACCCCACAGACAAACGGGCAATCACACTGCAAAAGACGGTACGCGAAAATATTTATCAATAGAATTAGAACGCCACCTACCAATATGAGAAATGCGTGTTTTATTGAAACCCTTTTGAGGCAATATGTCGCGGCACAAGTTCGAAAGGAATGTGAAGTATAACCCTTTCATGTACCAAGGGAGAGCGTTAATGTCGATTTGAGAACGGTATTAAAAAGGATGGAGAAATAGGCTTTCCGCTTTTTAAAAAAAAGAGAGAATCAACTTTCTGTGCACGAAGTTTTAAGTAATTTGACATCGCTTCAACAGCGCAAAAGAGACCAGGGGAAGAGGGTATATATAAATCAAATTCTCTGCCCTTACTATGCTTAAATTGTTCGAAGTGAATCCTTAAACCAACTGGATTTCCTTGCTTCCTTTTAATTTTAATGTTATTAGCTAATAACAAATTTGGAGTATTGGCAGATATGGAAGTGAATTCGCCAACAAGAAGAAAGGCATGAAATGCTAATGAAAATAAGGATTTAAATAATATATATTGACCTCGCTTTGTGATTCGTTTCGTTTCGCCAAAAATGATAATAAGGCTGAAAATGAGAGTAATAACCGTTACCTCCGCAGTCACAAATCATATATTTGGTTCCTGGTGCAAAGGAGACCGCATCTGTGGAGAAGTGGCTAAATGTAAGCCTTCTGCAGCAGAGTGACGCCGCTTCCGGTTCTAGTGCAATCAACAGTCTGGAGGAATTTTGTGAAGAAATACATCCACTCTAAAAAAGTATTTTAACAGCCTATTAATGCATGAGAATGATTGATGTCCAAAGATGTTTTTAGATTATTACTAAAACTTCATTGAATAAACGTTACGATAGTGAATTGATAACATTCGTCGTAAATTAATACAACACTGGATACGAATACTGGTAGCTTAACAAGTGTTGCTACGAAATTACACTTGCAAGAATACTGTTACAATTTAATGCGTTGTATATATGAGTCACAATTTAATGAGCTGTATATTATGAGTACAAATATATTTTTGGCTTTTCATTTTTTTCATATTCAACTTTTTACACTACCTTAACTGCAGCTTCCCGCATAAACTGCTTTGCCTCTTCACTCCAAATAGCAGGAACAGTTATAACCCAACGAATCAAGTCAACACTTGGTCTCCTTTTATTTAACAAAACAGTCACACATCATGTAAGCTTGTATTTTATAAAGAATATGGCACATTTCTATTTGATACTTTTTGCCGAGTCCCAAAGAGTTTTGTTTGGCTGGGAAACCCCCCAAGTTTCTCTCCCCATTTTTAACTTTTGTGACCTCGTCATCACGGTCTCATAACGTTATTAAAGGTAAACATCCCGAAAACGGCTGCACTTGACGTCATTTTATTGATTTGTCTCATTGGCAGTTTTACCGCTAATTTTATTTCATCTGGCACGTACATTTTCATTACAAGGAATTTAAGGCAAATGCCACTAACAAATGCATTGATCTCAAGCACACTGTCTTAGTTCAAATCAAACTGCGGTTTAAACTGTCTGTGGCTGTGGGGTGAAAAGGTCTTGAAAGGGAGTGTAAAATATGTTTACTTTTCAACTCAATCAAAATTTAGTCCGTTTAAATAATTTGATGTAAAAATAATGTGGTTTTGTTTGCCATGCATTCCGTTATGTTTTATCCCAGGTGGTTCTTGGCTAAATGGGCCATACACATGTTGTATCACCTCTATCGATCCATCTATAAGTTTTCATTAACGTTTTTTTTCACCAACAGTTTCGCATTATTTTACATTATTAATCGTTTTTATTTTAAAACTTTTGGAGAACTTGCAACACCTTATAGCAAATCTTATTTTTTGCATAATCTATAGTTTTCGTGCAATGGTGCATTACTTTTAAAAATTTCCATGCGGAATGTTATATTTCAAAGCCACCAGCATAATATTTTTACGTTCCAAAGTTTACTTACCGGGTACAGAAATTGGTCTAGTTTGTTAAAAAACAAACTAGATATTATCGAAAAACACCTTCTTTTAATATTTTAATCACACAGAGTTTGCATTGTCATAACAAAAAAATTAGTCCACTATGGTTGCAATGTACTCACTGCCCAGTTTCGAGTTCTAAAGCCCTAAACATATGATCCTTCAAAAAACGTATTGCCATTGCAAATATATCCAATGCTGGTGTAATGGTTCCGTTGACAGAAGCCAGTAATGCTTTTCTTTTCACATCCTTTAACAGACAAAATGTGCTACATTCATCAAGAGATTGTCTTATTTATCCATGTCTGTTATGAAGAACATGAAAATAAATGAAAGATAAAAGACAATGGCTTTTAAACAAATTATCATAATGATTATTTTGAAACCATTCTTTTAATTCTTAAAATTACGAAAGTCTGTACTGTAATAACCAAACATATTATGCTGTAATAACCTTAACATATTAACTTGCACTATATTTTTAACCTTATCGATAGTATATATATATATATATATATATATATATATATATATATATATATATATATATATATATATATATATATATATATACCTTTGCATTTCGAAGCTTCATCTTGAAATGTCTGTATAATAGCAACTTTGATGCTGTGTCTCCTTCTATCGATCTGCTGTACTCTTGCTCAGCGTCAAATCCAAAAGCAATAAAGTTTCCCGTTTCATCGGTTAAGACGCTCGTTGCGGTTTTGTAAGACTAGCAAAAAGAAGAATTTAATAGAATGCACTAAATCTCAATTTTATGACATTAAATGTAAAATTGGCTAAAGGATAATTTTCTTAATACAGGAATATTTATTAAATGTTATAGTTTTGCTCATTAAAATAGAATTAAGCAAATTGATTATTTGCTAAATGAAGGCTACCTGAAATCCAAGGGATTCACCCCAGTTTTTATTGATTCTGATTTTCTCCGGTAGGTCAGGCTCATCCTTCGTGGCTTTGAAGGAAAATGCGTAGCCAGTGAAAGTTGTTCCAAAATCAATCGCAGCCACGATTGCAAAGTCTGGCGTTTTCTTCTGAATAATTTAATGAATTGGCGTACCAATGTTTTATGTATTTATTAATTTTTAGCAAAGAATGAATTTTAAGAGGAAATGGTGTGCTATCATTCAACCATCAGGACAGTAAATAAGGCATTTTAGAATTGAATGTTGTTCGTTCGCTTCAATGTAGCTTTGCCCCGTAAAATGGCTTTAAGATTATTGAGTCCAGATTTATGTGGTTGATTCGAAAACATATTTCAGGTTCATTTTAGAAACTGTAATAAAGCTACGACATTTTGTGTAAGAAGCTAAAAGGACATATAACAGATTCACCTGAAGGAGGTCCTGTTCGACAAGTCTCAGAGACACAACCCCGTCGTCATTGGCAAAGCAATCTTCTTCAACTGCTTTGATACTTTTTAAAGAAGAAAAGCATTTGTATTGTTCTGAATTCTTCTCAGTTTCCACTAACGTCACCTTTGTGGTGCGGCCGTATATATTCACTACACCCCAAACCTCACTTGGCAGATCATTTATTGCTTCTCCCTGATCTACACCATTGATGTATAAATGGAGGGATCGGTTTTCCTTCAGCATGACACCAATCCTATCTCCAGTCTTGAAATACAAGAGTAAAATGGAAAAAACGTCTTTTAACAGTAGTTCATCTTGTTAGTTTGAAAATTACCATATCTTAAAATCTGATTATTATCCTCTTGCTTTTGTTCTATTTATAATTTAATATACCAGTTATGGCCAACGATTATTATACCAATGTTTATATTAAGAATAGAATTTGAAATAATTACTTGCTGTAATTGCACATCGGTTCAGTAAGCACTTATTGTGCAAGCAAGATTCGAATCATAAGCATATTTACAAACCATACCGTCAACGCATCCAAACATTGACTCGAATAATCATCTATTGGCTCTGCATTTAAGATTCCACACCCACTGAACATAATATTGCAACCTAATCATGAATTAAACAGATCCAATTTAATAACAGAAATACAACATCTTTTGTACAGAAATAAATGACTCTGCCATTTAGCCCTTTGCTGCATGCTATCTTTTACCAATATACCAGCTATATGCAACTGCAGTCGACTGAATAGTCTTATTTTAAAATGATATCCAGTACATAAATTCATACAGTTCAATTGCAATTATGTCATAATCTCAAATGATTGTGGTGTTTCTTTATCCATATTTTCCTTTTCAAAACAAGTATAAATGCTCATTACAGATATATTGTTTGAATGTCAATTATTTTATTTATTCATTTTTTGGATAGGTTAAGATATCGCTGTAAATATAATTTAAAAACAAATGATCATGTAATTTGAATGTAAAGTAAGGTACTGTGTTGAACTAGATGATCGTCTTGTTTACTGCATCAGAAACTATGTAAATAAACGTAATTGCATATCAAGTAATATACTACAGCACTGTAATCTTCACATTAATAAGCATGCAATTATGAGTATTTTTACAGTTCAAAGACTATGAAACGTAGAAAAAGCAATTTAAATTTCAAAATTTGTTGCAAAAACTGGAAAAATTTTAGTTCATTAAAATTAAAAATTTCAAGCAAATTTAATGTTGTGTATAGGTTATTTGTAACAAATATGTCGATAGTAGAGTCAGTGTACTTATATTTTGCATGTTGCAAAAACTGGAAAAATTTTAGTTCATTAAAATTAAAAATTTTAAGTAAATTTAATGTTGTGTATATGTTATTTGTAACAAATATGTCGATAGTAGAGTCAGTGTTCTTATATTTTGCCTAAATCTTTGGCTGCGATGATCATTTTTCCAGAGAAGTTTTAATCTCCACACCAGCACACACAGTGATCTTATATTACCCTAAATAAAAGCTGTCTGATAATGTACAAACATTGGTCTCCCCTTAAAACAGTGCAATTCAGGAAAAAATGCATTTTACAGTTTTAATTATTTAACATGCCTTCATTTGAATCTCTATCTGAAGAAGAAGCTGGATCCAAACTTGTGATTCCAATTTCTGCAGAGCCACACCATTTCTCAACAAATTCATCAAGTCGTACCTGCAATAAAAGATGCTATAGAGTAGCATCATCAGCTGCTAGGTAAAATAAAATACAGATTTTCAGGAAGTATAAATAACCCGCCTTTACCAATTTTGGAGCAATGACAAAGCCTCACCAGGCAATGTCTATTTAACCACGTAAGGAACGAGTAGTTCGTAACAATTATACGACTATTGCCTTTTCATGTTGGTAGGCTTGTTCCGCACTGGGGTATTGAATTACTTGGCGATTGAAGGAGTATGGGTAAAAGTTGATGGATGAGAATATTTTCCAAAAAAGACACAAGTGTTTTTGTCCGATACAGACCCAGGGTCGTCATTTTCTTTGAATAGCTGGCTAATGGTGTCTTTGATGTATGTTTTACCGTTGCACATCAAAGTGTCTTTCAGAAGGTACACATTTGTGTAATGGCGACGGAGGTACGGAAGAAGTGGATATAGTTCTCTTCTAGCTTGATCAATAGGTTCGGGAATGTGTTCACTGATGAAGATGTAAGTCTTGGCCAGATTTTTGTGGGATTACCACACTTTTGTTCGGTCCTCGAATTTGCTAAACCTGGCCACAATAGTGGTGTTGCTACCTCTAGGCCCCAACCGATGAGCTTTTTCTATGCCTATGGTCTCGGAATTTTCTAGCCTCATTTGAGAGAACACATCTCTAAGTTTTAGACTGATGTTCTCATCCAGACCTTGGTATATATCAAGCAGGTTGTACCTCATTGAATGGCTTTTAATATTGAGGATCTCAGACTGCAGGTTTTTAATACGCGTGTTTTGATCATTAATGATCGCTTGTTGTGTGTTTACCTGTTCTTTTTTAGTGCATCGATGTGGCTTTTGTCAAGAGTAATTTCATTTCTTTGATGTCTCGTACCATTTCTAAAACTACATCAGTGATGGACATTTCAGTGAGTTTTTGTGTCTTTTTCAGTTGCTGCGCATGTAGCGCGAGTTTCCGTAGATAATATATTTTTTTTCGGATTGAAACATAATGTCCTCGCCCTTCTTAATTTTTGAACCGTCATTACTATAAAAATATACTTTAATATTGGGCTTTTTTGTGGATGCTTTTACAGAAGAACTGCTTTTTTGCCTTTTTCTCTTTTCCTGTTGCGGCATGTTTGTTTGCATTCAAGGGATTCATGTCCCGCATTGTTTATACTGGTGCGCTATACAGATGGTGTACTGGCCGGTACTTACCCAAAGCTATAAGCCCTATTTATATCATTTAGTCAAGTTTTTATCCATATCACTGAATATCTGTATAGAGTTTATGGTTCCACACTCACCAATTCAGATATACCACTTTCCCCTCAAAATCTTACGAAATTACATATTTTTGATAATTTTTCGAAATGTGCATCTTGGCTAGATACAGAACAGTCCCAAAAACAGTTAAAGGACTATTTGTAATTTAGTTGATTGTTATTTATTCAAAAGGTTTTAATGGCATTTGGATCGTTATTAGGATGTAGCACAATTGCTACTAACGTAATGCTTTGCGAATTATAAATACCCTTCATTAACAGTTTAAAAATTAAATCAAAATTCAGATTAAACTTTATAAAGCTTTGAATTGATTTACAGTAATCCTAAAATCAAATATTGTTTATCTACAGAATAAACATGCATATTAAAGGTTAACACAACAATACCTTTTTCAAGAAAGTGTAGAACAAAGTGCACTTTACGAAAATTGCATTTGCAACTGGAAATATTCCGGTCACTTGTCTAAATAATTACTTTGAAATTAGATGGATTGCTAAATTAATTACAGTAGGTATCATTTAGGACGAGATAGATCAGTACAAATTGTCGATAAACACGAAGCAAAACAACCGATTCCAACATTTTTGCCATTTATTTCAATACAAAAAGCCCACAACCCAAAACAATTATCGAAGGGTACATTCGAGAGTATCTTATACCATATAATATAGGTATTTAGGGTGCCTTTTTCTTTAAAATCATATTCCTTGACACTTTGTAAATCATACACTAAAACTCTTAGAGTCATTACAAGATCAAATAAAAGCTGGCTAGATATACTGATTGAACGCTACAGAGTAAAAATGTATTGTTCTGTTCAGGACACTTCCTATTCGGGTTGAAGACTATAATATCTTTCAATGACTTTAAATTTCAAGCAAGTGCATGAGATAAAAGGAACACAAGAACAGATACAAACAAGCTTTTCATACCTCGAATAATTCAAAGTTACGAAGGGGTTCCTTTGAGAAAACAAGTGCGTCTTGAAACTCATCTAGTGGATTTTTCCGCTCTGCAGTTTTTTGTGCATTGTTGAATTTTATCAGACGCCCTGCGTGCTCATGAAATACACAGCCTCGAACAATGCCTTTGTCTTCAGATTTCTTTTTGTTTCCTTTTGTAAATAATAATTATAGCGCGTATTGTACTTCAACATAAAACTAAAACTTCAATAAATAGAGATACGCGTTTAATGGACCAGTCGCAGTTGCTATTAAATGTCCGTTATAATAAATATTGGTGCTCGGTGAGGTGTTTGTTTCATAGAGCATTTGTTTGATTGAAATATTACGCTTGGCAAAGGTTAAATTCTTTTCCAAGAAAAGCATTGACTTACTTCACAGCAACCACCGATATCGTAGTCAACACTTAAGCATGTTGGATTATAATAATTCTTGTAAGTCTTGTACTTAATCTTATACTTTTATGTAATTTTGTATAATTTTCACATCACTATAGTTTCATCATGGTTATTGGGAATAGTTTATGAAAAGTATATTGTTAAATTATGCAAAGGCAACAGTTATTAAATTTTGTTCAGACATACTGCGAAGGTTAATCGTGCAGCACGCGAATGTATTCATAGTATATTCATCAGCCCTCTTGCTTTGTCAAAAACTACCTTTACAAGCAAATACTTTCAGCAACCAAACATCAGAATTAGATAAGGTGAAATGTATTTTCATAAATTACCTTGTCGCTCAACAATTCTCACTGACGTGGCTTTACCATATAAATCCACAGCGCACCATATTTGTTCGGGTACGTTAATAGCTATGACACCCTGATCTTTGCCATTGATAAAAGAGTGAAGATTTCCATCATCTGTTCGCATAATACCTAGTCGTTCTCCGACCTTATTTTTAAAACAGTAAAATTAATCTTTATGAAAATAAAGTCAAATAAACTACAGCCCATCAAACAATTTTGCGTGCATTATCATAAACCTTTAACAAATTTAGGATGCATGAAAATTTTAAACATATTTTTTTGCTTTCGCTACTGACTAATTCAAACGAACAAGACACAGCAAAGAACAACTATTGGTATTGGATATAAATCATGTGAGTGTAGATGTTGACATTAAATATGTGGTAGCATTCATCTTATGGTAAGGCTCCTCTTAATATCGACCCATTTAGCGGTCAGCTCTCCTACATCTGCAAATCAATGTCACAGTTCGGTTTACCATACTACAGTTTTATTAAATAAGAACGAGTGACACTAATTTTGTGTCTGAGATCAGAACGAAACAAGTATTTCATTTTGTTTATTTCGAACTGAACATGCTCAACCGTGCTCTTTGAATATTTTCTTTTTCTTATTGTATTTATTGTATTTATTTTATTTAACCAATAAAATAAATAATTTGGCCATTATATTAATACATATATATGCTACACAGATGAGAAATCTAGCACAAATATCTTAATTTCCCTCAAAATACCAAATTTTGTTGTTTTTTTTTTTTTTTTTTGGTAATGATTGTTCTTACTGAACTTTGTTTTTGTTGAAATAGCAGTTCAGTAGTTTAATTGTAATATGTAATTGTAATATTGCATATGCATGTACGATCTATTTTTTCATGTAACATTTCGCCACACCTTTTTTGTGTGCATTCACAAATCTTGTACATGAATATATACATACTTGCAAATCATCATAAGCGCTTGTCCATGAATGTGGAAATACAGTGCCTAAAACGCCAGAAGAAAACTAAAATAGGCATTTACAGAACATTTTTTTCGCATTCGAAAGGAAAATAAGTCACAAAATCTTATATTCAAATCATATACATAAATGAAATAAAGTAAATTAGTTAGCAGATTAAAGGTGAAAAATTCATAACAAAAATATAAATAATACATAAATATAATTGCAATAAAAATTTGAAACATAGGAAGAACTTGCGCATCGCATTGTATACATTAACATAGTTAATGCTTATTTTGCAACCTGCGGTTATTTATTCATTGCTTACCTTTCTTAAAATCTGACAAGCTTGGTGGAAGGCGACCTTTTGAAGGATTTCGTGTGGTTGCCCCTATGCAAAGAGATCCACACCATGATTTTTCCATGCTCAGTAGTTCTATCTGAAATGTGAATTAAGCGATAATTGAATGTTAGTGACTCCAAATGTAACACTGAGCGTAACGAATAAGATTAAGTTGGGTAGAAAAATATTGCTTTTTTCAACATTCCCAAATACCGTCGCGGTTTTTTAAATTTGCACTAAAAGGCTTTAACTTCTGAGTTTCGATTGCATCACTCGTTATTTTTTGCTCTTGTAATAATATATAGTAATAAGATATAGCAATAAGACAGGATATCCTACAAACAGTTTATCGATGTTCAAAACACAGACTAAGCAACCAGTAGAAATGCAAAATTAATGTCAATGTTTTTATTATATGAAAAATGTGTATTTCGAGGTATAACAGATACGCACTTCCTTTACAAAATCAGTTTAGATTTATTTCCTACACCAGATATATTTTCCATTCATTTTGTCAAAATAGATATTTCAGTTTTGAAACTGATTGCAAAAAATGTCTGCTCCATACCTCAAAAATTTCATTTTCCTCAAGCATTCTATTGGTAAATACCAGTCCACGATTGAATGTACCAGTTTGCCGTACAGCTTCAAGCCGACCTCTAGACAATGTGATATTTGATCCCACACTTTCATGAAATATCATTGGCTCAGTATCTGAAGAGTGTAAGTTTAAATAATATCAGCAAATTTATAGTCACCAATATGTTTCCTTTCTTATGTGCATTACATACTTATCAGGAAACTAAAATACACTATGAAAAGATTACTACATAAATGCATATACAACACATGTGATATGATATTAAACAATAATAAAATATGCATTCTACTAAAATATTATATTAAATATTACACATTTAAAAATTTTGTAGAGTAAAAAGGCAACACTAGTTAGGACATTGATACATAAGTGATTTTTCGCTTGTCATGGCAGTCTTCTGGTGGATTTTATTCCAAATGAAATAACGTTTTAAATTAATATCTTCAAAGTATAATTGTTCAAAGTATAATATTATGTTTACCCAAACAGGACTTTTAAAATAATTTGGTGATGTTGTAATAGAAGGAGCGGCAGCAATGGTTATGAAAATATTAAAGTTAAAATGCCAATCTAGGCCTCGTAGATCACCTGACGATCATTGAACATGTACCAAGTTTCATTTCCTGGCTTCAACAACAAAAATGAAATGAACAGAAATTGCTTGTGCTTATTACCTTTTGCTGGCAAGGAAGCTTCAATGATTGAAACCTGGCTGCAGTTACCATAAAGATCAACCACAGCATACAGTGTCTGCGGCAAACTGCAGGCAGCTACGCCTTGATCGACACCGTTGATATAAAAATGAAGCTCTCCCTTATCGGTCCTGAGTACACCAACACGATCCCCTGTTGTTAAATCGTCTAAGTCCAGACCGTATTCAGCTTCCTCTGGTTGTCCATCGATCAGGATTGTATCACCTTTGTAAGTAATTATTAATGAGTAAATATATATATAGAGTTCTTTTTAATAAACTACTAATATGTTACCGTCGATTGGAAGTCACATTCAAGCCCTGTGAATCCACTAAAACTGTCATGTTTTTTTTTTGTTTGATGTTAGATTGAGTGACATTTTCTACCAAAAACCATGACAGGTAACCGTAACAGATAAACCAAATATGAAATTCTGTAAATGATGTTTCAAAGCAGATCAGTTTTTACTTCGGCTATTTCAACATTTTGCAAGTCGGCTCAAAGGATAAAAACAGATTTAAATACTTTCGTAGACTTAAACACTGTCGGCTTGTTTCCCTTTCAGCCGCAAGCAACAATCGTTGCCCAGTATGCACAATATACTATAATCTCATGCCCCTCTTTTTACTTTTCGAAGAATTAACGCCTCCCACCCCACTCTACAAAACCGGCATTGTTTTGTGTATAAACTGTTCATTTTCTAACATTAAAAAAGGAATGGATGGCATGCCACAAATCCATGCAGGTTCAAAACGTTGATATCGGATCTCCCACAATATTCGGTTTTTAATTTGAAATTTTTTTTCACTTTCCAAAGTATGTTCCACAATCTCTCGTTTGATGTGCCAAAATAAAGATGGCGTCGCGGCAGGTCAACTTCAGTACGAGGGGTGCATACGCCACAGCTCGCGCATTACGGCGGATCCGACCGATGTACGTATCTTCAAAGTAGTCTGCAACAGGTGTTGCCTCTTCGCTAAGATGATCCTGTAGCATCTCAAAGGCATCAACGCTCAGAAGCTGGCGGACAAACGCAATCACAGCAAGGCAGCCGCCGAGAAGACGGTAATCCAAGTGTGCTTGTGACCTCACGAGCTTGCAGCACATTCACGCTTTAATTTCTCACACGCTATGGAACGATCAATGTACTATTTTGTGCTGTGCACGCTTTATATGTGTGCTTTAATGGTCAAACGGCAATGTCCGTTTTTGAAAATGACTTTGTCTCTCCCAGATTTGGTCATTCTAAACCTGACCGTGTCAAAGTAGTTAGCCGAATACACCGGCATGGCGGAATAAAGGAATCCTAAGTATTTAATAAACTAAAGGGATAAATCTTCTAATGAATTTAAAAGCAATTTTTCATATTTGAGGCATGATCATATAAGAGTTGTGTATCTAAAATATTTCAACCAATTAAAGAGAAAAGAAGTTCCTTTAAAAAATGGTACATTGGATATATAATTACCCGACATGATATAAGTGCCACCAGTAAGACCTGTTGATGTCTTGGGAAAACGTATTTCCGATGGCGAAATCACTGTCACTCCTATTTCTATATTTCCAGACCAGTGAGATACCTTTAAATATATTCTTAATTTATAGGCTAAAATATTTCACAAGTTAGTTAAATACAAGGGAAAACATAACTTACGTGTCAACCAGCATAGACGTCCGCTTCATTAAAGGATAACTTTTTAGCATATTTTTTCAAATCCTAGCTACAGTTCACTGTCTTAAAATATGATATCATTAATATCGCTTCACGTACAGATGTGATCCTGAAGAGAAAAGACTTCATTCAGACTATAATTTAACTTAGAGTCTATAATCTAACCAGAAAGAAAAACAGTCTTGTTTATTATCTCAATTTTCGTTTTAATTTTGACCCGACCAGCCGAGGATTTTTTATTTTTTCTCAAAAAAAATGGAACTGGCTTTTTCTATTTTTGATAATTTCGGTGAGCTAGCATTGGCCAAAAATATTGTTGAATGTTTTACAAAACGCCAATATGACAAGAGACCTATATCATCACTTTATAAATTGCTACTTCTAAGCGTTATTAAGAGCTTTAAATTTGACCCAACCGTCGATCTTTTTACTTTTATTTTTTCTTGAGAAAACTAGAACCGGCCAGTGCCGATTACTCTTATTTTTGAAAATTTCTGCCATGCTGAATTGGTAAAAAAATTTCATTTTACTTTTATTACAATAAATAAATAAACAAATAAATAAATTAATAATAATAATAATAATAATAATAATAATAATAATGCTTTTATAAAACGTGAATATTATATAAAACTAATATTATCATTTTATAAATTGCTACTTCCAAGCGTTTGATCTAGTTTTGTTTTGTATGAAAATGTGAGCGCCGCATGATAAATTTCAGTTTCATCACCTTTTCATTACTTTGTGCATCCCCGTGTAAATATTTCAGATTACCCCCGTGTTTCTGTTACCCTCGGTAATTTAAAATCGAATTCAAGCTACCCCGGTAACTTAAATTCAAATTTGTATTGCTCCCCCTTCCCCCGATTAAGTTACCCCCATGACAAAAGCTGTCAACATGCAGAAAAATAATTATCTTATATATTTTTACATTTATTCACACACAAAAATAAACTGAATTGAAATATGCATTTTTATCAACTCCCCCCCCCCCCTCGGTAATAAAAAATCGAATTCAAGTTACTGGGGGGGATGAGAGGGGGTAACTTAAAATCATTACACTGGGTATATCATTCTTACTTGATAATTTTATACACCCGGCCGGTAATTCGGTGCTTCGATTAAAAAATCCAACTTAATATACAACTAAATCTCATCGTGTTGCTTTTAAAAATAAATTGAGGTTATTTTTACTTTAAAAAGTCACTAATGTGAGTACAGAACTTCGTACCATTTCATCAAGTTGAACTTCAAATAAAACGTTGTTCAAAAGAGGAGAACTGCATATAACCACTGCATCTTCAAAATCGTCTTCGGATTCTAATTTGCATGCTGTCTTTCCATTATTTTTGATGCAAACGTTGCTTCCACATTTTTGGTAAAACTCATATGTGCAGCTACTTTTTTCCATGAAAAGAAAAATAGCTCTGATATATCTTAAGTGGTATAGAAAAGTTTATTTATGCTTGAAGAATAAAACAACCTTAAACCATAAAAACGTGGTTGGTATGGCAGTAATAAGCCGAAATAAACGGTATATGTTGAAGCTAAGAAGATAAAATTGCTTTTAGATAATCAAAATAAAAGCGCATGTGTTCATATTTATATAAAGAGAAATTTAAAAACCTTTTTTAAATACATTACATATATAAAGATCTTAGCTTTAATGTTTCCCTTTTTGGCAACATACATACAATATAAAACGGCACCAAACTGAGTGTCACTGGAAAAAAAGAGTACCGAAGAAGCCCCCTACCCCCTCCCGTAAGAAAACTCCCCGGGAATACCCCTCTCCGATATATACTCTAAAATGTTACGTTACAGTGGGACCGATAATGGATTAAAAGAAAAGTAAAGTAAAAATTTATATGATTTTTCTATCAAGCCGACAAATAATTATAAAACGGAACTCCCTCAAAAGTTGAAAGAGTTTATATCATTTTTAAAACAGGTAAGTTCTGACTTAGGTGCATTCTGTCCAGGTACATTTTGTCTTGGGCGCCTTCTGTCCCCGGTACGTTCTTTCCTGGGAACGTGCTGTCCTGGGACGTTTTCACCCGGGCACGGTCTACGTACGTTTCGATATGGTTGCGTTCTGTTCCGGGTAAGTTTTGTAATGGATACGTTCTTACACAGTTGCCAAAATGGAGAGGGGATATTCTCATGGGGTTTTTTTCCGCGGGGGATTTTTCTCCGGGATTCCTTTGGAAGTGCTACGAATATCCTTCAAATAACAGCTTTGACATTTTTGGTCATTTTTTTAATAAATCAATGTGCATTTAAATGATCAATCACAGGTCCCATACAAGTCATGTATATTTGTTCTAATAAAGAAGAAATTTTCAGGGTATAAAAGTGTTGTAGTGTCTTAGTTAAAAATACATTAAACACAATAAACATGGCAATAGGCTAAGAAGGTGTGGAAGATGGGGATATTGTTTCAAAAATAGCAAAGCCATGTTCTTTCTCTAGCAAGGTGTCGAACCTTCAAAAAATGGTGTACAGTCAAAACCCTCCATGAGAGAATCGCCCCCACCCCCTGTGACAGAACCCCGGTAACTCAGCATCGGTCTGGTACAGTACTGAAAGTCCAAGATCTTGAATCTTGCGCCAAATGGTCTCCTTAAAGTGGTTAAAGCATCGTTTGATAATAATATCACTTCCTAGAACGTTCCGGATAGCGTTGCTGACGGCGACCTCGAAATCAACCAGGATGCTCTGCGGATCGGGATCGTATCCACTGCTGCTACACGCTTCACGTAGAGCCTGCAGGAACTCTACGTAGACTCTGGTTTTCTTCTTGTTCTTTTTTTTTGTGGATGCGTGAGGCCTTGGTAGCAAAAGGTTTGACCCCTTCCTGATTCTTGATCACTTTTATTGCGATGTTTTTGCAATATCTTCGATGATTTGAACCTCAACATTTGCACTGGGTTATATACCGGCATTCTCAAAGAATTGCAATTGAATTGCAATATGTAATAGAAAAGGCCGACTTGCAATCACAAGAATTGCAATTATTTTTCAGATAGTTTAATTGTGGTTGCAATTCCAAAGAGTTTAATAATAACTTACTTCTATACTCAGATGCACTAAGGAATCCTGTCATCAGGGTCATCGATAGAGATCAATAGGGTGAACGGGTGCACTGAGGGACCCTGTCATTGTGCCCATCTATACGTTCAATACCGATCAAAAGCCATGGGGGGAGTGATTGTGTCAAGGGGGTTTAGGCCGCGGGGAGGGGGGTTCGTCCCAGGACTGCAAAATCGGGGGGTCTGTCGGCGAGGTTCAGTTCTACATTGTTCAAAAATATGTCTTTCAAAATCAGCGTATCATTAAAGGAAAATAAATCAAAAACCCTCTTAAACAGGCCATTGAAGGGGGAAAATATTTACAATTTTAGTTTCGGCCAAGTGTCATTTTGTCCCTGCTTCTGCTAGGACCACAAAATTTTACACATATGTAATATTTTTTATGTGAAGTTGTGCACCTGGCTTTTTGTTTTCGCCTCTGTTTTCATTTTCAAGGCCAAGTGTTTAATATTTTGCGGAATATGTTGTCGTTATTGTAACCGATATTGTAAAAGGACCTTATACATACATGACATGACATAGGATTGTTTTCTGTGGGAGTTGCATGATGCAGAGGAGACGATTTTCTGTTTTTGCTAGCTGACAAATGACACTGAGAGGATATCTTTCAAGAGTTAAGTAGAAAAGGTGCTCTTACTCTGTGCTCGTTTCGGTGGGTTAAACAAAAGTTATATAAAAATATAAATTGATCATGTTCATTGATTTGAGCAATTCAAGAAGAATGTTTAAGCAAAAAGAATGTTTATAACCCATATGACTGAAAAGACATATTTTTCACTTCTGGTCCAAATGTCGCTGGCTCAGATGTCTGGATACCATATATTGGTGTAGTAAAACGTAAGCGTATAATTTTTTCTGAAAATTTTTTTTTTTTTTTTGAAGTCCGAAATAGAGAGGTGTCTGGTTTATCCCGGTCCAAATTAATTTGAAATAAAAAGGGATGAAATATTTTGTCCCAAGTAGGGAGTTGCAAGTAGGGTTACTCTCTAAGAAGACTTGTCTGGCATCTTTAACAAGTGCGGCGTTTTCTAACAATAACTTGCTTATCAAAAGTCACGATTATGAGAAAAACAAACAAACAAACTTATAAATGAATCACAAACATTTATCAATATATATGATCCGCTTCTAAGTTTAAAACACTTCGCCGAAATAGGTTCATTTCAATTTTAATTTATTTTCAGATAATGTTTGCATGTCTGCGTAATATCGTAATTTTGCGTTTCTAATAACCAAGTTCTCTTGAAAATTTTTCTCATTGACTCTAAACTGATATATATGATATTTTATGAACATAGAGAGGCTATCCTCTGTCACATTATCTTTTCCAAGTAGAAAGTCCCATTTCTCAAAAATAAAAGAGTTTAGTTTCAATATGCTTAAGCATCTTCTTATAATTTCTCTGGCTTTTTCACAGTCCGCATGCATTTACATGCATCATATTCTCAAATTTTCCAGTCCTTTTTCTTCTTGTTAGTTGGTATTATATTATGAATGAGTTTCAGTTGCAAGGCTAAAAGATAGGTTTTTTTAGTACATTTTCTACAAAGTAGCATGCTACGTAGAATCCGTGATTCTTCTAGCATACCTGCCTTCGCCCAAAACACAATACTTATCGGAGACTACAATTTTATTTATTTCTGTGTTTTAACCATTTGCCGATAGATATTTTCAGACCATTATACGGAAAAAAGTGACACGCAAGTCATAACTTCCAGTGTCGAAATTCGAGTGCAAAATAGGGAGCAATCCCGCGTATTCGTCAAAATCACTGTGTATTATTGCATTACTAAAGTTTATAACCCACAGTCTGGACAACCATGCCAAACTTAACGATTTTTGCATAATCACTAAATCTGGTGATCGAATATCTCCTGTATCAAAGTCTCCGATCAAGGATTTATGCTTGATCTTACTGGGTTTATTGGACCAAATGAAAGCATTTATCAACGACTGGACCCGGGCCAGATCTGCGTATGCACAAGAGCCGCTATTCAAGCTGTGTATTGAATCTGACATTTCCATAGTTTTAGATATGTCAACTTTCTCAGCAGCCTAATACCGCTCTGACTCAATAGATTGAAACGTATCTTATCCAAAACGTTTACCCTGTTACACTTTTCCGTTGCATGACCTACTTCGATATTCAGCATATTGAAGCTATCCGAAGCAACCTTTAAGTTGAAAACAGGCTCCGGTTTTGTTCGCCATGGGCCTATATACACCAGCAGAGATTTCTCTGCGTTAACTTTTAAATGAATATCTCGAGAAACGCTCCGTAAGTTCTAACACATAACAGAGAGAGAGAGAGAGAGAGAGAGAGAGAGAGAGAGAGAGAGAGAGAGAGAGACAGAGACAGAGGCAGAGACAGAGACAGAGACCGAGAGAGAGAGCACACGTCTTTCAATAAACACGTTGCGTCTTCTGCAAAAAGAGAGATCTTATACTCTGAATTAGCAAGTTTTAGGCCTGTGATGTTCTCTTCATTTCTAACTGATTGGGCCAGGGTCTCAACACATAAAATAAACAGCGTTGTCGACAATGGACACTCTTGTCTAACAACAGTACTCATTGCAAATGGTGTATAATATGCTGGTTTTGCCAAATCAGAAACGATAACATTGAATTTATTATTGGTGTAATTAACACATTATAAACATACCTTGGAGCTGACACCTTTGAGGTATGTGTGGTCGTCCGCTTGTTTCCTTTGCTTTCAGACGGCTTTGATCTGGACCGTGCATTCCCCATTGTCTGCCTGTAATCCCTTATAACTTTTTAAACAATTTGCAACATTTGCTTTTATTTCTGTAAACCAGCTCTTATGAATAAGATTGTAAAAAAATAAATAAATATGTATACTCTTGAAAAGTTATGTTAAAAACATACGAAAAATTTGCTCTGTAATATCAGCGTCACTAAATTTTGCCTCTTTAATTTGTTCTGTACTGTCGTTCTAACCGTTATAAATATAATTTTATTTTTTGATTCTCGGTAAAAAATCTTTTAGTCAAATATGCCCTAATTTAGACCAATAGAATATACGATAAAGTTATGAACCCAGTATATTTTTAGATTAAAAATAGTTTCGCTTTAGCCTGGCAAGCAGGGTAGTGTTCCCTGAAAACACAGCCCTTGTGCAAAGCCAACGTAGCTGCATCTAGCTTTTGGACAATCAATACCCATGAATACATGCAATACAAAACAAGTGACGTGTTATTCTTAAAACGCTTTTTTACAAGTAAAAGCATACTTCGTGTTCTTCACTTTAGCTGCACTTTAGCCGGGTTCTTCTTGATATGGAAATATTTTCGATATCTTATCGCATTATGTCAACAAAGTTTTTGGCGCCTTGACGTAGTTCAGACCAAAGAAGTTGCAGCGCTAAAACTCACTCCTATCATTCGTTAGCATTTATCTACCAACAGCCCAGATAGTTTGTTTCTTTAGAGGGGTGGAAGGGCGCTAATGTATCTCTGAAGAGGAGGACACGAATTACGCTAGAGCTAGGCAACTCTGTCACATAACAAATAATGAGATCATTTTTCACTTAAGTAGCGTAAAAAGATGCGTTCTGGGTCATGGCCAGCTGTTGGAGGAGGATTCCTTTGATGCCGTCACTTTCGGACTGGAGTCACTTCCGGTAATAGCTATTGGTACGTATCCAGGCCGTAACGGCACAGGTTAACGCGCCGTATTAACGAAAGTGAAACCAGTAAGTTAATCCATAAATTAACCCAAAAAGTTACCTTTCGGGTTTAAACCAAGTTTAAACAAAAGCCAAAAACTTAACCTGCTTGTGAGGTGGGTTAACCCAGGAATGAGTTTATAATAAATGCTTAAGTTATTAGTCCCCCGCCGCCGGGTAGCGCGGAGCGGGGTACTATTGAATTTGGGTCTGTGGTTCGTAATGGTAACCATGGTAAGCATGGTAATGAAATTGCTGTGATTTGACTGGTTGATTTTGTACTGGCTATGACTGTGTTCATAGTCGCAGTAGCAACATGCGGTTTGAAGCAAATGATAGAGTAATAGATATATTTTCTGAAGGATCTATGTATCTATGCTAACGGAATAACTTTGTTTTGACTGGATATCATATTTAGGCTATTTTGTTTACACTGGGTGTAGAAAGGCTTGGTTTTGAGCATGGAATTGCGTATCAAGTGTATTTTCTGATGGTAACCATCTAAATAAGATGCTTTGATTTGATTTGTTAATTTAATTGTAGATATGTTATTGTTCATTTTGAGTTTAGAAACACACAGTTTAAAGAATAGGAAAGCCTATCAATTCTATTTACTGACAATTATCATGTGGATGAAATTTTGTGATCTTTTGGTTAAATTTATCTTGGTTATAAGTATGTTCATAGTTGGTGCAACCATGGTAAGTAAAATGCTTTGATGTGATTGCTTGAATTTTGGTGCTATAATTTTGTTCGTATTGGATGTATAAACACTCGAATTGAAGCACAGAATGGTGTGTACAGTATATTTTCTGGTTACCAGAGGGGGTTAAGTATAAAAATGTGACCATGCGTGCAAGAATTGTAAAGAAAGGGGTAATTTTGAGAGTAGACGCGGTCCACATTTTTAAATGGGGGTAATTTCCATTGAGCACTCAGACTATCGTTGTTCTCTGACAACGAGTCATAAATAATTCTGATATATATAGGGTATATCATGTATGGCATATGCCCCAGCAAAGATTGATTCTGGCCTTTGCATGCTTTAAGGAAAGGTAAAACGTTGTGTCTTAGTAGCCACTTGCAGACTGGTCATGGGTATATTCTTAAAGCCGCAGGGTGCTCGATAATGAAGTCGTTAATACTGTATATGAAGTTGTTAATACTGGATATGAGAAATACAGAGGAACAAGATGAAGTTCGGCGAAGTTCAAGACACTCGAATAGGTGATCAAGGGCAATCAATCATTACTGAAAGCCAAGTGCGTTTTAGGGATATCTCTTCCCGTCAGTAACTTTTATACAGCAGCAGTAAAACTGAAAGGAATTGCTTTCAGTTGTGTTGAAGAAACGTTCCAATTCAAGAAAGTTAAACAGTCTCTGGAAAGCAGGCTTGCGAACATCCGATCGGAGCCTGGACAAATCAGAATACCAGGGGCTTAATCCTCTTGACAAAATACTAGAAGATGCAACAGAGGAGCTCAGAACACATGTAACCGTCTAGATTCTAAACTTATGTTTGTGTCTCAGTGTTGCGCTTCATTCGTGGCTTTTTGAAAATCTGAAATTTGATATTCTATTTCACGTTTTGAAGAATTGATAACTTATTTGTCTATTTGTTAGATGGCTGGATGTGCAAAATATTAGTTAGTAAAACATTCCATAATCTGGTAGTATGATATGAAACGACTGCTTCTGTGTATTTGTCTATTTGTGATATGGGTGCGAAACCTGCAGTAATTGGGCCATGGAGAAAAGTACTGAACAATCATTGTTAGAGTTATATCATCAGAGTGTATCTATGGAATCCCAAGTACAGAAAAAGAACAGGTTTACATTTACACATCATAAAATAATGCTAACTACCATTATAAACAAAGAGTTGTTAGCGTCATACAGAAGGAAATCACTTTGTCTACATAGAAATAAATTTGTATTACTCAGATGTGCATGTAAATATGCGTGCATGTGTACAATTGTCTGTGTGTTGGTTGTGGGTATGTGTGTTTCTGATTTCCGTATGTATGGGTATGCAGAGACAGTCTTAGTGCCAGTTCATTATGCTACATTGTAGGTTGTGCGGGCTGTCCATGCAAGAAGTCGTACTACATAAATGGCTTGATCAGTTGACACACAATAAATACTTACCTTAACGCTTCGTTACCAAATTTTAGGCATGGGTTAACTCTCTGCCCCGGTATTTCAAAAGTTAACTGTACTCCAAGAAGCGGAAATAGGTTGATCTAGCTGTATCACACACATAATTTGAGGTGGATTTTTGTTTTTTAAAGAGGTTAAATTTAGTAATTTACTTTTGCATGTTCTGGTTGCCATTGGAGCACTTACAGGAATTAAGAGTACAGTTAACTTTTGTGAATACGGTCGTGGAAAATTAAGCGCGGAACTAGGATGCGGCCACCAGCCGCTATTTTTTTTTAAATTTATTTTTAACGAGCAACACAAACACTACTTGACTGATCTTCTCCAAAATTTAGACAAGGCTTAGCAATTAAAAATGCACGCTTGTACTGCGTTAACGCTCCACCCTCGTGCACTCTCGGTTGTCCAGGGCCGTATAAGCAGTGTTTTTCGGACTTTCGGATATGTTCTCTATTTTTCTATTTTGTAGAATTCTATATCCGGCCTGCCGATTTGTTTTCAATGGAAAATTTTCAGACCCCGACGTATTTTCTTATTTGAAATTTTAGTGCCAAACCATGCAGTACTATGTTATAATACTACAGACGCTGCTTCACCGATAGATGCCATTTTATGCCAAATTTCCGTCGGGGAATGTACTCTCTACAGCTTAATTTATATGCAATGCCGTTTTCACATTAAGATTTGTTGATATTTCTAATTTAATTAAAAATATATCTCTACATAATTTAAGATCTCTGAAATTATTTAGAAATATCGAAGTTCAACTAAGATGAAAGGTATCTAAATATATTTATATTTAAAATATTGCTCTGTTGATATTTATAGACGTATTTGGATATTTCCATTCCATTTTTTAAACTTTGTAATTAAACATCCCTAATTGAATTTTAGATATCTAAAGTTCCGTGGCCAGTGTACATTAAATTCAAGCGCAAAAGTAAATAGCAGAAATAAGAGTTTGATCGGTTATATAAATTATTAAACTAAGTCAAGTTTGCAAATAAAAAGGCAACGGGTTGTTATAACTTAATGAAAACTGAACAATATTTTAAGATTAAGACTTCGTAGCGGCACAGGGATGTTATCAGATGAGACAAAAGCAACACCGCACACATATAGTCGAGCCAGGGGTGGAAGGGGGGGGGGGGTTGCTCGGGGAACAAACTTACATATAATATATTTTCTTCCTGCAGTGGTAACAGCATTGAACTCGTATTTTTGCGTATTTCGCCTTCGTGTTTGTTTCTCTCCTCTGTTCCTTTTTGCAGGTTCTGTATAACTACATTTAAAGGGAAATGCGGGTAATCTCTGCGCCCTCTAGCGACCGAAATGCACATTACATTGAACATCGCTGAGTTTGAATCCATGTTTACACAGTATAAATAAGTACTAACATAGGTCTAGATCGATAAATTCTTTTCAAAGACAAATAGGGTCGTGCCCAGAAACGGCCTGTATTGATATTTTGTTCCCAGAAGGGCCTGTGTTGATATGTTGTCCATAAAAATCATATTACACTATTTTCACCATTTATCCATATTGGGTCAATGGGATTTTGTCAAAAATTTGTATAATTCTCTTATTGATACGGTGACATATATTTTTTTTTATTTGCTTAAAACATTTCGTATGACGTGTTCTTCAAACAGGGGGAAAATGACGCAGTTGTCAACTGTGATTATGTGTGAATTTTGCATTTTGATTGAAATTTCTTGGTTTTCCTAATGGTTTCTATAGTAAAAGTACGCGACCTTTCAGCGTCTTTATTTCTCTTATAACATCGGTGACCCCCCCCCCCCCCCCCCCCTTTTCATTTCAGTTTTGAATGTATACCCTCAAAGCATTAAACTGTGAAAGTATGAAGGAAATGTCAATTGTAGGTGAGATATCCGCATTTCCCTTTAAACCTTTCCATGTCGGCATGTTTTCAGATTGTCTAAGCAAGGGAGCAAAGAAACCGACTCGTCTCGTTTGTAGCCGCTGACAACGCTTTTGCTTTTGTTGTTATTGTATCCGGTCGTTATTAAAGCAATAATTTCCATTGTTTTACCTTATATTTAGGAAGCACTTTTCTACAAACTTGCACTTTTTTCTTTCAAGCCATTAGAACTCTTTTTTTAACAAATAAAGTATTGCTCTTTCATATACATTTAAGAACAATTTTGTTTGAAGAAGCCTGTGTAGAGTTCTATTCTATTTCATTTACCGTATGAAGTGCGGTTGATAACCAATTTATATTATCTGCCACTTGTTGGTGTAAGATAAATGCAGAATATTGAAACTGAGTGTAGATATGGTCTGTACAGTTGCGATGGAACAAAGTTCAAATTCAACTTGTGTTGGGACAATTCAGCACTGCTAATTCGCCCCCACCCCCCCCCCGGGGGCCCTGCCATCTCGGTCCTTTATTTGGACATCTCGGCACCCATTCCTTGAGACATCTCGGCAATAAGAGAAAAAAATTATGGAAATATCCAAACTCGTTACTGTTAAGAGATGAAATGTGTTTAGATAAAGTATGATTTTCGAGATGAAACAGATGATAAAAATATTTTGAGTGTTCTTTACATTTGCAATGTTTCAGAATCACAGAGACAAAAATTACAACAGACAGTGAAATTCTTGCGTGGTTTCTTTGCTAATGCAAAGTTTTTCTTTGTCACGGAAATAATTATGTGCAACAACGTTGCGGAAAGGTTGCAAGTGGAAGTCGAAACGTCTAACTCCTGATGTTGTGTAGACGTCGAGAGCGACCTTGCATAAACGTCCTGAAAATATTATTTAGGATATGTCACGGCAACCCCTCCATCAAAGTACCTGGTTTGGTATCTGGTAGCGTAGGATATGTATGAAGCCAATTTTCATGACTATATTGCAGAACTGAGTGAAAAAAATAAAACAAACAAACAAAAACTTTCGAAGTCCTGAAATTCTCATATTTTACGTTTTCGTTTTAGTCTGTTTTCGAAGGGATCTGTCATAGCTACCATTTCTGGTGAACGATAACATGAGCTTGTTGTTTGGTTGTGGCCCGGCGTCTGCACAACGCCGATCTTTCAATGTCTGTACAAAGTCGATTTTACTTACGGTTATTCGACGTTGCATTAAAGACGTTGCTAATACGTCAGAATAAGTGGGATATTGGTTGCGATCAAAATTAACATCTAAGACGAGGGGGAAATAATCTTGCTTCTCATCTCCCTTCCGGGTCACTAAAATCGAAAATAAGAAAATACGTCGGGGTCTGAAAATTTTCCAGTGAAAACAAATCGACAGGCCGGAAGTAGAAATCTACAAAATAGAAAAATAGAAAACATACCCGAAAGTCCGAAAAACACTGAAAATTACCTTTGAAAGGAGAATTTGTAAAATAATCTAATCTGGCTTCATCATGCCTAAAGACAAAAATATTTATACAGTAGCCATAACAACGAAAAAATTAACAACAAAACAGAACTGAAATGTCAAACAAATATTGTTAATCATGTTTCAATTTTGCATGAAACCCTGTGGATCGCAGAAAATGTTCAGAATTCACTTTCATCTTCGCTCTCATATGGGGTTGCCCCTACAACTAACATAGGCCGCTCCGGACGCTGAGGTCTGCCCAACATCTGAGTCAAGCGTCTGCCGGCACGTCCTAGAACACTGGTTTGCTGATTGCCAGGATGCCCTGCTCCTGGAGGTACCTCCTGCGTTGACGCTGGAATGGTCAGTGAGGCTGCGTTTCCGCTGGTTGAGGGTAGATCAGTTGCTTCTGACACCTCAGCAAGAGTGTCGGGTACATTTCTAGACGATGCACTTGGCTCCACTTTGCTCCCTCCAAAGAAGCCGCTCGCAAGGCCAGGAAAAACGGAGACTTTACGCTTTATGAAACTCAACCCACTTCCTAAAGCACTTACTCCAGGGAATAAAGATGACCCTGTAGCCGAAGACTGCTCTTGGGAAACCTGGCCAGGTTCTTTTTGCCTTTTCTCTGGCCGTTCCAATGATCGTAATGTGACGCCATGCGCCTTGGATAGGATGTCTTTCATCGCAGTAAGATCAGTCTCTCCTGTTTCAGCCTCCTCATGTGTGGCTGTTTTATCTAAGGATCCCGCTGCCTTTACCTGGCGTGTTTTGAGCTTGAAATCAGGCTTCAAAACGAAGTGATCATGGTCTATGTTGGTATGACGGTACGTATTTGAGATGAGACCTCGAAGATACCGTATGCGCTCGCTACGAGTGTTTAAGCGCTCGTATTCAATCTGGCGCGTGCGCATACGAGTCTTCATCCTAGCAATAACCAATTTCGGCTCTTCGATCGATTGTATACCATGCATTTCAAATTCACATCCAAAATCTTCCCCGGGAGGTTGAAGTTCCGACTTACGAGGGAAATGAATGAAAGCTGGATGACCGACGTGTTTACATTTAACGATATCATGTTCATAGTCGGCTCTGTCCGGTGACGGCTCGGCTCTGTAATACATCGAGTGCATGGTTTGTTCTTTGAATGTTTTTTGTCTGTTTTCAAACTGGTTTGAAAAGCCATAACCAAACAATCCGTATTGGAAACACAGTTCAACCTCTAATTCTCCTATCTGCTTGTCCAAACTCCGAAGCTCAATCACTCTGACGTCATACATGGTTTTTATAATTTCGAACATATGGATCTCCTTGGTGTAAATGATCTTGTGGCGGGTGGGGTGGTCTGGATCTACAGCGATGATTTCGAACCGAAGGAAATTTTTCCTGTCAGAGCGCTTTGCACTTGTTTTCACTTTTAGTTGTTTGATTTCGTCAAATATCATGCTGCAGGGTACTGTGACACGCTCAAACATGCATGTGTATTTCACTTGATTATCCAGCCAGATGCGTAAGTACATAGATATATCATACCGTTTGAACATTTTGTAGGTGTCCAGATTTAAAATGTCCATCTTCTTTATATGAATCGCAAGAAGGCCGACGGGATTTGTAGACACAGTTTTTGCTTCTTTTAACGCATCCAGTTGTCTTTTCATTTCTTCTTTGTCCTTTCGTGTTTGTTCAAAATCATCCTCCCGTTCCCCCATTTTTGGTGTATCTAAATTAAATATGCTTTGAATTATACTTTTTCTTGGTGGTTGTGGTGTTAAACCTCTTGCCACTGATCCCCGAAAACGATCAGTTGGCTTTTTTGTGGCTCCATCTTCTCCTGGAACACTTAGCATGATGAGAAGAGAGATCTTAACAACGATAAGTGTGAATTTCTGATTACTTAATTTTTTACTTAATGTTTTATTTTTTTTGACATCAGGAAACGGCGTTAATTTCCGGCAAGTTCGAACGTCACTGTTATATCAACGTCATCAAAAACGTCACAACTCACGATCGACAATTCCGTGTGCAGTTATTTAAGGGGAGCAAGTTGGGGTCGACCCAGACGAGGTTGCGCCACGCAAATCACGAAATGCGGGGCTAAAAAATAGCAACAACAACGAGGATGCAAATTGCGGGAAAAGTTTTAAAAACTGTAAAAGATTGCTGATGTTTTTGCTTACCATGAAAAAAAAAGCCGCATGAACATTTATGTTTATAAGTAAATGACCTGAAAAGTAGATGTTAAGTGGCTGATAGCCACTTCGAACAAGTGTTTGTATATCAACAAACACCAGAGAAACCAGATTCATAACGTCATTAGAAGAAATTCACTTGTTAAATTAATTCAGTCATTATTATAAAAAGTAAAAAAAAAAAAAAATTAAGTAGTTGTAATAACATTAACCGCCCGTGTGGCCTGTATGCTATGTTGCGTTAACCTGACCAGCAGCCCATCTCTTCCTGTAAAAGTCTTCCTCCCCTCTCGCATACCAATTGGTTAACACGTACGCTGTCCAAAACCTTTATAAAACGACCGCTAAACGTGGCGTGCCACCCCAGTTAGAGAGATATACTACCCCTTTTGAGCAGAGGCGCAAACTCCGGAGTTATATAAAGAACAAAAAAGCAGGAAAAAAATGCCCCCTTCAGTCAAATTATAGATTCATGAGTGCGGAGACGCAGCCAGAACTTTGCGAGGTGATTGCAGCCATACAGGGCAAGTCAAGAAAGCATTTACACCTGCGAAATCTCCGCAATTTTAGGTCCCCCTTTTTGTGTTGGAAACGCCTTTTTGTGGGAAATACGGAGGATTGATTAAATTAAAAAACCCTCCACATTTATCCGCGTTTTTTATTTTTTATTGCCAACACGTGATAATCCCAGAGGGGAGGGGGACACTCAGGTACCAACTGGTTACATGCATGGCCATGACTTTTTAAAACGGTCCCAAAACGCGGAGTGCTAAGCTAGAAATAATAACTCCTTTTTTTAACCAAAATGCCCAAGACAATTCTGAAAGAACTCCCCTCCCCCTTGTGGATAACGCGGGTTATTGAATGAAAATTACCCCCTTTTTTAAATGAAACTGGCGCTCCGCGAGGACTGCCAAATTACCTCCTTTCTCCGGTTTGTTTTTCGACACTCATGGTAACACATATGATACCAAGTGCCAACCTGGGATGATAATACATCTGTTTCCAAATGCACCCTGGTACTTACAAATAAAAACGACAGCTAAAATACTTATTTACCATTATCGATATCTTTTGAATAAAGAAGTGTCGATGGATTAATAGTGGGATCAATAAAACCGTTTTTGAAATGTGCAATTGTTCTGCCTGTCCACGAACGCTGACGAGTCAACACAAAACCTCGACACTGCTTGTCCGAATCACACAATTGCGCTGCTTCTTCTGCATCGAACACGGTTGTTGTACAAACATCTCCAAAGCTAAAATAACATGAGTAGTCAAACTGGCCAGGAAGATCACTTTCTTTGTGGAGTGTGTATGCTGCAAAAAAAAAAAAAAAAAAAAAAAAAAATCAAAGATTTTTATCCAAAGAATGAAACTGCTAATTTCTCCAATCGCAGCACTTAAAATAACCATCTGATCCGGTTTTCACAAAATTTAACTGTGCAGTTAACAGTACACCACCGAAGAGAAACCAGCTGATTTAGCTAAATTACGCAAACCATTCTTACAAGAGCAGTTAACCAAATTTTTTAACTATATAGTTAACTTTTGTGAATACGGCCACAGTTGGTCGGAAAATTTTTTCTTTTATGATGAAAACCTTTATGTGCATTATCTTAAAGTATTCAGAAATTATAATTAATAGCACAAACAGAAACCATTTCAACGAATTTGTGCGAGGGGTGCGGAGGGAAGAGAAAACGAAAAATGCAACCGATGCGAAAACTGGTAATAAGAATGTCATAGTTTATTGTGCTCAGCCAAAAAGTCAGAAGGCCTTTTCGATAAGAACCGCACAAAAGGACAGGCATATTTTAAACCGGTTGGAAATGAACTCTTGCTTAAACTGTTGTGAAAATACGGTTATTTGCTCTCCTGGGTTTGAACATCTTAGAATAATACTTGTAGTTTACAATAGTTCTTTGTATGTTTTTTTTTTTTTCTTTTTTTTCATTTTTGTTTCGTGCTTGTGAAAAAAAATTTTGATTGACATATGTAATTTGCAAAAGGAGTTAGTCCAACTATATTAGACAGGCTACCCAGCGTTGCCTATTCACAGGTGCTATCCCACTACTGATCACCGCGGGGACTTCTGGCTGCTGTGTTTCCACCCTGACCCGGTACGTCCCTCCTTAGACAACCTGGTAGCCCCGCCCTCCGACAAGACTACCATAATGACGCCGAGCTTAGTGCGGACACCCGATCGACATAGCACACCGCCAGGCAGAGCCCCCGCCTGCAAGCTGTCCCAGACTCCCCGCCTCCAAGTAGCTGGATTACAGGAGCACGCCACAACTCCCAGCGGGAATCAACAATGAGATCTATGCCATATAAAGTGACTAACCGAAAGTAAACCGCGTTTCGAATTCAGTCTGAGATGTCTCACTACACCAGTGTTAAATGATAGCACAAGGTGTTACAGGAACTTCAGAATAATATCCTGAAGTGCTAATTATAATGTCTAGCGTATTTTTTTTCAATTGACTGCCAATTTTGATGTGTTGCAGTCCTAACCCAAAACCCGGTGAACAGAATTCACTGGTGTACGTCTTGGGTGTTTTACCAATTAATCAATAGGCGACTGGCGAACCGCTGTCATAAAAACTATACGAGTGCTCTTCCGAAGCCGAGAAAGGAATACATTTTAACTGCATCGATTGAAGGGATCAAACTAAAAGTGAAAATAAAAAAATCTTTAGACTAATACTTAATACTGGCATTAACTTTTTTCCCCAACGAATGAAGCTGAAGTTCCGCGTCCTTTTCAACGTAGAATATACAACAGGCAACTACAAAATTTACTGCTTGATGGATACATCAAAGAATATGTTAAATTTTTAGACAAGAGTATCCTGTAAAATTCTACGTAATATAGTTTGGCCGTAACATATTTCGGAAAGATCTTTATTGGGAAGATGATTGTAGTAACTTAATATATATGTAATCACTCCATCATTTTAGAACCATGTTATGAAACTTTATATAAATTTCTGCCATTCCCTTATTGTCTGGCGAATTGCCAAGAAACAATTAATTTATTTGGAAGAGAGCATAGAGGGAAGACTCATTTTAAATTAATATGACCAATTAAGGGGGTAGAAATACGGTCAGGAGTGAAGATCACAGGGTGCTCCTTTATTGTCATTCTGGTGAAGTAAAGTATAGTTTGGCCTGAAAAAATCTAACCTTTTAGAGCGGATAATGAACTTCGATGAAGATTTCTTTCCAAATAATTTCCAGATACAAACTCATCTACAACATTGTTTATCTTGTCTAGCAGAGTATCGGCATCCATACTGACGCTATGATAGCCCTCGACAATGTCCTTTACCGGTTCCTGCAGACTCGCTGGGACGGAATATGGCAGTATCGTTGTAAAGAAACGTCCGGTGTTAAAAATGTTTGTCTTTTCATTCAAGCCCTCGCAAGTTCCACCGACACAAGAAGTTCTGAAAAAAAAACATTTAAATAACTGAATTAAATAGTGTAACTGTCGTGTTTTTTTGCTAAGACGATGACATGGAGGAGCGGTTGGATAGACCCGGCTGGATACAGGGCACCTCTCTTGGGTTATAAATTTTACGTTACAGAGCTATGAAAAGTACAAATGTCAATTTGTGGTTTTTACCTCGCAAAAGCTAAAATTCGCTTATCTCCAACTTTAGACGGGATTTCACTGATATATAAATTATATTATCAATTGAACTTTTCTTCACGCGCAGGCGTACAATGTAAATAAACAGTGCCAAAATTGCCTCATTCGGTGAAACAGGAAACAATCGAGTCTGAAAGACTGAGTAACAGAACATTACTCACATTCCTTTTTTTTATGCGCGGAACAGTGAAGACGTATTTTTGGAAAAGAAATCTTTGAAGAAATTTTTTAAAAGTTTCCAGAATAACAGGTGCTTATTTGGTTTTTGGATAATTTATACTCACTTTTTGATGTTATGTTTGATATTACAACGGAATTCTTGGAGTGTTTTGATTGTCAAGCTAGATAGAACCAGGAATCATAATATTGACACGAGTAAGCAAACTCTGTGTTTATCCCGGTCAACAGATTCGTCTTCACCTGGAAAGTCTGTGTCAGTCTGACCGTTGGATGTTTGTTGTCAGCCTGGGTGTCAGAGAGGCACGGATATACAGGTGGAGGCGTTGATAAGGTCTTTTTTCACACCATTCTACATAACCCCACAGCCATTGGTTTGCTGAGCTGCCGTATTTCAGCGTCGATGATGCTTATACGTTTCTAACTAGATTCAAGGGGTTATCGACACTTCCCTCCCTTGTGGGCTTGTCTACCCATCTAGGTAGAGGCATATAAGAGTGGCTCTACCTACTTTCCTGCCGGGGTTAGCAAGTGTGGGGGTAATCCTTGTGGCTCTTCTTGTGCGGGCATTCCCACTTTTCTGTTATTCCTCCTTGGCTTGTGCCTCCCTCACTCCTCCCCTGGCTTGGCGTGCATAGCAAAGAGGGTAATAATAAAGAAGGGCAATGAGGAGTAATATAACGGGAGCACAGTTAGCCAGTTATTTATCAGAATTTACTGTTACAGGCATGGCAGAAGCAGAAGGCTCTATACACAAGGTGGCATGTGGTCACCCATCGTTTGGTGGCAACCCCCCCCCCTTCTCTCTCTCTCTCTCTCTCTCTCTCTCTCTCTCTCTCTCTCTCTCTCTCTCTCTCTCTCTGTGACAAGTGTGGGATTACGGACGGGCTGGTCTTAAATGACGAACAGAATACTTGCGTTGCGCCCGGGTGCCTCTCTCAAACCGAGTGGAAGACGATAGAATCGAACCGCATTAACATTCAGCGTCGAACCGCATTAAGATTCAGCTGGCACAATCCCAGACGCATACGTCCACTCCCTTCTCCGAATCTTCACCGGCCCCGGCATCGGAAAACAGTCAGCAAACCGAGATCACATTGGGCAAAAGCCGCAAGAAAGCGAAGGTCAAAGTATTTCCGAAGACACTGGCAGAGTTGGTAGAGGCGTGACTCTCTTTTCAGTCGTTATTACGCGCCTTGCTACGAGGAGAACTGAAACTAAAGGTGATGCTGGGCAGAAACATTGCCTGGGAGAATTCGTCAACAATGTGATTCCAGAAGGAGAGTTTGGACATCTCATTATCACAGCATTTAGAGATGCAACGAGTCTCCCTTTCTCAGTGCAATATCCAGACCAGGCCAAGTGGTGGCTTTGGAGCCATCCTGGGCACACGAGACGGCAGCAATGAGAGCGATGCAGGAGCAGAAGCATGCCCAGTGGGAATGATTCTTGGCTCGATGCCAGGCCTACAGATACAGACAAAGCTTTACTTGCATAAGACTTTAGCGGGCACATGATTATACCACGGGAAGGGATAAGCATCGTAATGCAAAGCCCTCTCCATTAGATACGTTTTTCGCTCAGCGTCCAGTCGAATGGTCCCACATTGTAATAGAGCTGCTTCGTTCTGGGCAACTAAAATGCATCCCATCAGCAAAAGGGGTTATCTCACGTTCGTCGTTAAAATCGGCACGTCCTTAAGCGTGGGTACGTTTTTAAGCGTGAGGACATTCCATCGCAAAGTGTAGTTCACATGCTTCGCAGACGCGGTATCGCTGCCTTTATTTTTCTGTTTGCTGACTTCTGTATTGCTGTACCAAGTTAAAAGTGCTATGAATCCCCTACTTTCAGTTTTGCAGCGGCAAGGTTTTACTATAATAACCTTCAGCTATCTGTTCCCGAAAACAAAATGTCAGATATCACTAACAGGCTTAAAATTTGAGATTATCCACGCAAAAGAGCATTCAAACTGATTTACAAGTGCTCATTGGATGTCTAAATTGTATCGCATCAGTGGTTCGTTTAGTGAGATGAACACCAAGACACCTGATCGAATGGCGTCAGGGAAACGCCCTAATCACGACCCCTCGCATATCTCGCGAACTCCACGTTACTGTAAGCAAACAAAGCCCGCGACAGATCCAAGCTTGCAGTGTACCCGGCCCGCCTTTATTAATAACGCACGCGTAAGTGATCAGGTTTTTACACGCACGAGGAAAGCGATTTTCCAACACTTTTTCAAACACGTATATAAATATAAAAGAATTCGCTGCTGCGACACTAGCCATTACACGATGGGTCCCATTGCTTACGGAGACTGCAGTGATTACATTGCCACTCTTCACACTGTTAACAATGGGTAAATCCGCAATGCTTTTGGCTGTGACTTCCTTGTACAGATTTTGGTTCTTTCGTGCCATACATAACGTACACGTCTTCGCTAAATTTATTTCGACACAGAATAATAAACTTGCAGATTCAATAAATAGACTGCTTCTGAGCATATATGCTTCCGAGTGCAGCGCACGTAACACAGTGGGTTAAAATTTTCGATTTTTCCCTCAACTGTTACCTAACTCACGAGCTTTCTTCCTACAAGAGTGGGATTCAACATGAAGCACTGTGGGGTCGCGAGTTAATCGCACACATGCGTGATGTATTTGCCACATCCACCAGTGACCGTACACTAAATCGCACATGCTTGCGTTGTGGTATTTGTAGCGAGCTCTATAAAACCCAATCAACCTACGCCTGCATTTGGTTTTCAGAGCCCTGTCATAGACAACTGGTTACTCAACACGACCTTGAAAGGAGTATCTCACATCAGCAGCGAAATAAAAACTCCCAGTTGCGGTGGAAATCCTGGCAGAAATACACAAGCTATTGAATGTGACGGAGTCATTCCAGAAATGCCTTTGGGCAGCATTCCTCGTTACTTTCTTCTGTTTTTCCCAAAATCAATGTTGTTGACGAAAACACTGTCCAGCCATGACTGTCGATAAGCCCCTCTGCGAACAAGATTACTCTACTTCAGTCGAAGACAGATTAATTATTGTGAAACACACTAAAATCATGCTTTTGATGCAGTCCTCGAAGCACCTCTGCCCCGCATTCTGGACGCATCACTTGCCCCCTATCAGCGATGGACCAACACATTACGTACACTCAGCAGGACAGGAAGGGCCCGCTCTTTTCGTATCATAAAGGAACCTTCATAGTCCCAATAACACACAGATTATTCGTTGCGACACGGCGTATTCAGCCCTCTAGGTTAGGGCTAACACAACAAGTCTGCAGCGGACATTCGTTTCGGAGAGCGGGCGCGAGCTTTGCATTCTCTCCTGTGGAGTATCACTGCACGTGATTAAAATGTAAGGTGCATGGTGATCTGAAAAGTACTTGTCGATGACATTGAGCTTATGCTGGACCCAGTCAAAAGCATCAGCATTGCTTTTGAATGGATGTCACTCCAGTGTTGAACAGAATTTTTAAAAAGTGTGCCGTACACGAGTTTCGAACCGCGATCCGGCGCGTGATAGGCGAAGTCACTGTGAGGCTTTATATATATATATCACGCGCCAGTTCGCGGTTCGAAACTCGTATATATATGTGTGTGTGTATGTGTGTGTGTGTGAAAAAAGAGAACAGTTTTTGTGATAAATAACCTATTTTCATATTTGGCGTGGATTCGAAAATATTTGCGTGATTCTTTGATCAGAAAACAATTTCCCCTAGAAGCCTATTTGAAGTCAGTTAAAGGGTTAAAAAAGTGTATTCTGCTACGCAACTCTGGATATTCTGACAACAGGTTAACCAGATTTTACTGTATATGTTTGATTCCCCAATGTATGCAGGGCGACCGACTACGAGTCAACAATTTAAGGCATGAGCCAGCGAGAACAAGTGACCCGGCACCGGGAAAAACAGTCACAGAACGCAATTCAAGGTATTCCGTGTGTTTTAGTTCGTCAAGTCTGTTACAACAGGCATGGTGGAACGAGCGCAGCTGAAATTGTTCCGCGTACGGCATTTAGAACCCACACTAAGTACACATGGCGAGACAGTCACAGCTTTGTGCAACGAATTCAGTCTAAACATGAACTCCCAACAACACTCCCACCCCCCCCACCCCCCGAACCACCGATGGTTGGGGAGAGGTGGGGGCGGTCCTCATGTATAAGTGGTTACCATGTTTGTCACTGACTTTCACTTAAAGCGACTTCTGAACGCGGACTTCTAAGTTTGAAATAATCCCCCCTTTTTAACCATGCGTTGAGTGCTGCTCCGTAAGAACAGCCCATTTCATGGAGAAACGCGGATTACTGAACGACAACTACCTCTTTTTAACAAAATTAGCACTCCATGCGGACCACGCTGGCCTCAGAATTACCTCCCCTTCTCCTCATTTTGTTGGACTCGCATGGTAACACATGTGATATCAAGTGCCCGCACCCCCTTCCCCCAGGGCAAAAATTCTTTACGCCAACACTGAAAAAGGACAGCTGAGCTATAAATGCTGCCAACTAATGTCAAGCAGTTTGATGATGATAGCTAAATTGACTTCATTTTGTCAAATTTGTTCACATGTTTAATATTCATTATTTTCAAATGTTAAAATCGTTGCCAAAATGAGTTCAGAAGTCAACGCAGAGTATGGGTATACTGGCATTGCAGTTTTTGATGTGCTTTTTTAACAGAGTAAACTATTTTGATGAACAACTTTTTAATGAGCATTACGTATCCTAAGTTTCTCTTAATTCTATCAATGTCCACCTAATAATATCATAGAATTAAAAAATAACTGAATAAACTCCAACCAGTCGTGACATTCTAAAATCACTTCCTCAGTTTCATCTTCAGCACAATTATCTAAGTTTATTGCCACTTCACACACCTCAGAAATGATAAGAATTCCGTGATCCCGCAATAAGAGCAGGAAAAGGGCAATGATAGATGCTGAGTACCCACGGGAAAGTACCTATGCTAAATGAATCCAGGACATTACGCCCCCGCCAATATCGCCACCGTCCATTACGCCCCGCCCATATCGCCCCCATCCATTCCGCCACAAGGCAAGTGGTCAAGCGACCAGTTAAGAAATAACAAGTACCAGCGCACTGCGATATTTTTACATATAATAATAATAATAATGATAATAATAATAATAATAATACTTTTTTTTAAACTTCATGATTTCACATCTGTTATGGCTTTAAAAATGGCACTGTTACATAAAAAAAATTATGGTCAAATATGTGAGAAAATACATAGTCCTCATTCCTTAAGGAATAAATTGCATAGCGAAAGAACTTACAGAAACACTAAAACTACAGCAGGCAAGTCAAACACGAATCCAGGACATTACGCCTCCTCCCATATCGCTCCCGGACACTTCGCCCCCGTCCATTACGCCCCCGCCCATATCGCCTCCGCCCATTACGCCCCCAGATGGAAAAGTGGACATTTCGCCCCCTAAATATTAATACGCTATTTCAACTGCAAATTATCTGAGTTCTATCGTAAGCTTTTTCGGGGGAACGAAGCCACATCTTTACAAGGCGAATTACCGTAGGTATTTAATTTAATCCTATTGTAATTGCGTGTCGTATGTGGAGGGGGTAGTTGTCGGAGGTGCCGTGTTATCACTGGCTTAATACGATTTGGGTTTAGGGTTTATCTTTTGCCTGTTAATGCAATTTAAGGATTCCACCGCGGTTCCCGCCAAAAGTCTGGAATGTCCACGAGGCAACCGTCAACTACGATCCCGGGACCAACAACCAGTGTGAGGGATGGAACAACCGCTTCGTCCACTTGGTGGGTTACAAACAGCCCTCAATTTGGGCTCTCATCACCGCCATCAAGCAGGAGGAGGCAACAGTTCGAACCCTGATTGACCAAGACATGCAGAGAGATCCGCCGCGAAAACGACTCCGCAAGGAATACAGTGCCCTGCAGAGGCGCCTGAAAACTCGGTGCATCGAACGTGCAGCTGGACGAAAATCGGTCGAAGATTTCTCGAGAGGGGTTGGTTACAACATCATATGGCGTAGTGTCAATAAGGAAAACCAAGAAGATTAAGATGTGTGTACACGTTTCACTGACTGAGATGGAAAATTAGTTCTGAGTTAAACCATTAGCAGCTGCCAGATTTGTTTTACTGTTCAATAAATAACGACACTGGATTACCTGTTAATTTTTTTAACAAAGGTCGGGGACGAAATATCCACTAGTTTTTCATCTGGGGGCGTAATGCGCGGGGCGATATGGGCGGGGGCGAAATTTCCGGGGATGTAACGGGCGGATACCATACTAAATAATCAAGGACCCAGTTTTTAGGGGGTGAGTTATGTACATTACGAATTCTTCACATTTTCTCGCACTGGTCAATAGGACACAAGTACAACTGGTTAAAGTGACATTTTCGTAACGGACGCCGATATCGTAAGTTTAATTTTATTTTAGCAACTGCAACAACAAATAAGCATTGACCGGGATGTTATTCTCCTCTAAAGCGTTGCATTCTTGCGAGATACTAATATTGATACCTTTAAGAGTAAGATATGCAGGGACTAAAAAGGAAAGCTTAACTTTTCTCGACTAAGATTCTTTTATGCCTATTTGTTTGATCGATGCTTTACTTTATTACGAGGCAGTTCGCTAATGTATGAAAAATATGACGTCATAATATAACCTCAGAAATTTAAACGACAAAAAGAACGACATCAAATCAAATTCATCCAACATCACACCAACGCTTATTGGTCAGATAGCTAACGCCATCACGGCGTCAGTTTTAAGTAAAATTCTCGACATTACAGTTTCGATGCCTGAATAAACTTTGTTAAATGTCAAGAACTACTTTCCGACCAACCAACGCCACTTTTATGTCAGAACGACGTTGCTTCAGCGTCAAGACAGCGTTTAATTCTAAACACAAGTGTTAAATATGCGATTGCAATAGCAAATATCCTGAATATTTTAGGAAAACAAATAGCGAACGATTGAATAAGGGTCTGAAATATTCTTTCAAAACATCAAAAAACACTTACTTCAGTGAGAAGTTGAAAGTATCGAAAAGGCGAACACAGTCATTGTTGTTAATACATGTTTCTTCCTCAAATCCTATATCATCCACGTCACTGAGTTTAATTACGCCGTTGACTAGAACAAACTGTGAGCGTCTGAAATCGTTGAGGACAATAGGCCCCTGAGTTGGATCAGCAAGGTAGTGTAATAACTTTGTTAACCCGTACACTAGCTGAAATAAGAAAGAAAAATTCGTGCAAAGATAGATATGGTTGTCTATACTCACATCGTGGCAGGCCTATATTTTTATATTTGTCTGAACGACATTTTCTATGTAAAAAAAAACAAAGTTAGTCTCTTGAGTTATTTCCGCCTTGAAGGTTTTGTGAGTTACATTGTTTTAGTTTATCTTTGGTTGCAGTATTTCTTGGGTAGTAGACGGAAGGGACCATCCATAAGATATGTACACGCAGGTTGATGGTTTCTTTATGAAAGCATCACTTTTTGCACGTTTTGCCCAGGAAACATTCTCACAAAATCTGAAAGCAATCCGATCCTAATTGTGGGGTAGACGCACTTTGAAAATTCGCTAAAATTTGTAAAAAAATATCGGTGGCCAACTTTTGGTGGATCACCAAAAAGAAGTAATTTTGCAAGAGAGAACTACTTAGGAAACATTCGTGTAATTTTGACAAAATTTTAAAGGAATCCCATCGAAATTGCAGGAGAAGCTTTATGAAAACTGACTACTGAAAAATAAAAATACCGCCATATGGCCAATTTTTGGCGGGACTGTAAAAAGTAATTTTTCGAGAGAGGAAACATTCAAACAAAATTTAAGAAGAATCCGATCAAAATTTGAAAATTTGCTCCCAAAAGTTAACAAATGCCGCAATTTGGTAATTTTTGGGCATTTTTATGAAGAGAGACTATGTAAGGAACAGTCACAGTATGTGAAATGAACCCGAATGTTGAGATGCCCCGAAAAATATTAATTACATCATTTAATAAAATTAATTATCAACATGCTAAAAAAATAAATCACTAGACCCATAGACATCTTACTTCTCATTTAACTTATCTATTAAGAAGATTTTCAAAGACCACAAGACTTGGGCTTTTTCAAAATCTTTGCATACGCCCTAGGGCTTACATTCTATGCAAGCAGTCTGATATTGTAAACGTTGAACCGGAAAAGAGCAAAACTCAGATGATATGCGCTATGAGTAAATGGACTTAATTTTGCAGGTTTATCTGAGATCACTTCTGTGTGTTCAATGTTCTGTCATCAATTCCAAACTCAATAATTTCCTGACATACAGCCTTCCCAGTGAACATTCTGAAGTCCATCCAACGTCGAATTGATGTTGCGACCTCGATCCCACCAAATTACATTAATCTGGTTGTATTTCGGTTGTAACCAAAGATCAACGTCTTAGCGATGTCTTTGATACAACGTTGAGTAGATGTTAGGTAAGCAATGTTATGTAGTCATTTGTTCCTGGTTGTAACCAAAACCCAACTTTCTCCAGTGTTTAAGCAACATCTTTTGTTCAATGTTGAATAGACGTCTAAAATTCGACTATGGAGAGTCGAAAAATCGACGGTGCTTACGCGTCGGATTTGAGACCAAAAAAAAAAAAACAAGCTCCCTCTGTGATTGCTCACTGGAAATGGAATACATGACAGGTCACTTTTAAAAATAGACGAAAAACGAGGACGTAAAATATGAGAATTTCAAGTGCTTGCAATTTTTTTTCCACCCACTACTGATAAATATTGACGGAAATCGACTTCATAATATCCTTAAAACATAACCGGATAACATAAGGCTTCATAAGTATTATGAAGAAAAAAATGACCATACTATGACAGTGGCTGTCGAGATGTTGTTTCTACTTCCATTTCACCCTACCCACAACGTAGATTAGATAATCGATCCCTATCCAACTTTGGAAGGTAGACGTTCTTTCGATTTCCATAAACATCCGAAACCCTACATTGATCCGAAATTGCATGCGACGTCTATCCAACATTGATACAACGCCATTATCTTTACTGGGTTATTATGTTCCCGTTTTCCAAAATCTTATTCATTATCCCACGCTAGCCTTGCGAACCACAACATGCAGCGCCATTACGTCCAGGCATCATACTACAACTCATCCAAATGAGCGGAATTTACGATTCGAGTGGAGTGAGCAGCCGAACAGATGCTCGAGACATTAAGAATATGGGCTATTTTGATGTATTGTGGTTATATTTTCAAAACCAGAGTCGTGTAAGATACTTAGATTTAAATTACTAAAACGTTAGTCACACTAACGCTCAAAATGGTATGTTCAGGCATGAACAATTTTAGATAAGAAAATTTTAGATAAGACTAGAACCTCACTTCGCTAGCGAAATATTAAACACTTGACAAAAATTAAAACGCACAAATACTTCCTTCAATGGATTATTTCTTGAATAATATATTGCAAGCAACACAGCTTGAATATGTCTTCTAAACCGAGTAGTGTTTGGTTTCTGTTGACTTAAGGTTTTGTTGACTGATCTAGCATACGCCGTGTTATCTATTTACGCAGTGAGACCTCGCACAAAGCTCAGTGAGCAACTGTGTGTGATGTTGGTTAAATGCTACGCATTTACTTGCAAAAAATACCTTCTTTTCACACGGCGTTTTAACAAAGAAAACGAAATCAAAGACGAAAATAAAAAGTGACATGCACATGTTCAGATCAAGCTCTTCATAAGTCCCAAGTTTCATGGTCGTAGGGCCCATAGTGTCAGAGAAGAAGAAGACACAAAAAATCCGAAAAAGTGTCAAGAAGAAAAAAAAAGGACGAATTTTGCTCGTACAAATTCATATAACCCTTGCAAGCCAAAGGCTTGTCAAGTGTTAAATATTTCAGATGGGCAGCACTGGCTTTCACACTGGTGACTCCGCCGTATCATTTAGAAATGTTGGGCGCATGTGAAATCTGGAGACACATACGATAGAAGACTGCCGTTGGAACATTCATAACTTGAAAAGATTGTCAATAAGGACAGCCAAATACAAATAAACCCTTCGTAGACAGGATACTCCGCTCTTCCCCGCCCCAACCAGATGGGACTCCGTTTATGGAGAGACACAAGTGTTTGTAAGCGGAAGTTGAACAATGATATGACTATGGTATTATTTGTTGTTTCAATCGATAAAATAACATCTTTGGCTCCAAAATGCCGAGAAGATGTTGTGTTGTCAAGAAAATGCTGATGAAATACAAGATGGCGGGTAATTTTGAGCGAACCCAAGGAACCCCAAAGGTTATTTTTTATTTACGGGTGAGAATCCAAAGAAACCCAAGGGTGATGTTTCATTTGCGGATGAAAATCCAAGATAGCGGCTGGCAGCCATTTTGTTTTTCTATTCAACCGGAAACCAGTCCCAAGCGCGTGATTTCTTGATGGTCAACCTAGATTTACAATTTGATGCCGTTCCGTAAAGTAGTTTAGGTTTCCAAGATATTGAGGGAAAAATTCAAGATGCCGGCTGGTGATCATTTTGAATGCAGTAATCGAGCCTACAATCAACTCGGAGCGTGCTTCTGTAATGGTTAAGTCCTGTCTGAAATTTAGTGATGACCGGTAAAGTAGTTTTTTTTAATATTTTATTTGGCATTAACAACAATCTGCAGATAAAAAAATCTAAGATGGCGACTGGCGGCAGTTTTGAATTTACTAATCGAGAACAAATTAACCACGATCGTCCTTTTGAACTGGTTAAGACTTGTAAAATTTGATAATGATTGGACAAGTAGTTTATAGGAAAGGTATTATCAGAGTTGGAGTAAGAGCCTGAGATAAACGAACGGACGGACAACACCCAAACCTATAGCCCCTTCGGGGCCTAAAACCCGCAGTAAGAACAGTTAACTGCTTATATTAGTTAAATGATCGTCCTGAAACGCATGTTATTCTTCGAAACACAAGACTGGGTGGCTGGGGATAAAAAATTAACCCCCTTTTTCAGAACATAGTACATCCCTGCAAATGAAGGAAACGTGTGATATCTCTACTGCGCTGTTGTAGATGCAACCGTTGCAGGATTAAAGTCCATCCGTTGACGCTTTTGCCATTAACGTTTCTCAGCCCAGTTGACAAGGTCGACAATCGTAAAAAAAAGGATTCGATTTCGAGTGCGTTTGTCACAGTTCAAACATTATTTGACCGCTCACCGCCAAATTTGTCTAATAGTTGCATCAAGAGACTCCTACGAAAATTTTAGTTTTTTTTGTGATCAGCAAAATATTGCATTTTGGTACATTTTAAATCTAATTTTACCTTCTAATTCTTTTACACCTATATTTCGGGATCGCAACTCAGGCCATCTAGATTGAATTTGAGATGTACTGAGCGAAAAAGAGCTGGCCTCGCGCCATCAGTCAACCTTTAATTTCACACGCTGCTTTCTTGAAAAATTTGAAAACAATCCGATCAAAACTGAAGAAGTTTTAAGTAGAAGTTTACATACATACATGCACATACGCACGACGGATGCCCCCTCCTCCCAATTAAGGTGAATTGACCAGTCAGACAAAGCAGTCTGGTATACAAAGAAGTGAACCAAAGCCTCCTGAAAAAGTTCTAAAACTGATCTTTAAGACGAGAAATTTACAATAAAACGAAACCAGAATTTTGGCCTATTCGGGCCGTCCTGATCAATTAAAATGGAATGAGAAAGAAGACTTTTTCTTTCTGGCCTTATTTTTCAGTCCCACAAAACAATTTAGCCACAACACACACATTTTCCCGCATAACAAAACTTATCAATCCTTGTCGAGTTCATTTTTTGCCTGGCTGAAATTCAAAACTTTTGTTTTAATTGACCACAAGATGAAAAAGATTCAACAAATATTGACACAGTCTGCATTTAACGGTTCGACAAGGTGTATGGACACATACGTGGATTTCAAATGAGTTAATTTGGAGAAAATCATAAATAAATGATAAAATGCCACACTGGTTAAAATATAGCGCAGAAACCACGGTACAAAAACCACAGTTTCTCGGAATATTGTGGGGAACTGGAGCGTGGTGCAGGGTTCCACTGACGTTTTTCTTTCTGTTTTGTCTTTATAATTATTTCCAGTAAGCACGTTGCATTTATTTATTTATTTTATCTTTATTTCAAATAGCAAAAAGAAACAAAAACACATACACTTCACGTCAGTTACAACACCAACCAACTGGATCAAATCCGTTGATGTTTTCGTACCTTTCACTCACCCTTAATCTGTCTTCCCAGGACATCTGCAGTAACGATATCAAATCAACAGGATTGCCTAATTCCGTGACTATCACAGGATTTTCCACTTGCCAATCTCTGCTACGAAAAGATTCCTCGGTTGGCAAACAGAAACCTAAAATCTTAAAGTGAAATATTATGAGATTAAATATATACTTTTTGTAAATGTTTTCGTGTATTTAGAATGAAGTTGTACGCTTGAAGTAGTTGAGAAACGAGAGTTCTGGAACAGGAAGTGACGTCATAATGACGTCATGGGGTGTTCCAGAACACTCATGAGAGTTCTGGAACAGATAGTGTTTGATAGAGCGCGCGCCCGTGTCAATGACGCCATCATGACGTTATAACGACGTCATCATGACGTCATCATCATAACGTTATAATGACGTCATCATGACGTTATCATGACGTCATAATGACGCTATGACATCATACTAAGACTCTCCTCAGCAACATAACCCTAAGTCACCTGTCAATCACCGTGACGTCATTAGTCACGTGACCTATCAATCATCGTGACGTCATCAGTCACGTGACCTGTCAATCATCGGTCATGTGACCCTTACTCTAACAAGACTTCCAGAGCACTTTTTGACGTCATAATGACGTCAGACCCCTAGGAGACGCCCCTTCTACCATCTGTCTATCATGAGGAAACGGGGCTTCTACCACACTTTTTGACGTCATAATGACGTCAGACCCCATAGGAGACGTTCCTTCTACCATCTATCATACCTTCAGACCCCCCATAATGCACTCTATGGTTTAGGGTTAAGCTGCCAATACCCGGGCTCGAACCACCAACCTTCCGGACATGGGTCCGACCAGGCGTCCCACGCTCTACCAACTGAGCTATTCCGGACTGAACAAGAATGTATTGTGAAAACATGCCATATAAGGCTATAATGCACACATTCATGTCTGGTCCAAAAACCCTCATGCTATAGTAGTGGGAAAATGGTGGTTCTAGACCAACTTTAAGAAATGTAGTTTTTCAGAACATATTACTTATAAAATAAGTTTTAGCATTTTACCATGCTACTTATTCGAATGTTCTAAGGTTATAGTAGTGGGAAAATGGTGGTTCTAGACCAACTTTAAGAAATGTAGTTTTTCAGAACATATTACTTATAAAATAAGTTTTAGCATTTTACCATGCTACTTATTCGAATGTTCTAAGGTTATAGTAGTGGGAAAATGGTGGTTCTAGACCAACTTTAACAAATTTAGTTTTTGACAACATATGATATATAAAATAAGTTTTAGCATTTTAGCATGTTGTAGTAGGGGAAAATTACAGTTCTAAACCAACTTTAACAAATTTCGTTTTTTTGAAAACATATGATGTATAAAATAAGTTTGACATAAGACATAAGTTTTTTTTATGAGAAGAGCACACCATTCAAACATGTGTTCGAATGGCAAGCCCCATTCAAAAGACGTGTTCGAATGGCAAGCCCATTCGAAACACGTGTTCGAATTATTTTTGGAACATATTACGTCATAGTATTGTTCAACAATTGTTGAACAAGTTCAACAATTGTTCAACAAATTGTTCAATAAGTTGTTCAACATGTTGTTCAACATATTCAACATGTTCAACAAGTTGCTCAACATGTTCAATATGTTATCAAATTGTTCAACATGTTCTACATGTTCAACATGTTGTTCAAAATGTTCAACATGTTCAACATGTTGTTCAACATGTTCAACATGTTAAAAATGTTCAACATGTTCAATATGTTCAATGTGTTCAAAATGTTCAACATGTTCAACATGTTCAAAATGTTCAACATGTTCAACATGTTCAAAATGTTCAACATGTTCAACATGTTGTTCAACATGTTGTTCAACATGTTGTTCAAAATGTTCAACAAGTTGTTGTTCAACAAGTGGTATATATATATTTAAAGACTTTCTCATCATTTGAATAGTGTAGGTTGAACCGAAAGGATGTATAAATGCAACATTTGTTAGAAATCTTACAATTGGCCATAAAGGCAAACGTGGTAAAGTTATTTCTAAACTTATCAAGACAACTCACTATAGAGCATAAAAGGCACCTGCCGTCAGACGTAACACACATTCTGTATCAAGATACTGAAGAGTAAACATGTCTGCAGTGAGTGAAAAACAACTACGATCTATGGCAATGCATGCAGAAAATTTTATAGCAAAGCCTGAGACAACACCTACAGCAAAGTCTAAGGCAATGCCCATGATAAAGTCTAAGGTGAAGTCACGTCAGCAGCGTCAAAAGCGACCACATTTTAGAAACATAAAAAGAGATGAGTTACTAGCTAAGACGGCGCCGTGTAAAAAGCGAAAAAATACGACAGAGCCTAATATGAAGCGCTAACCTGAGCGTAAAGCTGATACCACCATGAAGAAGATGCGTGTAGACGATTCACCGGTTATGATACCCATTAATGGAGAAACATATATTAAATTGGTAAAATATCAACAGAAAGTGATGGTTAACATTCGTAAATATATTACGAATCATGCATCTGGGATGTTATGTCCTACCAAGAAGGGAATTTGTTGTCATTGAAAGACTGGCAAATGCTGAAGAAGCAAATGACGTCAGTGGATCTCATGCTTCAGAAAATGAATGTGTATAAATGTAGTGACTGTCAGAAGATGGTTGAGTAGAAAGTCATATGCGACTCTATACAATTTTAACAGTATGACTATGAAATGAATCAACATTATCTATGTTGATGTAAAGTCAGTTTATATAACATTTGTAAACTTATTAATTTAAGTTCTTATGAGTGGGTACATGTATTAGCATAATATGTATTTGAAGTTTTGTTTTTATCATAATTGTAAATATTTGTAATATTTAATAAAAGAAACACATATGATGCTTTTCAACTTATTTATTTTTCTCATGCAATACTTGGATATAATACATAATAATAAAATACTTGAATATAATACATAATGATACAATACTTGAATATAATACACAATAATACAAAATTAATTATAATACATATTTTATGATGTATGGTTTACGGGTGAATTCACACCGCATCAGGGATCTTAGCCTCTCGCGACTTCATATGTTGCAAAGCAAGACATATATTAATAGACAACGCTTAAGTTAATAAAATATTACAACATTTACAAAGTCTTTATTATAAAGTTTAGTCAAATAAGACTATTTTTCTTCATCTGTTTCACTCTGTTCACTCTCCATGCCACTTTCTTCATCACTGCTGTCATCCTCCTCCTCCATATCTAGTAGCTCTTCAAAGAATGCATTGTTTTTTCTTATAGCCGCCTTTAGTGCCTTTGAATACTTGTAATGTTTTTCATCAACAAAGTAATTAAAGTCCTCTAAACTCTTTTGATAATGTTGGCTTTGTTCTAGACGTTGGGTATATTTGAATAGTCTCATAAACAGGCTGTTTTAGTCCATGCTTATAAATGGGTCGAAGGTCATCACTTCCTATTTCACGCGCATCTTCAAGTCCTTGTTCTTCATATTCTGAAACCTTTTCTTGAAATATGTCATCATAGTTATCGTAGACTTCTTGAACCATATCATGCCAAACAGAGTCTATTTCTAACTCACTTTCAGAGTCTGTTTCTGACTCACTTTCAGAACTCCTGTCATCAGCATCCTCACCACACAGCTCCATATGTTTGAGCAAAGCTTCTCAGCTGTTGTACAATGCACCACATTCTGTACAAGCATGTGCATTCTTTTCAGCCATGTTGACGCTTTGACGTTCCATAGAAGACTCATCTAAAGTTTCCGTGAAAGGTAGTTTTACAGGGTTTTCCATATCCGATTCTTCATCCACTTCTGAAGTGTGAGCAACCTTTAAGTGTCTTTTAAGACTTTGTGGCCAATTGTAAGATTTCGAACAAATGTTACATTTACACATCCTTTCGGCTCAACCTGCACTTTTCAAATGATGAGAAAGTCTTTAAACATAGCTTTATATACAACTTGTTGAACATGTTGAACAACATGTTGAACAACATGTTGAACATGTTGAACAACTTGTTGAACATGTTGAACAACTTGTTGAACATGTTGAATATGTTGAACAACATGTTGAACAATTTGTTGAACAATTGTTGAACTTGTTGAACAATTGTTGAACAATACTATGACGTAATATGTTCCAAAAAAATTTGAACACGTGTTTCGAATGGGCTTGCCATTCGAACACGTCTTTTGAATGGGGCTTGCCATTCGAACACATGTTTGAATGGTGTGCTCTTCTCACCAAAAAAAAAAAACTTATGTCTTATGTCAAACTTATTTTATACATCATATGTTTTTAAAAAAAACGAAATTTGTTAAAGTTGGTTTAGAACTCTGATTTTTCCCCTACTACAACATGCTAAAATGCTAAAACTTATTTTATATATCATATGTTGTCAAAAATTAAATTGGCTAAAGTTGGTCTAGAACCACCATTTTCCCACTACTATGATTTTTGAACATTCGAATAAGTGGCATGGTAAAATGCTAAAACTTATTTTATAAGTAATATGTTTTCAAAAACTACATTTCTTAAAGTTGGTCTAGAACCACCATTTTCCCACTACTATAACCTTAGAACATTCGAATAAGTAGCATGGTAAAATGCTAAAACTTATTTTATAAGTAATATGTTTTCAAAAACTACATTTCTTAAAGTTGGTCTAGAACCACCATTTTCCCACTACTATAACCTTAGAACATTCGAATAAGTAGCATGGTAAAATGCTAAAACTTATTTTATAAGTAATATGTTTTCAAAAACTACATTTCTTAAAGTTGGTCTAGAACCACCATTTTCCCACTACTATGGCATGAGGGTTTTTGGACCAGACATGACTGTGTGCATTATAGCCTTATATGGCACAATACATTCTTGTTCAGTCCGGAATAGCTCAGTTGGTAGAGCGTGGGACTCCTGGTCGGATCCATGCCCGGGTATGGGCAGCCTAACCCTAAACCATAGAGTGCGTTATGGGGGGGGGGGGGGGATCTGAAGGTATGATAGACAGATGGTAGAAGGGACGTCTCCTAGGGGTCTGACGTCATTATGACGTCGAAAAGTGTGGTAGAAACCCCGTTTCATCATGATAGACAGATGGTAGAAGGGGCGTCTCCTAGGGGTCTGACGTCATTATGACGTCAAAAAGTGGTCTGGAAGTCTTGTTAGAGTTAGGGTCACATGACCGATGATTGACAGGTCACGTGACTGATGACGTCACGATGATTGACAGGTCACGTGACTAATGACGTCATGGTGATTGACAGGTGACTTAGGGTTATGTTGCTTAGAAGAGTCTTAGTATGATTTCATAACGTCATTATGACGTCATGATAACGTTATGATGACATCATAATAACGTTATGATGATGACGTCATGATGGCGTCATTGACACGGGCGCGCGCTCTATCAATCACCATCTGTTCCAGAACTCTCATGAGTGTTCTTTAACACCCCATGACGTCATTATGACGTCACTTCCTGTTCCAGAACTCTCGTTTCTCAACTACTGCTTGATTAAATCCCAAACATGGATTTTTTCAATCAGCCGGCCCCACGTCTCTTGATTCGAGTTTACTTTTGCCGTAAAGCGACGTGTCAGTGACAGTGCAAAATCAACATCAAATGGGTACCTAAAACGACGACGTTCCAATGTAAAAAAAAATGACAGTTAAAGCGATGTGGTAATGATGCCGTTATGATGTCTGGAAATGACGTTTACAAAGTGACCTAAAATCCAAGTGGTTTGGAGAACGACATTGGTTTTAATGGAAAATTAGTCGGAGAATTTAGTGGATATGTGTGTGAGCTAAGAAAAATGTCTGTTAAAGAGTACATGACCTCATGAGATCCGGCGTAACCGCCATAGAGGTTGGTTATTAAATAACAACGAAAGGAGATGCCATGTCCAGAAACTGGCTACAGGGGAGATATCCTGTAACTTCGTCCAAATGACGTATAATCATCTCAGCACCCCAACCTTAACCACTGCGGCAGCTGCTGGAGGCGATTACAGGTGGGTATCGCGCATGCGCAATATCATGTCAAGTATGTTTTGGAAAAATACGAATTAACATAAATATTCCAGATAGTTATTTTGGTATCCTTGCAGTGAGATATGGAAGGGCATAGAGTGACGTTTTTTCGAACCAGCGTTCTATTAAGCGTAATTTAATTGGTCGAACCTTTACGAATAAATTCCCCCAACGAATGAACATGAAAAGAATACAGGAATTAACACTATAATTGACCAGCGCAGGTAGCATTACTGGTACCTATCCACCGCCGTCCCTGCTCGATACACACCACTTTTTTGCAAAGTAGGATAAGAGGTTGCTGGCGAGTGTGATTGATAGAGAAATTGTACCTTGACAACATTAGGGTGCTGTAGTCTGTGCAAGTTGAAAGCTTCTTTAAGGAGCTTTTCAGCTGTCCTTTTGCGGCACTCAGAAACAGTCAGGTTGAGTTCATTAATACAGCTTGTCATCGCATTCCCAGAAGGGTTAACTGTCTTTATGGCTACTGGTTGCTGCCCAAGCAACCCTTTATATACTGCTTTGGCCCATCCAGCACCAAGGAACTCCTTTTCCGATTTGTTAAAGTGGATGTTATCGCAATCTGAATATTTCTGAAGAAATCGACCTATTTCTTCCATTGTTAAGTGTGATATCTTGTTTATTTTGGCTGTGTGTTTGGAATATAATCTGTGTGAATTACTTTCTTCCATTAGTTTTCTCAATTTAGCCGCTAAGAGTGGAAATCTCGCCGAGTTCTCGGAGAGTTGCCTATCAAATGTTCTCTCAAATTCCACTGCAACGTAATAGTTTCCAGACTGCACATGTTTATAATTCTGGCGAAAAAATAAACTATTCAAGGATTCATTCAGAAGCATTGCGTTTACAACCAACACAATAATGAACGAAAACAGGCACGTGAATTTCACTAGGGACAGTGGTCTTTTTCGTCTTTTTCGCATTATAACTGGATCATTAGCGGCACTGTGGCGCTTTGTGGAAGCAAGAGGATGTACGAATATAAGAGCTCAAAATCGCCAGTTTTAATGTGCACCATATGACGCCTTTCTCTCTTAATCCCTTTGTTATGATGCTATTGAAAAAGGCAAGTGAAATTCGCAGAACTCCTTGGAATCCTATTCTTTTCAATTCGATGCAACTAATATATCCACGCGTCAGCAGAAAACAACCTGGAGCGTAACTGAACAATATTAACATAAGAAATTAAAAGGCGCACTGTCATTTGCATTCTTAGCATTCCATCATTATTTAGAAAATGATTCTTTTGCTGTTTCATTTATAGCATTAAACTTCTCGTCCGTAACATCTTGTGCGTAAAAAAAAGAAAAACTGGCATGCAGAATTGAGGAATTTTATCAAACTTTTGCAAAAAAAAAAAAAAAAAAAAAAAATCACAACATTGAATAACAGTCTACATATGCTTCGTCTTCAACTTTTTCCCGTAGTGTTGTTTTATAAATTAGTCAGATTTGAAGTGCCGTTCCTCTTTAATATCTATGAAAAAATCCATGTACTTCCGGGAATACCAGACGGTTGTTTAAGTTTGCCTTTACCGCAACAGCAAATATGTCAGTGGCTCGATAACAACAAAATCGCTTTTCGGTAAACCAGCGCGTACATATTTCTCAATTCGTAAAACAATGCATATCCGTCAATTTCATAATAAAGTACAGGATTAATCCACAAGCTATTCGTACATTAGGTAAAAGACTATTATTTTCACATCCTCGTTAGTGTTTATATGTCATAAGACACACACAGGCATGTTACAACGACGCATCGTTATGGGTGTTTAATGAGCCAACAGTAGCCCACAATCTCAACTCAATAAAAACACTGGCTCATCGTCAACCTTATAAGGACAGCTAGCATTCACTCACAAAATTCGCTGGTAATCAAACTGGCAAGGTCTGACTCGTTGCTATTAGCTTATCCCATGAGGAATTTAAAAAAAGGTTATAAAGAAGCTTGTTACTTCAAAAAAGTCAGACAGATTTCTAGCAAACAGAAACTAACTCTTGAAAGACATTGACCCAGCAAACATTAAGACGTCAGAATGACGTCAGGTCGACGTCGTGACCCGACGTTTCCAACGTCGGACTGACGTGCCGGTTTTGGTTGTATATGAAATGGAACCGACGTCTGGTTTTCAACGTCAGAATGACGTCGGGTTCCGACCTAAATCCGACGTCGGAATTAAGTCGGTTTTAGGTTGTATATGAAATTGGAACAGACGTCGGATTCCGACCTGAAACTGACTAGAGTTATATAATTAATAGATAATTAATAATTCAACTGCTGTTGTGAAATACATACGAAAGCATTTTCCATGTAGATTCTAAAATTCTAAAATTTTCATGCAAAAATTACGTTTCTTCTTCCTCTTTTTCAAAATGACTTCCATTTCCGGTGAGCGATAATAATGTTCATCGCTTTTTGGTCGTTTTTGCAACGTCGGAATGGAGTCAGAAAACCGACGTCGTCTCGACGTCGGAATAAAGTCGGATTTTGGGGTAATAGGTCAGAATATGGTTGTGAAGTCGTCGCGACCAAAATCCAACCTTTTTTCAACCAAAAAAGACGTCGGTTGTTTGCTGGGGAAGATTAGAAGCGTTGGCGTTTTCTGTTATCTGGTTGTGCATTAATTTATTTGCTTATTCTACACAGATACTAATCTCCAGTTTAGAAAATGACTTTTACAACAAGTGCTCTTCCAGAAATGGTCCGTTGTAGAATGTCTGGCCCCTGTTATACATCAAGTGTTTTTTTTCTTTGGGTCCTTTATTCAGTTCTATTGACAATGAATGACAAAATAAGAATGTCCAGGGGCATTGCATCTAACCGGATTCAAACCACAATGTAAAACAACACCTCCCTGTTCACTCTGCCATTATCCATATCCTCTTGCAACCATGTAGCACTTTCTCAATTTACACATGCCAATGTTACCAACAATTTCTCAATCTTAGAAGTGCAAGCTGCGCAGTAGCAAGTCAGTTTAACAAGGGAGTAGAAAAAATGGTAACGGAAATAACAGCAAACGGTAAAAATGGTAAAATTATTTTGGACAGTGGAAATTCATCAACATATTTACCATTTATTCAACGTATAAGTTTTTATAAGCTTATATGTATACTTTTGTTATGCTTTGCTTTTTGTAATTGTTTCCATGCTGAATACGAACACACTTACATGTAATTTGTCTCGGTTTCTATATTGTTCTTGTGACCAAGATGTAATGCATTTTTTCCTCATGCAAATGCGTTGTAGCTGCCGTTGAATCTACTTGTCTTATTTATTTATTGGACGGACGACTGAAATCATAAAAAAAGTTTTAATCTTGGCGACGAGTTGTCGGAGACAGCGTGGGAATGACAGCCACGCCACCACTGAACTCCTGGCTAACAGAGTGTACGTAGGAAGAGAAGGTTCGGCTTCGTGCGATACGTTACAGCCAACATTTCGCAAGTGATAGCTTCCCCGCGCTTCGGGTTACGACGTAGAATAGTATGCAGTACTCGAGTTATTTACACGTTACAAACGTATTATTAAGAGGAGTCAGGGAGAGGTTTCAAACAGATAAGTGCTACCGGGGGTAGCGAAAAGGCCTTTGCAGTTACCAACCAGCGGCAACGCGAGTGCAGCGAAGAGTGGTTACAGTCCTGCTTGATATCACATAATAAATCCTTACATTTCTGCATGCACTGATATTTAATGCAGTTCTTTTGATTTCTTGCAGTAATGAATAACCCAGGTCTTACAATACGACCCACACGATTACTGCAGGGACTGCGCTACTCGCTACAGTAGAGAAGATTGTGACGGTGTCATAACGTGAACAGTTTGCCTGCATCTTTTGGATCAGGTTTGGAGCACTTTAAATAGGCAACGTCGTCGCAAAGTCCGGAGTAGACATGTTAAAAAAAACCGTGGCCGCGAACAATGCCTCCAGCCTATGCTTGCGTTCATGAGCCCTTAGGCAAGAACTCTGGCACTGTATTGCAAGGTGAGAAGGTGGCTGCGTTGTCTGGCCAAGACTCAGACATCAATAAGCCGCCCAAGAAGCGCCGCAAGCACAAATCAAGGAGGTACAGGAAACCATCCGGCGATGGAAGGGAAGCGTGCGTGTGTTGTTACAGGAATTGTCTGAGAAGTCCGCAACATATAACAACGACAACCTCGCCCGGACTATCCGATAGTAAGGCAAAAGAGTCTCAGGGGAAAAAAATCTATCGTTCATACCGCAAGCAGGGTACATGGATGAACACAACGGCCGCCAGTCTAGGGGATCCACCAAATATGGGGAGATACCAGCCACCAGCAGAAAAGCCGTCTTTCCCAAGTGCCACAGCGGGGAGATAGAAGATCCAGACGGGCCTCCTCAAGTCGGCCAGCACGAAAGGGGAGCCATTACCACTTGCTACTCCCATTACTCAAATGGAGGGGAGCGGCACAGCAGTCCGGAATGCACATCAGCCCCTGACCAGAGCAATGTAGGCTGGAAGGAAAAGACGCAAGAGTATGGTATCGTCTTCATCTCCAGAGGTTCAGAGTCTTTGGGCTCAAAGCCGCCCACCCCTTTGATAGTGTCAGGGAGCGCACAGCAGGGCAGAGAACAGAACGTGGATAACACAATTTCGCTGTTCCAACACGACGACTGGCTACGGTGATGACGGACACGCATTGCGTCCTTGTAGAGGGGCACAATTAAAAGAAGTTTCTTTGATGAACAATCCCCCAGCAGGGGGGAGGGGCGAGGAAATCGGATCGACTGCGGCGATGGAACTTCTGGACATTATTTTTGTGAGGAGACTCAATCCAGAGTCCGAGGGGCATGGCCCAGATTTCGTGGCACTGAACAAAGGGGCGGGCGTTTTGGATGTATTCAAATTGAAGGAGGCGGAGTTTAAAGCCAAAGACTCAAATCCCGGGAGGGTTCTGCATTTTTGTCGTAAACATACTTCATCTGACAGGTACGTAGCCTTGCAGCGTACAGAGCATCGGATAACCTCGTTAACTTCGAGCTACTAACGTACTCCCAAACTCGCACCAACTTGGTTACCTGTGGTAGCCCAAAGATAAGACAAGGATCTCAGTTACATCAAGGGTATCGCTAGAACAGGACTGCGGGTTCTTTCAGTTGTGGAATACGTCAATGAGACGTTGCTGAACGGAGCCATATAATCCGACGTATAAATAGTGAAGAAACTGCTTGAGTGCTTAGTGCGCAGCACAAAGGACCTGATCAAACTACACGCAACGTTGCTTTCGTCCAGCATCCACCTACGATTAGATAATGTACTCCAACGTTGCAAACCTGTTTTCCGACGATTTTCTTGTGGAGCTTAGTGACAGGTACATCTAAGATCTGTAGAACGACTCTGCGTTGCCCCAGCCACGATCCGCGAGGCGAGCAGAGCGGCTAGGGAGGGAAGAGAGTTAGTGGCACTAGCAAATCAAGCGTCGCCTCTGTTTCCACTGCAACAACTGTAGGCGACGAAGACTGCCGATGCATATGAGTGCCTTGAGACAGACGCATTGGCCACACACACTGACACCCACATAAACACACGATGAACCCTCACTTGTAGTTTATAAAACGAACCGGTGTCGGAGAACAGGGTTCGTAGCACCATGCAAGAAATGCACGCTAAGTCCACCTGTTCAGTTTATGGAATCACAGTGGAAGGTATTCGAGAGGTGGTGTCTGATGAAATCTGTAGAGCCAGTGGCTGCACCGGCGCTGCTGTTCACTGATTTCCTTATATACTTCTTTGAGGTGAAAAAGTGGCGACCAGAACACTTGAGAGTTACCGAGGAGCATTAGGCTCGGTGATAAAGAACGCGACTCGCTACACCCTAGGCCAAGATGAGTATCTGTCTTAACTAATATGAAATTTTAGTTTGCAGAGTCCACGACCAGCCAAACACATGGTGCAATGAGATTTAAAGCAAGTGCTAGATTTCATTCAGGGTCCCACATTCCATGGTGAACAGAACAATCCGATGTGGAAGGGTTCAATTTTCCTTTTAGCCCTCGCTTCGGAGTAAACGTAGAAGTAAGGCTAGACTAGATCAGCATTATCTCATGGACGAAACAACGGCAGAGCCGCGTGTCGGCTTCCTAGGTAAGACGCACATCACGACACACGGTAAGGGCACGTTTTATCTTTTTTACTTGCGTTACCTTACAGCGCACCAGAGGAGGAGACGGAAACCAATTGAAGGGGTCCATGCATAAACTTGATAACTCCACTTATCAGGAAAATGCACTATTACCACCACGGTATTTCTTGGCCTCTGTTCTATCACATATGTAAGTCTTAGTCCTCAAAACCGATTAGAAGTGGGCATTTTTTTAGGAAAATGCGATGGGAAAAACCTATCATTGTTACTAAAATTTTAAACTTTAAAAGCGTTTTTCTCCACTGCTGATAACTGCAGTTATCAGGTTTATGCATGGACCCCTTCAATTGTGTCCTGTGGACAAACTCTGTAAGTACACCGAAACCATACGTACCCGGAACAGAAAAGATTAATATACTGTTTCTGTCCCACATTAACAGAGAAATAGGGAAACCCACCATCTTCAATTACACTAGGAGAGCTGTGGTAGCGTACGACAGAGTGTCTCAAGCAGAAAGGACGAGGCAGGGTCTCAAGGTGCACCCCAATGAAGTGAAACAAGTCGCGGACTTGCTGAAGGCGGTAACCGGTCTGACGATGGAAGAAATTCTGCATGCGGCTGCTGGCAATCTTCCAGCTCATTCAGTCGTTTTTATTTACAAGATTACACTCAGAACTCTGTGTCAAGGCTATTTCACATGTCATTCATGTCAGGGGGTGGATTTTTATAAATTTCTTGTACCGCCAATGTTTAATTAATATATTTACAATTATTTAACATCAATACAATTACGCAACATCAGTACAATTACGTAACATCAATCCAATTACGTAACATCAATAATTGATAGATGTACAACAATAAAGAAGAATTACATCACACATATTTATAAGAAAGAAAACATATAATTCACTGATCCAAAATTTGTCTGGGGGTCAAACAAATTGAAATCCCCACAGAAGAACCCCACAGACAAACTAATTGTATTGATGTTAAATAATTGTAAATATATTAATTAAACATTGGCGGTACAAGAAATTTATAAAAATCCCACCTGCGTGTTTATTTTCGTGTTCACAGGACGGCTTGAAATCATAAATAAGCAATACGGTAATAAGACGAGGACGCTAAGGTGATGCTTGGTATGTTGCAGATCCAAAGGCAATGGATAGAAGGACCATAGCGGAGTTAAGGGCAAGGCCATGATGGGATGTGGCAAAGGCAGGAACTTCGAAACGGGCTCCAACGAGTGAAAAAGGCTTTAATCGAGCTGTTGGAAGCATAACAGACTCTCAGACTATTTGCTATGATGTGTTTGCTGCATTATTTAAGTCTTTACACTTGAGTAAGTCACTGGAGCAGAAGTGCAGGCAGCGAGTTAGATGAGTGTCCCGACGGTGCGACAACGAGCCGGCATTACAGTGGACTCATTTGGGAAGCAGCATTAAGACGCTCACTAGCACCGGCGAGTACCGGGGAGCTCAAGCCACCCCAGGAGGACGCATGAGTAATGCGACATGGGACTGTATAAGGGGTGCCCCACGAGATGGCACACTTGCTGCCATACGAGTTACCCAAATACGCTAAACTAGGGCACACAGGGTAAAATGGGCTAAAAATGGTATTGGTATAATTTTAAACTTTTATGACGTTTAGTCAATTCTACGGTGTGCTCAGCCCAGTATTATGTGTCTATATGGGACAGAACAGTACACAGCCTATAGGTCGTTTTTGGAATGTTCAACTATGCACTTAGACAGCTGGCAGTAAAAAGGGAGGGTAGGGGAGGATTCACCGGGTTTCCCCGTACATATGTAGTGACACACAGTTAGGGAGATGAGCTCTGGCTTTAGTACACCGACGAAAGGCACCAGGAAATGCCAGACCACTAGTTTCATATATCTCAAGCAACGGCAGCTTCAAGGCATTTGTATGAACAAAATGCCCATTTATACTCACCGTGCTTAATATTCAGTCCCCCTCCTCCCTCCTCCCACCATTTCCCAGACCCCACTGTTCGGGGAGCCGAATGAAAAATAAACATCAAATTCCAGCACGGGTAAACATGGAGTTATCCATGACGTACTTGGAGCTAATCAAAAAGTGTTGTACTCCAGTGAAATTAATCCTAATTATTATTAGAAATTGCATTTCAAACTGTTTTAAGGGCACAGAAAAGATAGGGTGATATTTTTTACAGCATCGGTTCGATCCTAGAACATTTTAATGTGGAGTGAAAGTAGGCAATTAACAGTACTGTTTGCAAAGGGGGCTTCTAATCGGCCCTTAACGTATACACAAGGATCACAAAGCCTCCAGAAAGATGCACAGAGCTTGACATCTTGTGGCATTTATGGCAATTTGTGCACTTCTTTTGATGTTGGGTAAGCATGCAAGGTGGCCTCTTTGAAAATAAATAAACCGGGCTCATAAAACATTCCCATTTTTTCCAATGTTAACACTTACACATTTTTCTGTTTAACCATTTTTTCCATTTACCATTTTTTCCGTTACCATCGCAACCATTTTCCCCTTCCCCGTTTAACACAGGTGTATGGCTGTTTTTTTTTAAACATTTGGAAAAAAAAGCAGAAACAGACAGAATTTTGACAGCTAGAGTGCCAACACCTGATTTTCAACGTGCTTTTTGGGTGGGTCAACTGACGTTCAATGAAGTCATATTCACGACGTAATACTTCCGAAAATGTGTCTTTCCGGGTCTTTCTATCCGCTGTCTGTTGTCTCATATCGCTATGCAGTATTTTGATAACATTAACTAGGATTTGAAATGATATGCCACATTTTCGTTGAATTTTGCGAAACAATTGAAAAACATATTGTCTTGACAGCAAAGTTAAAAACTGCAATCCAGGGTCATGTCATATTCAAATCCAGGGTTCTTTTATTTAAAATTAAAAGGTATTATAAACGTGCACCGTCTTTATTTTATTGAGAAAAATATGACCTAAAAACCAACGGATTCTTTACAGGAGTCCCGGGCAATTCCATGGGTTTAAAGCTGTGCAAATCGTCTCAAAATGCAGACCTGCTCATTTGACTTTACGAAGACGACTGTGAAACTAGCATAACTAATGTAGTTACTTTTGGGACTTGCCTGGTAAAGCGCTCTCTCTCTCTCTCTCTCTCTCTCTCTCTCTCTCTCTCTCTCTCTCTCTCTCTCTCTGTGTGTGTTTCTCTCTGTCTCTGTCTCTGTCTCTCTCTCTCTCTCTCTGTCTCTCTCTGTCTCTCTCTCTCTCTCTCTCTGTGTTTCTCTCTGTCTCTGTCTCTGTCTCTCTCTCTCTCTCTCTCTGTCTCTCTCTGTCTCTCTCTCTCTCTCTCTCTCTGTGTTTCTGTCTGTGTGTGTGTGCGTGTCTCTGTCTCTCTGTCTCTGTCTCTCTCTCTCTGGATTTGATTTTTTTGTATAGTGCAACTATATATTCAGAAAGGTGCATGTTTTGTAAATAAGCAAAAAAAGTTCAAAGCAATCTAAAACGCAAGAGTGAATTTTTTATAGGAGCCAATAATAATTCAAACGTGTGTCTTTGGAACTGGGGGAGAAGAGAGTGTACCTATCCCATGCAATCTTGATATTCTAGTTTTGTATTGTTTCGAGTGCTCGATTCTAAAATTGCCACTTTTAATTCAGTTTCTGGCATTTCACATTGTGTTTATCAACAAATGGAGTGTATTTTTTACGTCATAGTAGCTTGGTTTCGAGGCCGTCTTGAACCTAACGCGGATTTTAAAGATTACCCGTATATTATATTTCTCTGATGAACTTCGTGTGTTTAGAGTTACCCTTGTAAGTGCTTATTCATGGATGTATTTTATATGCACCAGTTTTAGCGAAATCCGAACCTGTAAACAGGCGAAACCGTGGTATTTTGCTTCATCGTAAGTACACGCAAATCAACAAATTTTGAGGTTCATAATGCACAAATTGATTAGAAAGGGAGAAATGTCTTTCAACTGTATTTTGTGCCTTATTTGTACCACGCGGTTGCAGGCTGGTACACTACATTAATTGAATGCTACATGTAAGGAAACATATCCAGTTTTTACAAAGGCTGTTCCTGGAAGTCAGCGTAGATTGAGAAGGGCTGGAAGTTTTTTCAGCTGAGTTAAAAGAGAACCAAAACATGTAGATTAACTGTCTACGGCAACAGAAAAGTTTAACGTCCATGTGTCACCAAGAAGTCAGTATTTTGGAGTAAGCATTGCGACATTGGGTCAATGTTGGATAGACGTCGCACCTGACGTCGGACCAACTTCAGGTTTTGGTTGATTATGGAAGTCAACACAACATCGTTACGTAGACGCCGGGAGATCAATGCTATATAGACTTCGGGGAAATATTAATCTAGAATCGCCATCGTTGATTTTTTGATGTCTGTGCAACGCTGATTTTCCGGCATCCAATCACAATCTTGGGTGCAATGTTGAATAGGCGTCGGTTTTGGTTGCGACCAAAAGCAAAGTCAAACAATGGTGCTCAGTAAAGGTTTATCGAACGGTGTGTCAAAGACGTTGGTTAAACATTAATCCATGGTCACGACGACCCTACCAAATTACAACCATATTTAAAGTTGCCATTTGGTTGGATCGAGTCTTAGACCGACGTTGGATGGACGTTCGAATGTTTACTGGGTTAGAGTGGTCGAAATGAACCAATGCTGTCATTTTGGTCGTAGCGTAAAGCGTAAAGGGGTGCCTGACTGGGATTTGTCTCGGAATGGGTACACGATCCCTACCTCTCTCTTAATGTTTCAATTTTACTTAAATTTTTTAAATTTTCTTAAACCTTTAAATTTGTTCAAAAAATAGACTCTTTCTTGGTTTTCTAGCTTCCCAAGTGCACGCGCACCCCGTCCGGTAGTCCGAATTATTTTGAAAAAATTCGAATTTGTATCTGGGATAAGGGTGCCTGGGCACCCGCAGCTATAACTTGTATAGCCAAGGATCCTGACTTTTCAAGTTGTGACAATAATATATATCCCAACTGGAAAAGCCTTACAGATAAAGAACTTAAATTATGCTAGATTACTTTTTCTTCCAATGTCATAGCTATCCCAGTGTTATTTTTTGCTTCTTTGTTTGTTTTGTGGCATCAGGATATGAAACGATGTTTACTCGTTTAGTCCTTGTTTAGAATATTTCACTTTAAATTAACAGCTGTACTGCTAATAATTGTAAACAGACGTGAATATGGCTTATCCGTTGTATCTAAAAATATATCCATTCATTTGAAATTGAAAGTTATATTTCACCTTTGCTATATCAGTCAATTTAACACTTAATTTATTAATACATATATTTTTTTGGACGGGTTGCTGAGACAGACATGAAAAGAGTGTACAGTTTGCTTAAGTTCAAATATCCACGAAGCAATTGTCTTTCTAAAGGCTATTAAAAACAGATGGCGTTTTCATTTCACATATGAAGATATCCCTATTTTTATTCTATTAAACTGATTGTCAAGGGGCCCTCACCATTATGTGTGTGACGGGAACTAGATAAGCGTTTCTTTTAATGCCAAATTCTGGAAGCTGATAATGCTTAAAAAGATGCAGTCTGTATTTCACTATTATGATTTAGACCTTTTTACTTTTGGAGGATTTTTCCTTGGCACTTTCATGTTTTATTTTTTCGACGGATTGTTTTTTAAATTTTTTATATTCGAATTTTAAATGCCCTCTACGAATGCTGAACTCGGAGACATCAGGTGACTCATTCTTCTTGGTAGTAATAATTCCGATAAAAAAACATTTGCCAAAATTACCAACGCATACAAATGTGTCGTCAGAGGTACCTTACTTGCTAAATATGACATGTAACATTTTTGTTTAATCCCTTAGTAAATGGGCAGATTTTTAAATATGTCCGTGCAGTGCATAAATGGGGAATTTGCCCGTCCCACATTTAACCCTCTCAATGTTAAACTGCGGATTTACTGTCTGTCCCACATTTCCATCTTAAAAGGTTAAGCTCTAAAATTTAAGACATTATTGGTTGTGTTTCATGCATTCATAAAGAAAACACGCCAGATACTGTTACTGCAGGTGACAAAAACATAACTTGAGATGTGGTTAATTTAAGCTCCATTGTCAACTGTAAGGCGTTTCATTTTCATCGTGTGCAATTACCAGTTATTGTTTATGACAGTTTTCGTTTTTTTCTTTTGAAATACTTTACAAGATATGCAATTTTGCTGTCAGCTGAGGTTGTTATGCGCAACCCCTTGCTATATTTTCGTATGGCATGTTCAATAACTGAACCTGCGGCCGAAATTTCACAATATGATTGTTAGAAATGGTAAGAAACAAAATAAAGTAAAATTTAGTCTTCATTAATTTTTGCTGTGTAGAGTTAAACCAGTTTATTCCAGTCTTGGCGCATGAACTGCTACACATTTATATTTTTCCATGCTCTCCCCCTCCCACCCTGGAGGAGGACAACGATAATTATGGCAGCAGCCGGGTAGATCCTCCCTTCCCCCACCCTGGAGGAGGACAACGATAATTATGGCAGCAACTGGGTAGATCCACTCTCCCCCTTCTCCCCCATAGTAGTTGGAAAACGAGAGTTCTGGGCCACACCCCTCCCCCCAGGACATAGTGTGTTAGACCCCCTCCCCCAGGATCTAGTGGTCAGGCCCCCCTCCACGGTGGGAAAAATTTTGTGATTTTTGTATGTTTAGACGTTTCACACGATTCTGAACATTTTAGGTTTTTTGGACCCCGCCCCCTCCCCCCTCAGTAGGAAAATTTTGTGATTTTTGTATATTTAAACGTTTCAGACGATTCTGAACATTTTTGTTTTTTTAGCTCCTCCCCCCCCCCTCGGTGGGAAAAATTTTGTGATTTTTGCATATTTATCAGTCTCAGACCATTTGAACATTTTTTCGTTTTTTGACCCCCTCCCCCCCCCCCGAAATATGGCTAGCATGTGATGCATGACAACTTCAACAGCGCATAACTTTAAAACTACTTGACCGATTTGAACCATTCTTTAACTAAAACGTTCATCAAGACTTTATCTTTGTGAAATATGGATCTATATAGACTATATGTTTGTTGAACTGACCATATTTGAACTGTGTAAACAGCGTTAAAAATGATTGCTTCACTTGTCTGCTTATTTTCGGTAATAGAAATTTACCGGAAATCTGGTTGTTTCAAAGCTCTTGTCACACGGACATTACACAACCTATAGAGCATAAAAGGCGCCCGCCCTCTGGCGTAACAAACATTCTATATCAAAATATTGAAGAGTGAACATGTCTGCAGTGAGCGAACAACAGCTACCATCTATGGCAATGCCTGCAGAAAAGTCTGAGACAATGCCTGCAGAAAATTTTATAGCAAAGCCTGAGACAATACCTACAACAAAGCCTAAGGCAATGCCCATGTTGAAGTCTGGGTTGAAGCCACTACCATTGCAGCAGCGTTAAAAGCGACCACATTTTAGAAAGATAAAAAGAGGTGAGTTACCAGCTACGCGAAAATTTAAGACAGAGCCAAAAAATGAAGCGAGAACCTGAGCGCAAAGCTACCGCCACTACAAAGTCCATGAAGAAGATGAGTGTAGACAATTTACCGGTTATGATACCCATTAATGGAGAAATACATATTGAACTTGTGAAACATCAGCAGCAAGTGATGGTTAACATTCGTGAATATATTACAGATTATACATCTGGGAGGTTATATCCTACCAAGAAGGGAATTTTGTTGTCATTGAAAGATTGGCAAATGCTGAAGAAGCAAATGAGTGGATCTCATGCTTCAGAAAATTGATGTGCACAAATGCAGTGACAGTCAGAGGATTGTTCAGTAGAACTCATTTATCATCATGAATTCAAAAGTGAAACTATCTCTAGATCACTTGGGTGAACTAGCCATCTGTTATCGTGGAACTTACATTGTCCTGTCTTCTGAAGATCAAGCCTTGGTGAAGGATTATTTTGAATCTTTACGAATACCAGGATTTCATTTACAAGTCTCAGAAGATCTTTGTGTGAAAGTCATTGAGCAAGACGGTGAACGCTGTATACAGTGTCAACAGTATGACGAGCTTAGTGGATGCTATGATTTTATTACCCTCAGTGCAGAAGATTAGGACAAAGTTTTTGAGGCTTGGCAAGAACGTGAAAGTTAGCATTGACCTAAATGAACATGTACATTTGATATGTGGTTCAGAAAATTGTCTTTATGCTTAATATGTGGACTATGAAAGGTTTAAATGAATTGACATTATCAAGCCATGTTGATGTGAAAGTGTTTGGATTGGATCAACGTTATGTCAGTTTTCATAACATTTGCAAACGGGTGATAACATTTATGATACTTATATCAATTTAAGTTCTTATGAGTGGGTTAATACGTTACATATATGTTCGTTTTTATTCTCAATAAATGTCAATATTTTAATTTGATATTTATGATAATTGTAGTTCTCAATAAGTGTAATAATTTGTGATATTCAATAAAATAAAAAACTTATATGATGCTATAATGTTTTTTTTTCAAACAATACTTATCCATAATACATAATAATACAATCTTAATTATAATACATAATATATGATATATTATATACGGTTTACGGGTGAATTAACACAGAGACAGGGATCTTAGCTTCCTGCGATTTTATATTTGAAGAATGTTGAAACTGTGTTTACACATTAAAAAGCAAGACATACGTTGAATGGTTTTATTAATACACTTAAATACATAGCACTTAAATCAATAAAATATTACAACATTTGTTGATTTACAAAGTCTTTATTATAAAGTTTAGTCAAATAAGTCTATTTTTCTTCATCTGTTTCACTCTTTTGCACCTCACTGTCAGAACTGCTGTCCTCGCTATCTTCACCACACTGCTCCATATGCTTGGCTAAAGCTTCTTCGCTGTTGTATAGTGCACCACATTCTGTACAAGCATGTGCATTAATTTCACCCATATTTACTCTTTGACGTTTAATAGAAGATTCATCTAAGGTATTTTATAGGGTTTTCCATATCCATCTCCCATTCTTTATTCACTTCTGAAGTGTGTGCTTGCTTTAAATGCCTTTTAAGACTTTGTGGCCAGTCGTAGGATTTCGCACAATGTTGTATTTCTACATACTTTCGATTCCACATCCACTTTTCAAATGGCGAAAAGTCTTTGAATGTAAATATATGAAGACGACAACAACCACAACAACATACATTTCTTCATGACGTCACTTCCTGTGAGCGACAGTACCAGTTTTTTATCATTTATTTCAACCCTACCCAAGTTCCCAATTTCGTAGGGAGATGTCACACTGGAGGTTGGACACACTATGTCCTAATATGTCTAGAAATAACTTGCCATTCGAACACATCTTTGAATGGCACGGTCTGCCCACAGTACCAACCAAAGAAAAAATATAACAAATAAACATACATAACAAAGAATTTCACTTACCTCAAATTTTCACTTCCCATCTTCCAACAACAACCGTCAACCAATCAACCACCAACAACCAACCAAGAACCAAAAACCACCAACAACCAACCAACAACAACAAACAACCAACAACAACCAACAACCAACCAACAACCAACCAACAACCAACAAAAAATATATAACAAATAAACATACATAACAAAGAATTTCACTTACCTCAAATTTTCACTTCCCATCTTCCAACAACAACCGTCAACCAATCAACCACCAACAACCAACCAAGAACCAAAAACCACCAACAACCAACCAACAACAACAAACAACCAACAACAACCAACAGCCAACCAACAACCAACCAACAACCAACAAAAAATATATAACAAATAAACATACATAACAAAGAATTTCACTTACCTCAAAGTTTCACTTCCCATCTTCCAACAACAACCAACCACCAACAACCAACCACCAACAACCAAACAACAACCAACAACCAGCAACAACTACCACCAGACAACCACCAACAACTATCAACAACTAACAACCAAAAACCAACCAACAATGGCATGTCCTCTTCAATCGTATATGGTGGAAGAACCATGACACGTTGCAGCTGTCATGTGATTAAACATCACATGTTGACAGTTGGCTATATTGGTACATGCCTTATATCTGCATCCGCCTACGCTGTTTACACAGTTCAAACATAAAGTCTGTATAGATCCGATTGAAAATTTCATCCATATTTCACAAAGATAAAGTCTTGCTGAGCGCTTAATGAAAGAATGGTTCAAATCGGTCAAGTAGTTTTAAAGTTATGCGCTGTTAAAGTTGTTATGTGTCACATGCTAGTCATATTGGGGGGAGGAGGGGGGTAAAAAAACGAACAATGCTAAGAATGGTCTAAAACGGATAAATATGCAAAAATCACAAAATTTCCCACAGGAGTGGGGGTCGGAAGGTCAAAAAACCAAAACATGCTCAGAATGGTCTGAAACTGATAAATATGCATAAATCACAAAATTTTTCCACGGGGGGAACCAAAAATGTTCAGAATTGTCTGAAACGTCTAAATATGCAAAAATCACATAATTTTTCCCACCGAGAGGGGGGTCTGACCACTATGTCCTGGGGGGTCTGACACACTATGTCCTAGGGGGGAGGAGGAGGTGGCCCAGAACTCTCGTTTTCCAACTACTCCCCATTCTGGAAGAGGACAACGATAATTATGGCAGCAGCCGGGTAGATCCTCCCTCACCCTTGGAGGAGGACAATGATTATCTATGGCAGCAGCCTGGTAGGTCCTCCCCCCCCCCCCCCACCGCGCCCTGGAGGAGGACAACGATAATTATGGCAATAGCCGGGTAGATCCTATAAAGTTTTCTTAATTTTCAGCAAACTCCTTCGATGATAATTTCTGCGACTGAAAAAAAAAACAAAAAAAGAAAAACAAACAAACAACCAAACAAACAATGGAGTTGCTTCATCTACATATCCTTTCTGCCTGAGACCACTGCCAAAGGCACACATGAATGTCATGTACAAAGTGTGTCTTTTTTATTAAGCAGATTCTTGCACTTGCTATCTCAGTTAGAAAATGAATAACGGCACTTTCTGACCCAGATGTTTCGTTTATCTTATTTTGTGTTTTTGTTTATTTATTTATTTTCATTTAAACACATCCAGATGAAACAACTCAAATTTAAATATCAACTGGACCGTTTTCGCTTAAGAGTAGCGAAAATTTTATTTGTGACCACACAAATTACGGTCGGCTCGACTAAACTGGGACATTAAATTTGGATATAATCTGGTTTTGATTACTTGCGACCATAGACCAAATTCAATCAACTTTGACACAACATCAAATTGTCGTGGGATGCGTAACGTTCTGCCCTACAAATTCTTCGACGTCTCAGATGCATATAAAATGCGTCGGCAATATCCGCAACACACGTCGGATATATGCATATTTTTTCCGTTTTGCTCATCGTTTATTAGTCGTTAATGCGCATATTTTCCGACGAAGTTTTTTATGCATAGATTCGACGCATATCCGACGTATTACCAACCGTCGGTTATACGTCGGTTATACGTTTATATTCCGATGCATTTCCGACGAACTTCCGATGATTTTTATACGTATAAAATGCACATTTCCGAGGTTTTCCAACGCATTTCCGACCAAGTGACAATCGGAAAATATGCGTTTTTTAGACGTATAAAAAATGCGTGTGCGCATTGGAAAAAATTGTTTCTAACCTTAAGTGACCTATTGAACCCTTACCTTTCATTCATAATTCACATATTCATACATACACCATAGCATATTAATATACAACATAGCATATTTATATATTGCAACTGAACACTGGTACTTACTCGGGTTTGAACCGGGGATCTCTTGCATCCTAGGCGCGGAACATTCCTCTACTCCACGGCGGCTGGGGCTGCCTCGGCAGTGTAATTAAGTGGTCTAATGTTTCTATTTCGTCCCAAAAAGTTTACCTCTTACATTTTTGTTTTTGTTACTGCTGGCGCTTTTAAATTTAGTTATTTGTATTGTCTTTTCCTCCTTTATGTTTGCTGAAGTATAGTTTATTGAGGCAAATGATAATTTTCAAGTATATTCATAATGCTCCACTATTGATTCTTCATAATGTCCCCCAAAAACGTCAATCGATAAATTTCCGACGTCGAATAAGCATCGGAAAATATGCGTTTTATAGACTATAAAAAATACGTATAATACACGTTGGGAATATCGGCATCTTTTTCCGATGTATTTCCGACGTCGTTTATACATAGGAAAATTTGCGTTTTATAGCCATATAAAATAATACGTATAATATACGATTGCAATATCGACATCTTTTTTCCGATGTATTTCCGACGTCGTTTATACATAGGAAAATATGCATTTTATAGACGTTTAAACAAATACGTATAATACGCGTTGGCAATATCGGCATCTTTTTTCCGACGCATTTTCGATGCATATATGATGTTTCTAAAAATGCGTTTATATTCCGCCGTATATCCGACGTATAAACGATGTTTCAAATCCACTGCCAACGCTGCCGATGCAATTTAGAGATTAACGACGCCATTTATGCGTCGGCAGTTTTGTAGGGTGTAGACGTTTCTTTTATTCGCAACAAAACCCCATTTTCCCAAAACTGTTGTGCCATTAGTAGGGTGAAAACGTTGGTTCTACTGCACTGCAGCAGAACCAACGTTGGTTCTACTGCAGTGCAGTAGAACCAACGTTTGGTTTTGCATTGCAGAACCTATGTTTTGCATTGCAGCAGAACCAACGTTGGTTCTGCTGCAGAATCGGCAGATGGTAGACAGACGGTCAGACGGGCAGACGGACAGACGGTAACTTTTTTTTTTCCATTTCCCACACTCTCATGCATACACACATATACCAACACCATGATAAATTGTTTTGCTTATTTTGTAATAAGTGGCGGCCGCTCTGAAAAGAGCAGCCTGGAGTTGAAACTCCTCACTCTTTTTGCTTCCAGTCTAGTAGAAGACTACTGTTTGTTGTACTGGTCTGGCACATGAGGTCATCTGCTGAGAGTTGAATAAGAAGTGGTCTGTTGTCAAACCACATGTAAAACATCTCAGCGTATATCTGTCTCTCAGCGCGGAGTGGCAGGTCCAGATGAAGGCGCAAAAGAGACATAGTTGATGTCCACATCCTGCTGCTATGACCCGGTCTGGGGACAGCATGCACCCACATCCAATGCAAAATTGGATGTCTTCCTGTAGGAAGTATCGACCCCAGGCCGGGTATTCATCCTCTTCAGTCTTTGATGGAATGTCTTCTCCTAGAACAGCAGATCTGAAGTAGGCCTGCCTGTAACACCCGTCTTCTATGTCTCTGATGCGTTGCCCAATCATAGCCCCTCTATGAAAGTATATCGGAATGCACAGCGCAGCGGCTTTAGCTGGATCCGGCAGCAGATGCAAAAACGACTGTCTCTTAGACGGATAGATTGGTGGTGTTACTTGAACAACCACCTCTTTAATCTCTCTTATTATGCGTGAATCGTCGATCGCGGCTAGAACTTCCATGTCAGCAGGCAGTGGTAAACTGTGGAAAGCTGTGAAGGTAGCACATATATATAGGGTAGAAAACCAAAATGACGTCATTACAAAATGATGTCAAGATGGAAAAAAGTTAACGTCTAACCCCCCCCCCCCCCCAGGACAGACTATGTACCGACCCCCCCCCCCCTCGAAATTGTGATTTTTGCATATTTATCCGTTTCAGACGATTCTGAACATTTTTCATTTTTTCGACCCCCCCCCCCGAAATTGTGATTTTTGCATATTTATCCGTTTCAGACGATTCTGAACATTTTTCATTTTTTCGACCCCCCCCCCCTCGAAATTGTGATTTTTGCATATTTATCCGTTTCAGACGATTCTGAATATTTTTCATTTTTTCGACCCCCCCCCCCGAAATTGTGATTTTTGCATATTTATCCGTTTCAGACGATTCTGAACATTTTTCATTTTTTCGCCCCCCCCCCCCCCGAAATTTTGATTTTTGCATATTTTTCCGTTTCAGACGATTCTGAATATTTTTCATTTTTTCGACCCCCCCCCCCCCCCGAAATTGTGATTTTTGCATATTTTTCCGTTTCAGACGATTCTAAACATTTCTCATTTTTTTTTGGGTCGACCGACCCCCCCCCCCCCTAGGACAGACTATGTACCGACCCCCCCCCCCAGGACAGACTATGTACCGACCCCCCCCCCCCCCCCCAGGAGAACAAACTAAAAAAAATTGTGCTGAATCAGCATGATGAAATCGTTGATTCAGCATGATAAAATCGTATATAAGTGTAGTGTCTCGAGGCTTAGGCATCGTCAGACACACCAGCTATCAACATAGACATGGATGACTTTGAAACAGTTACTTTTGATGATACATTATTATCGTTGGAAGAGATAGATGCGTTCTTTGAAGACGTTGAAACAGCTTTGAAGGAAGCGTTAGTTACTCTGCCAGATGTCGCTACAGTGCAACAAGCAATGCCTCAGGAGGAAGCGTTAAATGCACCATCAGATGTCGCTACAGTGCAACAAGCAATGCCTCAGGAGGAAGCGTTAAATGCACCATCAGATGTCGCTACAGTGCAACAAGCAATGCCTCAGGAGGAAGCGTTAAATGCACCATCAGATGTCGCTACAGTGCAACAAGCAATGTCTCAGGAGGAAGCATTAAATGCACCATCAGATGTCGCTGCAGTGCAGCAAGAAATGCCAGATCCTGAGGGGTCTGACTACCCGTTCTGGGTTGCGAATAGACTTATCAATGGTGACAACTCACAACTAAGTGCAAAGTTAAAAGCACATCTAGCACATTATGAGGAAAACGAAGTGAGTGATGATGATGAGGATTCAGAATTGGACATGTCAAGCGATAATGAGGATTCAGAAGTGGACATGTCAAGCGATGACGGAGAAGACAAACAGCTGAAATCTAAAATTGAATCGAGTAAGACCATACCTGTTACTGAGGAAGATGTTATAATGTTGAAACGGAACTTTCGAGCAGTACTTCCTCTGATTGATTGTAACATTTTATGGTGTTTATGTGAAGAAGGCTTTTTCAACAACCACACGTACATGTATCTAACGGAAGAAGTGAATACCGTCATTCAACTCATCTACATGTTAGAAGGAAACACAGAACATGTTCCGGCGTCAGAGCCAAAGTTCTCCGAAGCTATGACTCAACGTTTCATTCAACTTATTAAAAGTCTTCATGAGGAACTTTTTAAGACTTTATCTCTACCGGCGCCAAAGTCTCTGGATGAGGATCGTGAATTCAAATGTGCAAAGGTCATGTTGCATGGTTTCAAATACCTTGAAGAACGCATTCATGTGTATGATATGATGGCTTACCTCTATGAAAAAGGACATTTCACTATGTCAATGCTGTTTCAATGGATACTAGGGCATCGGACCCCAGGAGACTTTTTAGTGATTGTCATGGTACAATCGCTAACAAACGGTTTACCAACAACCTTTCTCGACGGTTTCAATGACATGACTCCGCGATTTTACAAACATCTCATGAAAACCTACATGTAACATCTGTATAAAAGGAGGTAAAACCATCTACAATGTCAACATTGCTTCTTCATCGATGTGTAGAGACCATGGATGACGTCTTCAAAGTGAATTATGCTGACTATGTGTTTTCAAAGCTTCCTGCTTTTGAATCGGATTGGATGCTGCAAGTGAAGAACTTACATCAGCATTGGGAAGCTGTTGGAAAGACCATTCCAAGAGATCGTTTCATCCGCTCGTTTCTACGTGAATGTGAAGATCTACATTTACCGTTAACTTATGACATTGATTTAGCATTTATCAACGTGAATACAATTTGGGCAGTTGAGCTCATGTTAGATGTGGCTGCAAGAATCATTTTACATTATGATGATGATGTTCCATTGAAGACGAATGTATCAGAGCTTGTCCGATTCAACCATGGACGAGTTGAAGTGAATTCAAAACTTTGCAAGTTCTTTGCTGACTCAGCAGATAGTTGGGTATAAAAGGGAGTGAACTCAGCAGAGTGAAGTCATTTCTCAGCAGACAGTTGGAGGGAGTGGATCATCAGTACATTGTAGCAGCCATGGAGAACAAGACAAGCAACGCAGCGCAGCGCAGCAGCAGCTTTAAAATTAGTGCTAACTTAACCATTACTGTGGAGCATGGAGAATATGGGCCATTTCTACGCATTACACGTGGAGAGAGATGGTGTGCTTATTCACCATCTTTGTGGAAGATTGTATGTCAAAGCTTGGAAAATTTACGTGACATTGGCTTCAAACTATACTTAACGCAAACGAAGTGGCTTGAAGTCATTTCATACTTGGATAAGCGTTATGTGAGTTTTGTGCGAACATCACGGTTTGAAGGGAAAGAATACACACATCACATCAACATGAATGATGGTGAATGGGAGACACTGCTTCAGGAGATGGACAACATCAACTCAGCCCTATCGCCATGTGAGGAATGTCATGTCATAACTCCTATCAAGCTGCGAAAGGATGGTCGGATGAAGGTGTCAAAGCTATCCAAGAAAAGACTGGCTGAAGTTCAGTTGGAGAACATGAATGTGCAAAATCAACTTGGACTTACCTGCGAGTATTGTGGTGCTTGTGGATATGTGGAGGATTATCATTGCCACTGTCACAAGTATAATTGCAAGTTGTGTGAACCAAGCAACTTCTGCGGCAAGTGTGGAGTACTTAAAGTCTGTGAAGCAAAGTAAAAAGCCCACAAGACACTGAAACAAGATGGACGCATGTTTTAAAAATGCTTATATTGACTTGATGATTGCTAAACTTGCTTGCTGTGGCACTCCAGACTATCAACTTTATCATTTGGACGCTTTTTGGGATGTTGTACATCATAGTCTTGATGTGATTGAACTACATTCAAGATTTCTTGGAGAATGTTATAAAATTGGAATAGAAGAAGAACCTGACTTTGACTTTGATGCTGCACTTTATTCTGCTCGCACTGATGTTGAAGTATATTTCACCGTGGTTGACTATTTGAGAGATTGCTGCAAAGAAGAAGAGGAAACCAAGCAGCTTTATCAGGTAAGTTATATAAAACCTTTTTAATCATCTTTGTAACAACATAGTGAATTGTTTCTCAAAGACATAACAATGTTTTTCTTACTAGCAAATTTAGTTTTATGTGAGTGGTTTCAACGTAAACAAAGAAAGAATATGATAGAAGAGGCAGCAAATATATTAAAAGATATTTTATTACAGGAAGAAACCGACATGTCAGAATAAAACAGCAGAAGCAAAGTCAACATGGAGAATCTTGTACTATTCAGCGGTCATAAGGACGTTCTTTCAAATATGTTTCCAACACGACTTGAAAAGTATGGACATGTGTTCAACTCAAGTGAAGCTTTGTATCAATATGAGAAAGCAGTGTTTCATCACCGTTCAGATATTGCTTCAGCCATTGCTTCATGTAGAAATGGATATGAAGCGAAACGTATTGCTAAAGGGATAAAACCATGTCCTTTATGGCATACAGTGAAGAGAAGCAAAATGCAAGATGTTTTACAAGTCAAACTGGATCAGTGTGCATTGTTTCGCAACAAGTTGAAAGAATGTAAAGACAAAACTTTAGTTGAAGCAACGTATGATCATTGGTGGGGAGCTGGTGTGAAACATGTGTCATCTGAATATCCTGGTCAGAATATTATGGGAAAGTTGTTAGAAATGTTGTGTGAGGGTTAGAGACTTTTTCATTTGCTTGCCAACCGTCATGGTGTGCAGACGTGTGGACATGTAAATTTGAAGTATGTTTAACTTGTGCTGCTTTGATTCAAGACTCACAAGACTGCACAATGGCGGACATGACACTGAGACAATATATTGTACAAAAAGCTTATTGTGAAGAAATGTTATCAGCTGTAAAAAAGTTTGCATATTTAGTCTGTCCTGCTTGTCAACATGAAGAGTGTCAAGAACATACTTGTCATTTTGCATCTGTTTATACATATTGGAATGAAGCTAAATATTACATACATTTAGATAAAGTGTTAGAGAATGCAAATCAACGTTGTGAGAAATATGGTGTAGATGCTATTACATTGGATGAACTCAGTCATTGGTTAGTGTTCATTGAAGACCAATGGTCTCCAGTTATTCATACCATTGTATCTATACTTGATTTGTAAATATATGTTAGTTATAAATACATGTTAGTTATAAATACATATTAGTTAAGTTACTATGTTAGTTAAGTGATGATGGTTGAGTTATAAAATAAAAGCTGTTCTGTTGAGAAGGTGGTTTTCATTCGGTGTGATCATGTCGACGTGGAAAGACTACTTGACCAATATTTACTTCAAACCTGGACAGCCTGGAGCATTTGCTGGTCCTTACAAACTGTATCACATCTTAAGAAAACATAATCAAGCAGTCACACAGTCACAAGTGAAGAAATGGCTACAGGATCAAGATGCTTTCAGTTTACTCCAACCTGTCAAATACAGGTTCAAAAGACAACGTGTCATTACACGTGGCATTGATGACATGTGGGATATTGACTTGGCTGATATGGGAAACATAGCTCCCTATAATGATGACATACGCTTTTTACTCATTGTCATTGATGTGTTTTCCAAATATGTCTGGGTACAGCCAATACCTAATAAATCACATACCAGCGTCATACAAGCTTTCCAAAAGATTTTTCATGACACACGACGAAGACCGCGAACTCTAAGGTCTGATAAAGGAACAGAATTTAAAAACAGATGGGTAAAAGCATTTTTGAAGAAAGAAGGCATTCATGCTTATACCACAAAGAATGAAACCAAAGCTAACTTTGCTGAAAGAGTCATTCGTACTCTAAAGGGAATGATGTATCGGTATTTTCTACATAATCAAACTTACCGTTACTTAGACATTCTTCCAGACTTGGTGTACAATTACAACCATAGACCTCATGGTTCTCTTCCTAATAAATATGCTCCAGCCGAGATTCGTAAAGACAATGAATCAAAAGTGTGGAAGTATATGTATGTCGACAAACTGAAATTGAAACCGAAGAAGAAGAAGAAGTACAAATTTAACATTGGTGATCATGTTCGCATTTCTCACATTAAATATATGTTTCAACGCGATTATCACATCAAATGGACGCAAGAAGTCTTCATTGTCACACATCGTTGTAAGAAGCAAGGAATACATTTATATCGTGTGAAAGACTTTTTAGACGAAGATATTGATGGACATTTCTATGAAGAAGAACTGCAGAAAGTGACCAAAGATATTGAATCTATTTATAGAATTGAAAAAGTCTTGAAAACACGTAAAAGACGAGGAGGAGGTGTGAAAGAATTATTTGTCAAGTGGTTAGGTTGGCCAAACAAGTTTAACAGTTGGGTGAAAGAAACAGACATTCAACAATGAAGCATCCATTTACATGTTTAGTCTCTGGACCTACAGGCAGTGGCAAAACGTCTCTGGTGAAGGAAATTCTAGAACAAAAGTTGATTAAACCCTCTCCAAAAAGCATTTTATGGCTCTATGCAGCAGATCAGCCTTTGTACAAGGGAATGAAAGGTGTGGAATTTTACCAAGGCATTCCAGATGACATTGAAGAGCGTTTTAACCCGAAGAAACCAAACTTACTTATCATTGATGACTTAATGACGAAATGTCATAGTGATGAGCGTATGACACGTCTCTTTAGTGTTGGCAGCAGTCATCAAAATCTAAGCATTATCTTTATTGTACATAATTTATTCCATCATGGGAAAGAGATGCGAAATATTAGTTTGAATACACATTATATCATTCTGTTTAAAAATCCGAGAGACAGTCAACAAATTAGTACATTGGCGCGGCAAATGTATCCTGGAAGATCTCAATTTCTCATAGAAGCCTATCAAGATGCTACTAGCAAACCTCATGGTTATTTATTCATTGATTTAAAACCAAAGACAAATGATCAACTACGTATTCGTACGGGCATTTTACCAAAAGATACACATTATGTATATATTGATAAAGCAGTGTATGAACAAGAACCAACTCATTTGACCATTCGCAGTCAAGATGTCTAAACGTATTCGAGCGAACCAGCCGTTTCTTCATTTGCTTGCACGCAGTGGACCTAAACGACGTAAATCCTTGCTACAGCAAGCTACAAAGGAGGAATTAACAAGCTTGTTTGAAATTTGTTTGAATATATTGCAAGGACATTTACCCTTAAGCTCAAAACGGTTTAAGGAATTTAAACGTGAACGTCATACGCTTCGTACTCTAGCAGATAAGAAGATATCCCTTCGACGAAAAAAGAAGTTGATTAATCAGAAAGGAGGATTCATTGGAGTTATTGCTAGATTGGCATTGCCCTTGTTAGCCAAACTACTGCTAAAATGAAACATACGATGAAAATGGTCCTCATTCCTGAATATGAATATAAAATGTTGCTAGAAAAGAAGGGTAAAGATGGTGAAATCAAAACGAAAGTGAATAAACTTTTACGTGGGAAACGAACACGTGAAAAGGCTATAGAAATATCTCAACTTCTTGGCCGTCATTTACGAACAAGTCAGTCTAGGCAGCAAAAGCCCTCATCATCATCATCACCACCTGAAAAGCCAGAAAAGTTATTTTTAAGTCATTTTCAACCTATCTATCATGGAAAAGTAACACAACTTTTAGCAGAACTGAAGAAATATGGTACGACATGGTCAGAGAAGAATGAACTTGTGTTGAAAACGGGCGATATTATAGCAAATTCCAACATGGTTGATTTGATGAAAGAAGCATTGGTGGCGACAAGAAGAAAAGAACGAGCCATACCACCACATGGCTGGCATCCGTTTATCCAGGAAATTGTTGATGCGAATATTCCAAAAACAATGTTTAGTAAAAAGATCACTCGTGACGACATTACAACAGAAATGAAACAACGTCAACATAGACGGTTTCCTGAAGGATGGGAAAATTTTTAACATGGCTGAAAGAGCTATGTTGTTGTTGTGAGGAAGATAAATCAACTATTCCTGTGAAGATCAGATGTACAATTGCTTGTTGTGAAGGAGAAGTCATAGATCATCTAGATCATCATCATGATGTGAAAGACCATTTGCATACTTGGTCGAATGGCGCGCGCTATCGTGAAGTATATAGACAACGTCAACGCACCTATACCATTTAGTTCCCACCATCATGGAGTCGACAAGCTTTTACATCACTTTGCCTAGCAATGCGAGTATGAACTATTATCCCAACAACAAGGCTTCGAATTATCAAATTCATATGCCTCGAACCATCTATCTGAATGGAAAATATGAAGTGGCTTTAGCTGAAATTCAATATCCACATACATGGACAACGATGAGACATGACATGGACTATTCTATTCAGTATCGACAACAACCACTGACAGAGACACTTGACACTATCAATATTCCCTATGGTTATTATAGATCCATACAAGAAATATGTCAGGCAGTGAATGAAGAAGCAACTCATTCTATGAAAGATGATCTTAAAGAAGTTATTCGGATAAAGTATGATAAAATTAGACGACGTGTGTTTCTATTTCTAAATTATGGTTTTGAAGTGTCCTTTTCCGCTGGATTGGCTGAGATTTTAGGATTTATCCCAGAGCAATGGTATACTGAAACATGTACAGCTGAACATAAAGCGGATGTGAAACAGGGATTTTATACACTGTATGTGTATTGTAGCATTTGTGAACCACAAGTTGTTGGTGATTATTATGTGCCGTTACTACGTTCTGTTGGCATACAAGGCCATGATGGTGACATTATCATGAAAACGTACGGCGAACCGCATTATGTTCCTGTAAACACGTCCAAATTTGACGTGATAGAAATGAATATTAAGGACGACACAGGCTATAATGTTCCATTTCAAACTGGAAAGGTGATCTGTAAACTTCATTTTCGACCAAAAGCAATATGAAAGCTTATACACACGATCCGTCTGCATATCGCAACCATTTTCTTCGTCAAGTGGGCGGGGAATTACCAGGATTCAAAGGAGCGCGAATCCAGTATGGCGATGGTATTGGTTCAATACTGGGATCATTGGCTCGCAAAGCTATTCCACTACTTAAGGCTGGGGCTAAGATCGTTGCGCCACATCTTAAGAAGGCTGCAAAGAATGTCGCGAAAGATGTGACGGGTCGAGTAGCAGAACGTGTGTTTGGTGAACAAAAGCGTATGCAACCGACGAAACGTGCCAGAAGACGAAAAACAGCCAGACGGATAACATCAAAATATCGCAAAGATATTTTTTAAAGAAAAAAAAAAATGTCTCTCATTCATAATCATTCGTGTGAATGTAGTCTTTCTCCATTGGAATGGTTTCACGTACCACCAACGCAAACTGCTGTAGAGAAAAGTTATAATGTTGACTATCAACCACTTACAAGCATTAGAGAAGGCGCTCCAATAGAATTCTACATTCCTGCGAGTACAGAAGAATATCTGGATTTAAAGAACAGCAAACTTCATATTGTATGTCGCATTCTAAAGGCTGATGGAACAGCGTGTGGCGCAGATGATAATGTCTCTTACATCAATGATGTGTTTAATGGGTTATGGTCTAATATTGAATTGTTTCTGAATGATCGTTTGGTTTCGCATAGCAACAATACTCATGGTTATACCAGTATTATCTCTCATCTCATCCATGATTCGGAAGAAAGTCTACATTCTGAGCGCTCTATGCGTCTCATGTATAAGGATACTGCTGGGTCAATGAATAGCTATGAGGTGAAAAGACCTAATCATGAACAATATGTATCCGGGTTTCATGTCAATGCCGACGGCGGTGACTTGGCTGAGCAAGGCAACAATGGCTTACATCATCGTTATTTGCATACACGTCTTAGCCGTGATGTTATGCTTACTGGCGGTTTAAGGATAGATTTGTTTGAGCAGGATCGTTATCTTCCGAATGGTATCAGTTTGAAATTGCGTTTCCATAGACAAAAAGATGACTATGTATTGATGGCTGCAGATAATACCTATAAGGTAGAAGTGAAAGAGGCATTTTTAACCATTCGCAAAGTGAGGGTGAGTCCAGGTATTCAGTTAGGACATACAGATGCATTGATGAAAAGTCCTGCCAAGATCATCATCACTAGAAAAGAATGTAAAGTCTTGGCTATTCCAGCAGGATTTCAGTCTTTTGTGAAAGATAACATCTTTTTGGGTCAATTACCAAATCGTATTGTCATTGGTCTGGTTCATAATGAAGCTTTTGGTGGATCAGTATTGAGGAATCCATATGATTTCAAACATTTTAATCTGGACTATATGCAACTCTACACGGATGGTGAACCAGTTCTATCCAAACCTCTCAAGCTTGACATTACACAGAACAAATACCTGGACGCTTTTGAAACGCTTTACAAATCGTTTGATCGGTTGAATGGTGAGAAAAGTTCCATTATAAAACGGGAAGATTGGCCTAGAGGTTATGCTTTATTTTCGTTTGACTTAACACCGGATTATGATGGCGATGATCATTTCCCCCTGATCAAGCATGGGAATTTGCGGCTAGAAATGAACTTTGCTACGGCTTTGCAACATACCATCAATGTCATTGTCTATGCTGAATTTGACAACATTATTGAGATCAGTGCAAATCGCAGCATCCAATTCGACTACCAGTCATGAACACGAAGCAGATTGATGCTATATTGAGTCATGATGTCATGACCAAAGACTTGTTTCAAGGCGTGTTTGCCATGGACCAGTTACCGTCTTTACAACGCGGCGCCTATGTGATCAACACAGACGATCAAGATGAACCAGGAGAACATTGGGTGGCAGTGTATTATGACAAAGACCCTGCAGAATATTTTGACTCTTATGGACTGTTCCCTCTCGATGATCGTTTAGATATGTTTTTAAGAAATGACTATATGTATAATTCTATATCATTACAAACGCCAATATCATCGTCATGTGGTTTTTATTGTGTCTATTATATATTACATAGAGCTCGAGGTCAGAGTATGTTTGATATTGTGAATATATTAAAAAGAAAGGATGGTGATTTTATTGTAAAGGATTTTGTATATAGACATTATAAACCATTGTTTTATTAATGTTGTTGTTGTTATATTAGTTAAGTTGTTGTTGTTGTTGTTATATTAGTTAAGTTGTTGTTGTTGTTATATTAGTTAAGTTGTTGTTGTTGTTGTTATATTAGTTAAGTTGTTGTTGTTGTTATATTAGTTAAGTTGTTGTTGTTGTTGTTATATTAGTTAAGTTGTTGTTGTTGTTATATTAGTTAAGTTGTTGTTGTTGTTAAATAAAACAAATCAAGTTTCAAACAACTGTCTTGTTTATTGTGTTGTACATACGTTTATTTACAAATTCTTAACTACAAACACTATTTACAAAGTTTACAAACACTATTTACAAAGTTTATAAACACTATTTACAAACTCTTAACTACAAACGCTATTTACACTATTTACAAATTCTTAACTACAAATTCTATTTACACTATTTACAAACTTTTATTTACACTATTTACACTATTTACAAAATTCTTAACTACAAACTCTTAACTACAAAGTCTATTTACAAACACATTCATTTTTCAATACATTCATCAATGAATACCATTCATTAGAATCTAAATTGATATAGGTATCATAGACATTACATTCATGTTTGTAAATGCTATGAAAGCTCACATAATACACATCACCAAACTTTATCACTTTAACAGTTACATGTTCAGACAGTTTCAGTTCATATCCTTCTTCTAAGTCAATGTCCATCACACGCATAGGTTGTGTCAGCTCAATGGATTTGATGCCTCGTGTAAGCCATATTTCTGTTTCTTTGAATTCAAGCGTTAGGTTCTTTCCAATCCAATGCTTGTAACAACGCGTTCCATTCCACTGTGTTGAGGGTGATGTAGTCATAGTTTTCTGTAAGCTCGTCATATTGGCGAAATTGTATAAACACGTCTAAGCAGTTCTCAGTCACACGCACTTCTAATTCATTTGAGACTGTCAGGAGAAAGCCAGGTATCCTGAACTTCTCTAGATGGTCTTTCAACACGGATTGGTCATCAAGTGATAGGACGAGATACTGTCCAAAATGTCTTAGCACAATGTCATCATATTCGTTTCTCAGATATGAGAACCCATGCGTAATTGGTTTATATTCCGTTAAAAAGTCTTCCATCTCGTCCAGCAGTCAGATGAACTATGAGCTGTCTCCTTGTCTGCAAAGACGTTTTTTTTTTTTTTTTTTTTTTTTTTTTTTTTATGCTCGCAAGATGGTGAAGAGTGGATGTTGTATCACTTCTAGGAATCGTAAGACTGCGCGCCAGTTCTTGATATCAAAGATGATTAAATCTGTATATGGTGTATCTGGCACAACTCCCTTATAATCCTCTGGATAATCCTGTAAAAGATTTCTACAGATTTCTACACGTATGTTAGAATCATATTCAGCCACTGTCACTTCCACTTTATTTTCAAGTCTACGTTTAAACCCATGTTCAAGTGGTATGTTTTTAAAGTCTTTCCACACTTCAGGTTTAAACCGATGATAACTTGTCTTAGAATCTAGTATCACTTCATTCCTCTCATTGACAGTAAGGTAAACACCACCGTTCAGCATGAGTGCATTCATGATTGTTACCTTATTATGACTTGTCGCCTTGTCTGCGAAGCCTTTTATCCACTTCTTTCACCTGCTTCTTCATCATTTTCCATTCAGGTATTGTCAGCAAAATTCCCTTTTTTGTTGGGCGGTTTTTTCCAGTCCCCTCATCTCTGAGGTATTTGCGAATGTTTACCACACCTTCATTACTTTGTTTCATAATCTTGATATACTTTCCATTGCCTAGAGAAAGCATTCCATCCCACGACTGTGGTGTTGGTACCGTCGTCTCCACTTTTAATTTCTTGATGGTATTGTCAGGATGTTTCACAGTCATGTCTTTGACTGTATCAGCAAGAGTATCCATATCCGTTGTTGCAGATCTTTTCCGATTCATGTTGACGCTTCAGTGTTCACACCTCAACTAACTCTAAAGTTGAAGTGTCTCCCCCTTATATACTGTAATGCCCATGCGCCAAAGTGGAATAGCCATCACTCATCACATATCGCTTGTCATCAAAGGGAGAGAGAGCTACTTTCCTCAACTTCTCCGAGAAAATCTGATGGTCATGACTTCGAATGATGTGTCCTGTGGTCATCGTTTGCGTTTGGTTGAACAAACTGTCTTTATACTGCTGATGTTTCATCCGTCTTTGACATGCGCGAGTGATACCTTTGGCCGTACGTTTTTCTTTCCCACCATACATCATACTATACATTTTCGGTCGAAGTCCAACAAACTCTTCAATGGGAATGCCCGCCGTCTCATCATTCATTTTCCCAAGCACTTTCTTGTTCACGTTGGAATGTAGGAAATGATCTGGGGGATAGTCACTTGTGTCGAACAAGTCGGCATCTTCCTGCATGTCTTTGTAGATATCGTCCGTTTCTATGTCATAACATAAACTGTCGGTGTCGCTGAACAAGAGCTTGGCGTTGGGATACTTGGTCATGATGTAGTTGTAATGAAAGTGGAACATGAGCACCTTGCTGAGGTCGAGAATGGTGAACCCAACTTGAATGGGTTTATCCAGAAGCAGATCCACTTTGCGCAAATGTACCGCGGTTAAATCTTCGTTGAAAATTCTAAATTTGTGGAAGGAAGGTTTGACCACAAGTTTCTTGAACCGCTTTTCCTGGTGAACAAGTTCCACATTCATGCGCTTTCTTACATTTTCCATGGTTTTGCCAAACACAGAGTTGTTCATCAATTTGAAGAAGTCTTTCTCAAACGGGTTCTTAGCCAACTTTCTCTTTTCTGTGTTCAAGGAGATGTATTTTGCCAACCATTTGCTCTGTGCAAACATAATGGCACGATGCACCTTCGTGACTTTCAATCCCAGTGAGACATATTGCTGTAAATTTCTATAATGAAGTACATATTTCTTCTTGTCACATAAGTTGGGAATGAGCTTTTCACTAGGTTTGCCTTTCATGTTTAGATCTTTCCGTAGCTTCTGACTATGTTCTGACAATTCTCCCACCTTCACACATTTCCGTTCTGGAGCCACTGGATAGTGATTATGACGATTATGAATGGATTGTGAGTATTCCAAATCCACTTCTAAAATGTAGCCAATCTCATCATCTTCATCCACATCCATAAAGTCAATGGATTCTGGCTCGCTCACCCACATAAATCCACTTTCCGGCATGCTTTGCGACATAGCCCAGCCATACAAGTTGTTTGCATCCAGGTAAGTCAAGTAGTTGGTTGGTTTCGTGGGATCGTAATCTGGTATGTAGGGGTTATTTGCTTTCGCATACTTGTGTGTGATGACAGATATTCCTCCACGCAAACCTTGTTCAACCATTTGGTACATGTCAATGTCGTTGATCAATTCCAATTTCACCTTTGTCGCTTTCAACATGGCATCCCACGACAGTCCTGGCGCTGTATAGTAGTGAGCAGGATCCAATTCATACGTGTTGAGACATACGTGACGAAAGTTTTCAAACACGTCAGCCAGCAGCAACACATCTGATTTCAGGTACAAGTCATGGTATTCGCCAAATGTAGTACACTGGAATGTCTCCCACACCTTCTGCGCATGCGCATAATCCTCATCGCTAATGCCTTCTTCACTAAGTAGACTGTAAAACTTGTCCTTGGACGGCAGTTGTGTTTCAGCAAACTTGGATGGCTCATCCACGTAATCATAAGGGTACACTCCCTTTCTCAACAGTAAATCTTGTTGGTCACTATTGTGAATGTGTGACGTCATGTGATAAAAGTTGTCTTTCCCTTCTGCCGCCAGGTTGGATACTAACTTCTGTAGAGAAGTACTCATGAACTGAAAGCTGTCTGTAAATTTCAGATTACTCATGGTGAATGCAATATATTTCTCAACGGTGTTGGGAATGACTGTAATCCTTTCGTTTTTGAACTTTCCAATTTCTTCCATGATTAAATGGCTGTCATAGCCTCGTAAATTGTGGAAAAACACAGGAATGATGAAAGAATCTTCAACATCCTGCTGATCTTTTCGAAATCGGAATTGCAAATTGCATTCACTATGTGCAGCTCCGCGGTATTTGCCATTGATATGGTCATGATCTCTCACATGATCTGCTCCTAGAGGCTCATGACAAATGTAGCAATCTGTGGCGTTCTTATAATGCTCTTCATCTTCATGAGTCATGACTATTTTCTTTGGCTGTAGCAAGCCATGCACAATACGATCACGTTCATTCACCATATGGTCTAAAAAGACTTTCACAGCATTGTCTCCTCGATATACGACTGGCGCACGTGTATCATACTGGCTCACAACCACATAGGCAAAGCTGTTTGGACGATGATGTTGATACTTGTCTCCTTCATGCTTTTTCGTGAAGCATTCAAAGTCTGCATAAATGACAAACGGCGCTCGCTGTTGTTTGGCTATATTCTTGAACTTGATGAAGGGTTCCTTGGGGAATGATAAACGTTGTGCGCCATGCTTGCCACACACTTCACGATGCTTGTCTAAAAGATCTTGTCGCATAAACCCATGAAGACAGTTGAAACAATGAAATATTGCATTCTGACGCTTTGTTCGATAAGCCATCAGTCTGCTGAAATTCTTGATGAGACAGTAATGTCTTGTCTTGTCATCGCTAATCAAAAGCAAGTTAATTTCTCTGACGCTGTTGACGCTGGTGTTTCGACTGAGTTGTATGGGAACAACGACATCATGTTCATATCCAAACACGTTAATGGACACATCATTCTCCTTTTCAAACTTTGGAATGTCTGTAATCGGTGTTGGAAATGTCATGCCTTCCACCTTCAATTCGTTCTCAAATGCTTTGTATTGATGTACACGCTCTGGGTTTACATTTGTTGAAGGGTGAAGGTGAGCCAATACAGACCATAAGAAACATTTGTTGTCTTTACTTTCTTCGGTAGTGGGATAAAACTGCTTGCTTCCAGTGGCGCTGACGTAGCTGTATGCACTTCAATGAATAATATGTTATCCAACACCCAGCCAGAGCCTTGTCGCTCATGTTCATCAAACCTGGTAAACAATTCTTTATAGGCTTCTGGCAAGTCCTTCTCAATATCTGTTGGATTGTATGCTGCATACGTTGGACTACTGATGAAGGCATTATCCACTTGTTCTACCATCACGCCTTCAACATTTGGTGTCATTTTCTTGAAGCGTGCATGTACCACAATGTACCATTTCATGCCACGGTTTAACGTTTCGAACAAATGTCTCTTGATTCTATTCTCTTGTTGTCGCATTTCGAGTAACAAATCTGATCCATCTTCAGGCTCAAACCGTCTTTCCTGCGCGTTTTCACCAAGACTCACTCTTCTCCCTCTGCCTACTTGTCCTGTCTCTTTCTTTCTTTGTTCTTCATGAGGTATGCATACATGTGTCTCAAACGCATCCAAAGATGAAAATATCTTGATGCATTTACAGCAGAGGACTGGATCAGGTCTGTCAACACCATCTTGTAACGTCTTTTGTCTCTTGGCTTGAATCTGCTCAACAAGCTCATCATGAGCACGTTTCATCCTAGTTTTCTTGCATGTATGTGCCACGAACAATTCCAGAGATGGAAATGTCACATCACAATCATGACAGTAGACTGATGTCATCGTTGTTGTTTCTTCAACTGCTAGAACTGAAATGAAGTAAAATATACGTTTCACTCTTCCTTTTATACCACTTCAATGGTGTGTTGACTCAGCAGAATGTATCACTAGTTGACTAGTTGACATGTTTCACTCATGCTTTTATGTTACTTCCATGTAATCAAAATATGGTGTGTAACTTTTCAAACTTGTTGAAAAATGTTAAAATTGCTGACTCAGCAGAATTTTACTTGTGTATATGAATGTCTCACTTACAGTTGTGAAGTTGTACAGCTGCACTGCTGCACAACAGAGACATCTAGCGGTGAAGTTAACTGACGGTGAAGTCAAATGGTCTACCAAATGGTATTCATCCGCCAACTAGACCTGAAATGTGATAAAATGTATTCTCTCTCACACACACACACAGACAGACATGTTTTGCTTCATTTCATAATATAGCATGGCCCTTAAAAGGGCCGAAAGATGTTAGTACTTCTTCACCAGCAAGTGGGATTTCCACAATCACACTGGTATCTGTAAAACTGCTCCATGGAGAAAGGCCTTCTCGAGCACTTGAACGGATGAAAATTGTAATAGCCGAAGTTTTTCAGCGTCGCACCGCACCACCAGCAGTCCGTGCATGGCTCCGGTCCTGACAATCTTGCAGTAAACTTATACCAGAGCAATCCACCACAGGTTTTGCAGCAGTAATGCCGTGGTGCGTTGTGGTGTACTGGGCAGTTGTGTGGTTGACCTGGGTACTCCAACCACACCCAACACTTATAACATTCTGTCGTTAGTGTCACTACCCTGCCGTCTCGCATCACTTTCTTACTTGTCGTAGTAGCTGGTGTGTTGTCCATGATGTGTCTAATGATGTCTGACGGTGTCTGAGCCTTGAGACACTACACTTATATACGATTTTATCATGCTGAATCAACGATTTTATTACGATGATTCAGCACAATTTTTTTTTTTTCGCTCGCCGGGGGGGGGGGTCGGTACATAGTATGTTTATAGGGGGGGGGGGGTCGGTACATAGTATGTTCATGGGGGGGGGGTCGGTACATAGTATGTTCATGGGGGGGGGTCGGTACATAGTATATTCAAGGGGGGGGGGGGGTCGGTACATAGTATGTTCATGGGGGGGGGTCGGTACATAGTATGTTCAGGGGGGGGGGTCGGTACATAGTATATTCATTGGGGGGGGGGGTTCGTCATTTTTTTTTTTTTTTTTTTTGCAATGTGACATCATTTTGCAATGATGTCATTTTACTATATATATATATATAGGTGTGCTCTCTTCACAACTTCCACAGAATACCATCATGGAGTGCTGTTTCGCTTTAGAGAATTCGTTAGTTATCCGAGACATTACAAAGGTGGATTTAATGTACCACCCTACAGCGCATGAACCGGTGCGAGAATTCTTCTTGCAGCTGTTTCCAGATCCGGCTCGTGCTGTCACCATCGCTATGCCAGTTCTACTCAACAGGGATGTTATGATTGGGAAGCGGCTTAGTGATATTGAACAGGGCAGATACCAAGAGGCGTACATCAGATCAGTCGTCCTGGGGGAAGCAACGCCATCCCATTTAGAAGAGGAGGAATACCCGGCCTGGGCTGGATACTTTATGCTTCAACACATCAATCTATGTCGCGGGTGTGGCTGTCTGATAGGTGCAGACAAGGTTATTGCTGCCGCTTGCGGTCATCAAGCATGTATATCTTGTTCTGTCGCGCGTGCCTATCAGGCAGCCTTACGGCATGAGTATCTCCTCAAGTGTTTATGCTGTGGGACAAAGACGAATCACTTCATATTTAATGGTCAGCAGATGACTCAGTGTGGTAGGCGATACCAAAATGTTATCACCTTTTGCTGAACAACACTAACAGTGAGGAGTTTCAACTCCAGGCTGCTCTTTTCAGAGCGGCCGCCACTTATTACAAAATAAGCAAAACAATTTATCATGGTGTTGGTATATGTGTGTATGCATGAGAGTGTGGGAAATGGAAAAAAAAAAAAAAGTTACCGTCTGTCCGTCTGCCCGTCTGACCGTCTGTCTACCATCTGCCGATTCTGCAGCAGAACCAACGTTGGTTCTGCTGCAATGCAAAACATAGGTTCTGCAATGCAAAACCAAACGTTGGTTCTACTGCAGTGCAGTAGAACCAACGTTTTCACCCTACTGTTTATACTTAATAGATGGATCTTTCTAGAGACCAGCTGTTTATAACAACCTGCCTTCCCACTTCTCCTCTCCCCCCCCCTCCCCCTTCCCACTTCTCCTCTCCCTCCCCCTCCCCCTTCCCACTTCTCCTCTCCCTCATCCTTCCCCTTCGCACTTCTCCTCTCATCCCCTTCCCTTCCCACTTCTCCTCTCCCTCATCCCCCCTTCCCACTTCTCCTCTCCTTCATCCTCCCTTCCCACTGCTCCTCTCCCTCATCCCCCCTTCCCACTTCCCCTCTCCCTCGTCCTCCCCTTATCACTATTCCTCTCCCTCATCCCCCTCCCCACTTCTCCTCTCCCTCTCCCCTTCCCACTTCCCCTCTCCCTCATCCTTCCCTTCCCACTTCTCCTCTCCCTCTCCCCTTCCCACTTCTCCTCTCCCTCATCCCTCCTCCCCACTTCTCCTCTCCGTCTCACCTTCCCACTTCTCCTCTCCCTCATCCTCCCTTCCCACTTCTCCTCTCCCTCATCCCCCTCCCCACTTCTCCTCTCCCTCTCCCCTTCCCACTTCTCCTCTCCCTCATCCTCCCTTCCCACTTCTCCTCTCCCTCATCCCCCTCCCCACTTCTCCTCTCCCTCTCCCCTTCCCACTTCCCCTCTCCCTCATCCTCCCCTTGTCACTTCTCCTCTCCCTCATCCTCCCCTTCCCACTTTTCTTCTCCCTCACCCTACCCTTCCCACTCCTCCCCTCCTCCCCTCCCCTTCCCACTTCTCATCTCCCTCATCCTCCCCTTCCCACTTCTCCTCTCCCTCATCCTCCCCTTCCCACTTTTCTTCTCCGTCACCCTACCCTTCCCACTCCTCCCCTCCTCCCCTCCCCTTCCCACTTCTCATCTCCCTCATCCTCCCATTCCCACTTCTTCTTTCCCCTCTCCCCTCCCACTTCTCCTGTCCCTCATCCTCCCCTCCTGATTTCTCCTCTCCCTCATCCTTCCCTTCCCATTTCTCCTCTCCTTCATCCTCCTCTTCCCACTTCTCCTCTCCCTCATCCTCCCCTCCCACTTCTCCTCTCCCTCATCCTCCCCTTCGCCACATCTCCTCTCCCTATCTTCCACTTCCACTTCCTCTCCCTGTCACTAACCCTCCCCTCCCCAATTCTTCTCTCCCTCTCCCTCTCCCTCTCCCTCACCCTCCATCTTCCCCTCCCCTCTTCCACCCCCGTTCCCACAGTTCCTCTCCCTCATCCTCCCCAGCAAACATTAAGACGTCAGAATGACATCGGGTTGACGTCGTGACCCGACGTTTCCGACGTCGGACTGACGTGCCGGTTTTGGTTGTATATGAAATGGAACCGACGTCGGTTTTTCAACGTCAGAATGACGTCGGGTTCCGACCTGAATCCGACGTCGGAATTAAGTCGGTTTTAGGTTGTAATGAAATTGGAACCGACGTCGGAATCCGACCTGAAACTGATTAGAGTTATATAATTAATAGATAATTAATTATTCAACTGCTGTTGTGAAATACATACGAAAGCATTTTCCATGTAAATTTTTACAATCTAGGAAGAAAAATACCGACGCGCCATCAAAATTCTAAAATTTTCATGTAAAAATTACGTTTTTTCTTCCTCTTTTTCAAAATGACTTCCATTTCCGGTGAGCGATAATAATGTTCATCGCTTTTTGGTCGTTTTTGCAACGTCGGAATGACGTCAGAAAACCGACGTCACCTCGACATCGGAATAAAGTCGGGTTTTAGGGTAATAGGTCAGAATATGGTTGTGAAGTCGTCGTGACCAAAATACAACCTTTTTTCAACCAAAAAAGACGTCGGTTGTTTGCTGGGTCCCCTTCTCACTTCGACTCTCCCCCACCTTACCCCTTCCCCCGGGATAGGGGACATTCAACTACATAATGGTTTTTAACAATGCACGGATACCCTTGTGGCTGCAGTCATAGAACGAAAACTTTACAAACATACAGTTCAGTATTGAAACAACTCCCCCTCCTCTCCCCTTTTTGCCCAAAAAATGCAGAATACTAAATGATGACTACCTTCTCTTTTTCCGCTGAAGACGGAACTGCGCGGACCGCGCGTGGCACTAGTTTTTACACTGTACAAGCATAATAACGCGCATGTGGCCAAGTGGCACCATCTCCCCCCTTCCCCCTCCCCCCTCCCCCAAATGTAACGAATTTCTTCTTACCTGTGTAATAGCCGCTTTACCGCCTCCACTGCCGATAGAATCATACGCCATCTGTACACTCATGTGCATATTCCTATAAGCCTCGAAATATAGTCCCCACGACTTGTACACATTGGCGGGAAAAGAAGCCCCTGCACCGTGTATAGATACATCGGCGGCAAAAAGTAGTTCCGTGGCGCAGATGATTGAGAGAAGAACCATGCAAATCATATGATGTAATTCCATATTCCTCAAAAAGTAAACAAAAGCACGTGACAAAACGTGCGGCTCTACATTACATCACCACCAAAATATATGTTAAAAAAAAAAACAATTTCCCGGTATTCAGGCAGACGAATCGTGCAGTGATTTAGAAAGTTCCGTAGAGTGGAAAAATTCACTTGAAAAGAATCGCAGTGTTTCCCTTTCTGTGGCCAAAAAGTTTGACAACGTTTTAGCAGCTAGTGACCAGCAGGTCTTTTAATTCACTGATTCCCAATTTGATAATGTAAATAAAACAATGTAAAATCCATCTAGCTGTATTCCATTCGGTTTATATATTTTTTTAATTGTTGAAATAAACGTAGTGTACTAATATCGCTGGCGCAAAAACAATCTAATTTCGGTGAGCCAACTGAGTTTGCCTTGAGCACTGTGTAGGTTTATACCATCACGGTCTGATGACGTATGCGATTTGATTGACCAATCAGAAGCGCCGTTACCTGCCACTTCTTCTCATTTTATTTGTGACAAAAAAGAGCATAGCTGCCGAGAGTAGTGATCGGGAGATGTGACAACCCTCGCTCTCTGGCTATTGTTGCTCTCTCTCTCTCTCTCTCTCTCTCTCTCTCTCTCTCTCTCTCTCTCTCTCTCTCTCTCTCTCTCTCTCTCTCTCTGTCTCTTTCTCTCTCTGTCTCTCTCTGTCTCTCTCTCTTTCTCTCTCTCTCTCTGTCTTTCTATCCCTATCTCTCTCTCTCTCTCTCTGTCTCTCTCTCTGTGTCTCTCTCTGTCTCTCTTTCTCTCTCTGTGTCTCTCTCTCTGTCTCTCTGTCTCTCTCCCTCTCTCTCTCTCTCATTCTCTCTCTCTCTCTCTGTATATATATATATATATATATATATATATATATATATATGTGTGTGTGTGTGTGCGTATGTGTGTGTGTGTGTGTGTGTTTGTGTGTGTGTGTGTGTGACAATTATACTGCATCTTCGTAGACGCTATCTCGATAATAGGGATAATTGATCTGGTCAGAATGGACCGTATCCTGCCTTTTGAAACGAGTGCACGATTCGGAAACATGTGAACGGGCAAGTCGTAATAAAAGAAAAGAAAAGAAAGACCCTATTGCTATACCCTTTCACGACTTGCCTACAGTCAAAACAACATGCTATTGCATTGTAACAAGACTTCCTTACTCAAGCTATACCCAGAGAACAGCACAGAAAAGAATAGTACCATTTGATACCTCCTCAAACTGTACTCGAGTCCTTCGTTCGTCAAGAACAATTCTGTTGACACAGAATAATGAATTAGGTCATGTTCACACGGACATAGCAATAGGGAGGGGGGAGAATTGTTTACATGTAAAATGTGAGATTTACACAGCTTTAAACAGGCAGCGTTCGCATCGTCAAACTCGTGAAACTCGAACCGATGCAATGAATACCATTTCGTGATTACAGACGTTGCCAATGAAATGATTTTTTTTTTCGATCTAACGCAATTTAAAAACGTTATGATATTAGTGTTAGTTTTGTTTCCGTATTACGTGCAGCGAAGTGAAACTGTTTTCTCTTAGTTATAAACCCAATGTCACTCTATCACACTCGACACGAAGTTAACTGTGCAGTTGACTGATTTTGTTAACTGCTCCCTTGGTAACCCAGAACATTTGAAAGCAAATTAAAAAAATTGCTTTGCTTAACAAACAAAAATGTACCTAAAATTGTGCACATGATACAGCTAGATCAACTGATTTTCGCTTCTAGAACAGTTAACTGCACAGTTAACTTTTGTGAATGCCTGGACTAGGGACCTCGTGATTTTGAATCTACTAAAGGGCATGTATTTATGGTTCAAGTAAAGTCTATGCGGAAAAAGTCAGCCCTGGTTACGATTTTCCGTTTTTGTTTTTTGTTTTTTTTTATGTTTTTGTTTTTTTTTGCTTTTTTTTTAGCCTAGTTGGCTTTTCAGCCAACAGGGCCATACAGATGGGAGCAAGTGTCGTCCGTCTAGCCGTCCGTCTGTCTGTCCATCCCGCGACGGAATGTTTTGTTTTTACTTTTTATCCGATTCTTACCAAATTTTAAACACGAGTTCTTAACACTCTACTGCATTAGGATTTTTTATATTTTTTTTTTATTTTTTTTTTATTTTTTTATTTTTTTTTTTTTTGGTTTAAACCATTTGTGTAGTTTTTTGCCAATTTGGGCAAAGTACGAAAAAAGCCTATCTAGTCCCTCATTTTTCACCGGAAGATTCCGAAACTTTTTATTAAGAAACTAGAAATAAGGGGTCAAAAAAGTACTTTTTTCGATTTTTGAGCTTCGACTTATTTTCGAATCTTTTCAATTTCACAGTTTCCAACTTTTAAAAATTTGCAAATTTCCAGTTTTTTTTTAAAAGCAGTTTAACTGGAATATTGTTTTTTATTTTTTATCCGATTCTTACCAAATTTTAAACACCTCCCAACCCAATCTTAACCCTCTACTGCCTTAGGAAATTTATTTACTTATTTATTTTTGTTTTAAACCATTTGTGCCGATTTTATGGCCAATTTGGGCAAAATATGAAAAAACCTATCTAGTCTCTCATTTTTCATAGAAAGATTCCGAAAATTTCTGTGAAGAAATTAGAGCCAGGGGTAAAAAAAGACCTTTTTTATTTTTGAATTTCCGCTTATTTTTTAAACTACTGAGCTTCAAAGTTTGCGATTTTTAAAAATTTGCAAATTTTCATTTTTTTTTCAAAAAAAAGCAAAGTTCCAATTTGCACAGGGGCACAATATGCTACATGCAAGTACTTCTGTTTGGACTTGCATGATTTCAGTAATTTTGTTGTCAGTTGGTCAGTTCTATGATATTTGTCAAGTGGGCGATAATGCAAGAAAGTTATAATTCACTTTAAAAGTGCAGGAATCAATTCTATGACCCGAAAATATGATAAATATGATATTTTCGGGTGGGCGATAATAGGGAATATTGGGCGACAATGCAAGAAAGCTGTAATTTTTGCTATCAAAGTGCATGAATCAATTTCTATGACCCGAAAATATGATAAATGTGATATTTTCGGGTGGGGAATGAATCCTGTGACCAGGACATATGAGAAATATGACATTTTTCTTGTAGACGATAATAGGGAACATTGGGCGATAACAGGGAATATAGTGCAAAACATTCCTTTTGGTAATGTAACCGCTTTGAATATTAGTTATGGATGTCTCCGATCATTTTTAAGTGGGCGATAATGCAAGAAAGTTGTAATTTGTGCAGAAGTGTAGAAATTAATTTTCTGACCCTAAAATGTGATATTTTTCGGGTGGGCGATAAGATGGTATCATTCATAGACGCTGAATACTGGCAACCACAGAATTTCAAAGGTCAAGGAAACACTGCCAATATCAAAGATAAAAACCTCTCAAACTCTTAACGTTGCACATGTTTGTGTCATAGTTACTTTACCAAATGTTGTGATGCTATGGTGAGTAATAATGGTGAGTACTATCTCGGACAAAACTTCAAGGTGAAAATGACTGAAACACGATCCCGCCAATAGCCTCTTTTTCCTTCTCCCAGCGCCAATTAGAATTAATTAGGGTCCACATATTTTTGACGAAACTTCCTCTTTTGAGTTTCCCAGAGCATTTGGAGTACGCCTCTCAGCGTAGACTCTCCAGGGTCGGGATATTCCTCACTTGATCATCTATTGATTTTTAACTAAGCGCTGGACTATTACCACCCTGGATAGGATGTTCCAAAAGCTGTATCTACGTTTAAATAATCGTTTGCAACTATAGGCTCGAAACAAGCGCATATAAGAAAGGAAGTTATTTTAATTTTGGAATTCCACTTCTGTTTGATTTTAAAAACAAATAGGAGAAAAATTCCTGTTTTCACATATATGTTTTTATTTGACAAATATCGTACCGTGTACTGGAGAGGGTGTCCCAAAGTTGCATCCACATTTAAATACTCCCTTGAAACAAGGCCCAAGATAAGTAATAAAATTTAAATTTTTACATTTGACTTATGTTTGAATTTAATAAGCAACACTCACTTCCAAACAGACCCCTGGAGCCCACAATAACCGTGTCTGTAGCCAGACTGTGAGAAAAATGGTTCGCCGCTAGTATTGAGGATTGCTGTTAACCCCGGCCAGAAGGCACGCACGACTTCAATGCGTTTAATGCACATCTGGACACAGAGACAATGGAATCAATACCCTTTTGCTGTTCAATCGCAGTTTGACATGGCGCCGAACGAACGAGCGCTTTAGCGACGCCTGCGTTCACGGAAGAGTTCGATGGGGCAGTAACAGTCTGGCTGTATAGTGAGGCATATCGTTTGCTCATCGCACCGAAATCCATTTGGTTAACGGCATTCTTAACGCTGAACGGTATTGAGAACAAATTTTGGAGCCATTGGCGGCCCGAGTTAAGCATCATAATGGTTTAATTCCACAGCAGGACAACGCACGTCCTCATTCCATGAGATATATGCAGAAATATCTTCAAGCGCAAAACGTCGAAGTCTTGCCGTGGAAGGCTTTTTCGCCGGCTCTTTTGCCGATCGAACACGCGTGGAATATGCTTGGAAAAGCTGTACGTGAGCCCAACATCCCATTTGAGACATTTCCAGAGCTTACACGAGCGCTGGTGTGGACAGAAGGCTCAGGATACCGGAACGTCACAAGGAACAGTCACCGGAACGCTCAGGTGATGATCAATAATTTATCATCTTCAGCAACGCCGCTAACAAGAGACGGGTTCCGAAAGAGTCGGGCCACAACCTGGATAACAAAGGATAACAATGCACGACCGAACAAATATAAACGATGCATATTCGCAATCGCTACCGGTCTGCAGTGGAAACAGAATTAATGGCACCACGTAAACGTTACAACCGTATCAGTAGACAAACCGTACTAAAGCGGCTGCACGAGCGTGGAATAATTCATTGACGAGCCTACACCAGACCAGTGTTACACCAACGGCGACGACATGTTTGACATGACTGGCGGACCACGCAGGAAAACCGAAGGACATTGACGTCATGGCGTCACGCAGTGTTTAGCGACGAGTTGCAGTTTCGCTGTTTGAAATGACACCCGCCATACAGATAGAGATTCCGGCGAGAATGATTCTTACCAGCTTGTGTTCGTGAACTCCGTTGATCTAGTGGTGGCAGTACTACTATTCATCGATGGCAACTTGAATACAAGGCGCTGTTCATCATTATAATCATAACAATTATTCATAGTCATCAACATCATCACTATCATCACTATCATTACTATTCTGATCTAATTTGCTTATAACGAGTGCGTAAACTAAGGTTTTTGCAATATCCGCGTCGATAAATCGACGGATGTTCTTTATCCACGATATATAGAAGAAACAAGTTTTTACACACGCTACTTATTTGATCGTTATACATTTCGGCGCCGATGACAACACCGAGGTTTTTTGCTTTCCTTGCCCGTTTATTAATTTCTCTTACTGGATAGAACAAGAAATTCGGTTTTACCACAGCTTGTTGCTGACCATCCCATACGCGATTTTTTCTATTCTAGTAGACATCTGAGTCACACAATCATCGATATACCGCGAATGTGGAACTGGTTTCAGCAGCTGGGTGTCGTCTGCGTAGAGATGGTATCGCAGCAGTAACAAGCTTATCAGTCATCCCATTGGTTGGGTGTTGTTGGAGTAAAACTTAGGACCGAGAATGGAACGTTGTGGTTTGTCGATATCGAGCGTAACAGGGACAGCTTCCATTTACTTTAACATACATTTTACGATCACAAAGCTAGGATGTTATCCATTTTAACATCTGGTCGGATATTTTATTTGTAGCTTCGAGACGTCTTAATAGTAGATCGTGGTCGACGGTGTCAAAAGCGGCTGACAAATCCAATAAAGCAAGTAAGACTGCGTTGGTGTTATCTAAATGCGTTAGAATGTCATTTCAGATCTTAAGTTGCGCCGTCTCACAGCTGTGGTTTGGTTTATATGCCGACTGAAGTTTTTCCCACGAAATATTTGAAGACAAGTGGTTGTCTAACTGAGTACTAGCTGCTCACTAGTATATATCCATCTTGAAGTGAACCATTCGGAATGTGCGCCAATGCAGGCATTATTTCATTCGAGCATTCTTTCAGTAATAGTGTAGGTAACTGCATCTAGTTCACAATATTTTAGGTTTGACTGTCTCGATAACTTTAAAACGTCTTCCTGACTGAGAAGTTTGAAGCTATTCATTGCTGTTATGCCTCCTTCGTATCCATCGTACCCCATAGGTGTGTCACTATCATTTGGAAAGCTGTTTCTTACGTTGTCAATTTTCGTTTCAAAATAGTCTCGAAAATCAGTGACTAGTTCAGACTGGGAGACATTTTCGGGCATTGGATTCTTCTTTTCTTTGTTCATCAACCGGGTTGCGGCTCTAAAGATTTGTTTATGGTCATTCTTTTGTTCACTTGTAAATTGCAAGTAAAATTATATTTTGTCTCTAACAATTTCGGTGCCCTATTCCCGCATTGTTTAAAATTATTTTTGCTAATAACGTTTGATTTATCTTTCCGATATGCTCTTTCAGACTTTCAAAGTGTTTTAAGAGCAATATCTACATTTGGAGTAATCCAATGATCTTTCTTTTTAGCACGGCAAGTGCTAGTAACTAACGGTGCGTGTTTATCCAAAGTGTTCGTAATGACTAGGTTGTCATGTTATTGAAGTTTTCATCATCGTCTTCGTCATCCTCACCATCATCATCAACATCACTATCACTATCATCATCATCACTATCATCATTATCATCATCATCATCATCATCATCATCACCATCACTATCATCACTATCATCATCATCACTATCATCATCATCATCATCACTATCATCACCATCAACAGTTTCATCACCATATCGTCATCACTTTCATCACCATACCATCATCACTATAATCATCAGCAGCAGCAGCCGCAGAGTGTTTCTTGTAACGCGCTTTTTCAGTCGAGTCACTAAGCAACCAATTGTAAGCCTTCCTAAGCAAGTGTGTTTAAGTTAACGTTTGAATTGAATTAATTGAATCTTGCTAATAATATCACAAAGGAGATCCCAATGGTGGATGAGGGGGGTTTGAGAGGGGGGAGGTATAGATTGAAACCGAAGGAGGTTGTGCGGAGAGTAGAAATTAAAGATCACTTATTTCACTGTGTGAGAAACGAAAACAGGCATTGTTTGCCACGAGAATATAGAAACTGTGGAACATTTTTTTTCAATTCCACACCAATACTTTTGGCAAATGACAAAATTAAAATTGACCTTTCATCAAATAACAAATAAAAAACGGACCGCATTCGATAACTCCTGCTTACAACGTACAACATTTGCTCTTTCAATTGCTTTTTCTCAATATTTTAAAATCACATAACAAAGTCACATAGGCCTTATGATCAATGAACGAATCATGGAAGAAGAAATAAAGCAATCGCTCAAAATCAAATCTTCAAGTGAAAAATATGACATGCTGCATCATTTCCACTGTTAACTTTTTTTACAATATCCGACTTGAGTAAAATGAGTAACCACCATTATACAGGATCAAACACTTCTTACGGATTATCGCCCCAGCAAGAGCCCTAGGCCCACTTGCGGTTTCTGCTTTAGGTATTATTTGTGATTTATTGAAAATCCTGTTGCTATAGCAACATGTACTGACAGTGTGGTGTTAGTCGCTGAGATTGTGGCGGTATAATTTACTCACGATATAGCGATATAACGTACTTATGGTATGGCGGTTACTGACAGTATGATGTACTGATAGTGTGGCGGCATAATTTCGATGTTCAAATCTATACTTCGCGATTCTGAACCTACACAGCAATTTAAATACGATCCGAAAAATAACCTGTTCAACTCATCTGCTCAAGAAGAACTTTATCTGTTATTTGAAATATTATTACACCATTTTTCCTCAGCTTAAATTTGCGAAACAACAATATTCTTGCATCATGTAATATCTGAGCAGGATTCAAGAGGAGTTAACGTGGGGTCATGCCAATATGTTTTGACGCATTTTAAGGAACCAGGATCTATCTGGATCCATTCGGATTTTGCAGAAAGCGATAGTTTCGAGTACTCTATGGGGACAGAAGATGAGCGATTGGTCACATGACTATGACTTGATTAATTTTAACCAATCCGGATCAACCCGGATTCATCTGGATCCAACCGAAAATTCTTCGATCGACTTCAACGGATGGCTACATGACTATTTTTTACGCACTTTACGGATTCTGGTTCAGTCCTGATCTCATATAAAAACAAAGGTGATAGTAACAAGTTTACATGTTTTGTCTTCATTTGATGTCTAGAGCACGTTTGGAATTTAACATTGTTCTCGTCTATAAAGAATAAGATTCTTTACGGTTAGCATGATAGGAATCGAACCAGGAGCCTCTTGGTTGACCTATTTATTACGTAGAGCAATAGAAACCTGAAAAGAGCACAATTGGGGTCACAAATGCAGAACAAAAGGAATCGGGCTGACCTGGAATATGACGTCACACGTGACGCCACAATAGGCCCAATTGTCTGTTTAGATAAAGGATGAGGTAAAAAAGGAATAATAGGGATTGATGAGGTAGCCCCCACGCTCATTGGCTAACTTATTTGACATCACATTCGCTCTGATTGGCTGACCTACATATAAAGTCATATGTGACGTCACAACAGACATTAACTGAGAGCAATAGGGATCGTTGGAGCACACGATTGAAGGTTCCATTTCAGACTTCTATACTATAATATCTAAAATACGAGTGGATTTATGATTTAGTAAACAGATGGGGGGTAATCACATTCTTTTCTTAGACCCATGCAGATTTTCACCCTCTTAGAACATACGATATGGGCTGTATGTTCCCTCGGTAAAGAAACATTGTTCAGCCAATAACGGCGAAATCGCTAACACATGTGGTAGCAAAGTTATGCATGGTTTCTGTGTTCAATTAATATCCAGCAATAGCTTCAAAACAACAACAGTGCAGCTCGCTCTCAGTCCCACTACTTAAGACATCGGGTTAATTAAGATACCACTGGTGAAGTCAACGTCCTTTCTTATTTGCAAATAGGTTTTCCGCTAATTATGCTACCCCCGACCCTGAACCTCCTGAAGCTCTGTGGTCACAATTCAAGTACATGCAGCCTTTGTAATCTCATACTCCTTGATTTTGTTTGTTATGAAAGGCATCGAGTTTCAAAGCCTATAATTTAACTTGTAGATACCCTCAGTAGATACTCACAGCCATACTCACTGCTCTTCCAGTATCGAAAACGTCACGCTACACACTACTGAAAATGTGTACTTGACATCGTCATAACGGCGTAACTACGCGTCAGAAAGCATCGCAGAGTGCAAGAATTATCTATATTATAAGAAATTTTATTTGAACAAAACTCATGAAATAGAAATAAAACCACAGTCCCTTTTGGACTCCGTTAGCCTTGCGCATCCTTCGCATTCGCTTTTCAGGCTGTCGCTACCAGAGCCACAGGCTGTAGGGGGGCTGGGTGGAGGGGGAGGTAGGCGGTTCTGATCATTCCTATTACTTGTGAGCTCTTACTATTTTATGTTACTTCTACAGTCATTAGTTTTTATTGTCCCCACGTATAGAAAAGGCAAAAGTTCAGACAATAACGCACATAACATGGTATCAGCAAAATCTGTTTTTTTTTTTTTTGTATTTTGTAATTAAAATTCACGCACATGAAAAAGGTGTCTTTCAGCTTTTTTTTCATGAAATGTAAGCATCCCATTTTTTTCTAAAATATTTCTGTTAAAAATATTTGGTGTTAACCTATTTTTGTCAAAGCATTTATGTTAAAAATAACAAAATGTAAGTAATATCACCGTAAAAATATGTATGCCAGAATTTTTCTGTTTAATGAGATGATCCCTTAAAGTGAGAAGTTTCACTTTTAAATATATTTTGATAAAAATGCAAATATATTATTTCCCAAAGCAAACAAGACAGATGGGACAATTTCGGGTTTTATGTGATAGAGCCAAGTAGAGCGTTATGTGGAGCGTTATGTATGAAGCCAGTTATTTCTTAAACTTGCAAGATTGGCACAATTTATGACGTTTGATTTTACTGACGTGCTCCGATCTGCGTGTTAACAGTTGAGAGTAGTAGGAAACGAGAGTTCGAAAACAGGAAGTGACGTCATCAGACCTCCCCCCTCCCCCTAGGAGGCATAACCCTAAGTCACCTGTCATTCATCATGACGTCATTAGTCACGTGAACTGTCAATCATCATTAGTCACGTGACCTGTCAATCATGTGTCATGTGACTCCAACCCTATATGAGGATTGTTTTCCCGATCATTAACCTTCCGGCCTGAATGGCTCACTTGGTAGAGCAGAGGACTCGTAAGCGGACCCATGGTCTGAAGGTTGGTGGATCGATCCCGCCCTCGGGCATCACTTTCACCTTCTGTCTATCGTCCTATGGGGACCCCCCTCCCCCCCAAGACATAATATGTACGGACCCCCCCCCCCCCCTCCCCGGGTCCTCCATGTGAGGACTTCTACCATCTGTCTGATGACGTCACTTCCTATTTTCGAACTCTCGTTTTCCTACTGTTGAGAGAAGCTAACTGAACAAGTCCACTGTTGTGAAACTCCGATTGACGAAAATAGAACTGTTTTGTAACCAAGAGCGCCGTCAAAGATGTCCAATGCTAATATTTTTCTAATAATTTTTTTAAATAATTTTGTTTGCAAGTTTTGTTATTCTTGATACAAAATGTACGATCAGTTTCAGATCAAAAGCAGCATTCTGAATCACTTTTTTTAATCTGTATTCTTGAATCACTGTCAGATGTGATCAAGGACCAACAAATGAACAACATTGGTGACGATATGCATATGTGGATGCATTTCCCTCCTCGTGCATAAATTATTAAGGTTTGCATGGAACTTGTAACAAATCACATGCTAAAATAACCAAAACATTTCTGTGGAATTTCCTGTTCACTTTATAAGCTCACTTCTTATAAACCGCATGCTAAAATGACAAAAGTATTTCTGTGGAATTTTCCATTCAAATTTTAACCTTACTTCTTATAAACCACCTGCTAAAAGGCACGAAACAATATTATGATTAATAAAACGTTCATTTTTGTTCTGAAAACGCTACCCGATCTATATTGAAAGGGATATATCGGATAAGCATTCATCGTTTTGTTTGATTCAGTGTTTTACGGCTGTGTTTAAACTTGATACTAATAAACAATAAAACTAAAAAATGATTGATTTTGATTGCATACAGTAAAATGTCAGCCTATGGAAAATAATACGTAAAGTTTATGACATAACAAAGATATGGCTTTTATATTGATATATAAACCAATCTCGATTCAGTGTCCACATCATGGGTAAAAAAAAATAAAAGCTGTGCTCTATGCTTTCCAGCCAGTATTTTCACTTACTCGATTTAATAAGACTTATTCAAAATAGGTCTGGTAAATGCAGCGTGTGGAATGAGGATTATTTGAGGATGTCAGTTCCATTTAACAGCATGAAACCACAGGAAGAAGAGGCCAGTGAGTGCGGGACTGGGGCTATTCTGCTCTTCTTAAGGGCTATTCGCTAACTCCTTGTGGTTGCAGGTCATAATTAAGTTCCTTATATGATCATCTGTGTGATTAAATAAGCGCTGCTCTCTGTTGCCAAAAACAAACTAAATTTAAAGCCATTATTTGTCCTGAGAAATGAGGCCATCCAGAAAATAAATAAACACTGCTTTTCTACACTCAGAACAGGATCCTTGATAAGCAACGTTCCTGTATAAATGATAATTAAGCAATAACTATTGATAACTAATTGATAAATAATTGAAATTAGCTGTCATGTAATTAATAGTTTATTGATTTTTTTACTCATCTGTTTTTATTATTCGATTGTGTCCAGTTCCAGATCGACAATGTCACGTTGTTACATGACTTGGACAATGTCACGTTGTTACATGACTTGGACAATGTCGCGTTGTTACATGACATCAGCTCCCGAAAGCTGATATCAAGATTTATGGCATATAAGTATAACCTTTAACCTAAATTTCAAGACCGAAAGGGAGGGTCAAGACTTCAATGGAAAAATGATTTATTCCCAATATATCGACCAATTTTGACGAATTGTCAAAAAAAGTAATAGTCTCGGCCTTGTTTTTCGAATCGACAGACAGTAACACTCACTGTTGTGAACAGTGGGTGTTTTATTTATTATGTTTGACACTCCGTGTTTCGTTCGGATGGGGGTAGTGGAGGGGGCGGAGTGGAATTTAAAAGGGTGTCCGCGTGAGGTAAAAAAGGAGTATCTTTCAGATTTGGCATCCCACATTTTGGGGCTAGTTTTATAAAGTCCTGAACACGCATGGTCACCAGTTGGGACGCGGCTACCATCCATCCCTCCCCCAACCCCTACATGCAAAAAATGATAGCGGAATAACTTTTTCTATTTACTTTTAAAACTTCTGTACTTTCGTAACTGTCTTCAAGTTGTTTGCAGGGTTATGAAAGGTACATTTCAGTGTAGGCAAACGTTGGTTCAAACCGTGGCAAATCTGCTAGAAGATCGTGTTGGGATTGATCAACCAGTAGTACGTTCCCGCTAATTTTGGCATACTGGGTTAAAATGTTACTCGTGAAACTTCTAATCATGTATTTAAATTGTAGGCTATGACAAAAAGAAATAATTTCAATATTTGGAAAAACAATACTAAATTGCAAAACCCGTTTGATTAAACTTGTAATATGCCTTTCCAGTTGTTTTAATTTTGTCATTTTGTTTGTAATTAATTATCGTTCAATATATCGTAAACAGAATAATCGACTGGGCTTTGACGATTCACGTATTTACCGACATTTACACAATTTTACAAAAAATTTAAAATTCCACCATTTCCGCATATTTTTATTTTTTGTCATTTGCGAAAAAAGCGAAGTCCAGGTGGAGAAGCACCTAAGAAACTTTCGATTAAAATTTTACAACTATTTGAAAAAGACTGAGAGAAAGGAATGGTTTGACAATTCAGTTATTTACTACCATTTATTGCAGTTTTTGCCAAGCTTCAAAGTTCCGCCATTTCGGCAGTTTTTGGCGAACCGCGAAAAAAAATAATAGCCTGGTAGGCGAACCCCTGGGGAACATCCCTGCATAACATCTAAACGATTGGAGTAAAACTGTGGGAGGAGTAGCATTTTAAAAATGGGTCAAAAGGGGCACAAAAAATGCCGCCATTTTGTCAGTTTTTCGTCAATCGTCAAGAGACGTAATAGACTAATAGCCAGGTGGGGAACCATCCAGGGAACATGCCTGCGCAATATCAAAACGATTAGAGCAAAACTGTAGGAGCAGTAGCATTTTAAGATAAAGTTTAACATACGCACATACATTCAAGCCCCCTATAGTGATACGACTAACCCAGTCCGACAAAGTCGGTTGGGTTAATAAAAGCCCTATACCAGGTTTGATTGAGATACGACCAACGGAACTTGGGATATGGTTTTCACAATCAGAGCACAATTCTTCAGAATGTTGATTACCACACATTCCATTGCCACCGCCCCAACCCCCGACCCCCAACAAAAGAATAAAACTGCAAGTAAGAGTTTAACTTTTTTATTACTTTTTTAATGAAGTTATAAAATGTTGTACAGATACATAAACACAACAGTGCGGTATAAAAGCATGCAATGTTTGCAACGGCTTCAAAACTACTGAGAATTAACACCCCGTGATACCGAACTACAGCTGTTATACTGGTAGCCCCCGGCGGAAACAATCATGATTATAGCTGTAACGTCTGTAGCCCCTGGTAAATACACAAAACTATCATCACCACAGCTGTAATGCTGGTAGCCCGTGACAGTGGCACAAAACTATCACCACCACAGCTGTAATGCTGGTAGCGTGTGACAGTGGCACAAAACTATCACCACCACAGCTGTAATGTTAGTAGCCCGTGACAGTGGCACAAACTATCACCACCACAGTTGTAATGTTAGTAGCCCGTGACAGTGACACAAAACTATCACCACCACAGCTGTAATGTTAGTAGCCCGTGACAGTGGCACAAAACTATCACCACCACAGTTGTAATGTTAGTAGCATTTGACAGTGGCACAAAACTGTCACCACCACAGCTGTAATGTTAGTAGCCCGTGACAGTGGCACAAAACTATCGTCACCACAGCTGTAACGCCGGTGGCCCATAAAAGAGGCTCTGTGCAACCATCCCTACAGCTGCAACGCCAGTAGCCTGTGAAAATGGCACAGAACAACCAACACCACCGCTGTATTGCTGGTAGCCCGTGACAGTGTTCGAAATTTCCCTGCTGCTTCTTCACTAGAAAAAAACTAAGTAAACAGGGCCATTGTCACATTCACGCCTTACCCCCCCCCCTCCCCCCTCCCCCCACCCCCATCTCCGCCCACCCCCGACTTCATGCATATGCCTCATTAACACTATATTTGTGTGTGTTTTTGAACGACCCCTGCATGGACCACATAAAAAGCTTATACAAAACCGTGTCAACACCAGCTAAATATGAGCTAAGTGCAGTAAATTCACAAATAAGGCGGTTCAGTGCAATGGTTTCACTCCCCCGAGTCAAATCACTGTCAAAAAAGGAACGCCCGGGGGAGGGGGGGGGGGGCGGCATCAGACTTTGGCTTTGCATGAGTAAGTTGTTTTTTTTTCATGGAGACAAAAGTCGGTGGGCAGAACGAAGTCTGTTACACGCCTGATACAACTGTCAATGATTCAATACGTCACAGACCGCACCATCGTAGAGGTTAGCTGCTGGACAACAACGGGAACCGGGTGGGGGCGAGGGGGGAGGGGGGCGACATCATAAACTGCCCTTCCCCCCCCCCCCGGGGGGGGGGGTCTAAAGCCTTCGGTTAGGGGGGCTAAAAAAAAACACTACAGCGGCGAGAACGCGTGAGCCTCTACAATGCGATGGGTGACGTGCGCAACTAGTGTGCTGTACAAATGTGTGCATTTCACATAACATTTGGACATAGAGGGAGGTGATGATGAGGGGGGAGGGGGTGAGGGGGCGGAGGGGGAGGAGGTGGGGGTGTCATTTACTGGTCTCCGCAATCTTTGGTGCATTCTTGTCTTTTGTTTTGTTGGACCAATTGGGCCTCCAAATGGATGTATTGGGCCTCCAAATGGACCAATTGGGCCTCTAAATGGACGGATTGGGCCTCCAAATGGATGTATTGGGCCTCCAAATGGACCAATAGGGCCTCCAAATGACAGTATTCTGCGCTCAAGCGCTACTGACTCGCCAGTGAACCACGTGACAAGATATTCCAGAAAGCGGCGAACGTAACACCCCGCACCCTCTCCCTCCTACCACCCCCATACCCCCACCCCTACCCCATCCCCTCTCTCTCCCAAAAAAAAATGTGTTAGATATCTAATGGTGTGTTATTTTTGATTGTAATACAATAGAACGTAGCACCAATAAAACTTGCTAAAAGCATCAGCTGAGGGCGAACTCACAGACCCTCACCCCTCATTTTTATTTTAACACATTACGCCTACTGTGTGCATTAATTGACTACTGAATATTTGCAAATTTTGGTTTGGGGGTTTTGGTGACTGAGTATCCATTCCCTGCAAAGCTTTGAAGTAATTAACTCACAGCTATACTATCCTCAATATCTCTACCCCCCACCCCTCCCTCCCCCCGAATTCCGTTAACCACTCCCCCCCCACCCCCCACCCCCCGCCTCCCTTAACCACGGCATGAATGTCTTGTGTTAAACAAACGGCGAAGAAAAAACATATCCCGACGGGCCACTCTTCACGGGCGTTGCCAAGGTGTCGTCGTTTTAAAGAATATCCCCCCCCCCCCTCTCCAGCCCCTCCCCTCCCCACCGCCACCCCCCCCCCCCCGTAAACAACAACAAGCCAAAACCAACAACGTAAAGACTCAATCGGCACTCCGCACTGGTTCATTTCTTCTGTCAATCATTTAACTGCACCTACACTGAGCCTAACCCTAACCCTACACCGACACAGAGCCTAACTGACAAGGACTACACTAAGAAATGGCTGCAGTAAATATACAATCACGCTCACGATCAAATTCAACGTGTTTACTTTTATGTGACCCTTCTGTAACGCGCTATTTTTTTCGACTTAATAGCAAAAGGGGTGAAGCAAAGCGAACCAATTCTGCGACTGAACTCCACAATGATCACACTTATTCCGCTACTTATTCCACCCCAATGTGTCTGTTTCCGTGTAAATTATGGTACCGATCATGAGTACACAACTGCAGTACATCTTAAGTACAGAATATAAGTACACTGGTACATACGAACCACTAAGCCTTCAGATTCTACAAATATAACACACACCATGTATTTTACATATTTTATATATTTTTTGGTTTAATATATAAGCCTTGTGTAGAGTGAGAGCACAAATAAATAAAGATACACCGTAAATTATTATTATTTTTATACACGGAACACGCAATGAACTGTTCGCTATTACCAGTACCTCCAGGACCCACCCCCCGAGTACTCACACATACTCAAGTATTAGGGTACCGCGAGTACACCGAGTTCTGAAGTACCCCCTTAAGGTCTCCTCCCCCCCCCCGTCCGCCACCACCCCGAGTACTCACACATACTCAAGTATTAGGGTACCGCGAGTACATCGAGTTTTGCAGTACCGACACATACTCCTTGTATAATATTGGCCACACCCACGAAACGAACAAAACTTGATTATATTTTATAATTTGCCATAATCATAAAAACTGCCGTGACTATTAAACCATTCCTAACTCTAAAACACTCAAGACAATGTGACAGTGAATCGCTACCTGGGCACGGGGGGGGGGGGGGAGGGGGGGGGAGGAAGTAAACAAAAAAAAAACAACCCCTGTGACGTCACAACACCCAGCCCTGCTGTTGTTTGTCACTACACAGCAAAATACAAACGTGTAGCAGACTGACCCCGCCCCCTCTCCCCCGCCCCCTCCCCGCGCCCCCCCCTCACTCCGCCTCCGCCCTCTCCCGCCCTACACATCCAGATGAGGTACGTCACACCGGATCTGTTGTTCAACTCATCACGTGACTAAATATCCATACGAACAGAGATGACAGCACAAAAAAAATATGTAAACACGACTTACAACTCACGGGACGAATTCACTGGTCAATCGACGCACGCTTCAACCAACAAAATGTACAACAGCAATCTCACCCAACCGCACTTCTTTATTGCACAATAATATTACACAGTCGTTACAAAAACGCCATCTAAAAGATCATGCATAATAGAATTTAAAAAATAGAAAATAAAAATTAATTTAATACCAGTATTATATACACACTAAAGTATAAAAAAAATGATCTCAAAATTTCAAAATTGCACAGCGAATATATTTTTTTTTGAAATATCGAGAGCATATTTCCTAAAAGTTTACTTTGCTCAGCACTTTGCGTTAAAATCTACACAACAAATAAGCTTCTTTTGAACTTGAAAAAAAAAAACAAAATTTCCATTCTTTTCTCTTTTTTTCAATATATTTTTTTTCTTTTGCTTTAGTTTTCTTTTCTTTTTGAAAAAAAAAATAAAGCTCAGTTTTCACAAAGCCGTCTTTGTTTTTCACATAATGTTAACCCAATTTCTAAAATAGCATTTTTAAATTGATGAGAAATTTGAAAAGTGAAGCAGACTATCATTTGTAAAAGTACAGGTTTATGCACTACTGTCTTTGAGTACCCTGGATACTAACTATAAGTACCCTGGATACTATCTATGAGTACCTTGACTACTTTTTTATGAATACCGCAGACAAAGAGAGAGAGGAGTTAGCACTTCACGTCTCTTCCCACGGCATGACGTCACCGGACCGTGTGACGTCATGTGTGACGTCACGACTCTCCAGCGGCGGCAACGTGCCACATGACATTCAGCATATTACGTATGACGTCAATCGTCACGGATGACGTCACGGATGATCTTACGCTTTGCGGATGACGTCACAGACGACCTCGCACGTCGCGGATGACGTCACGCGTCACGTGGGGAGAGATATACTAGAGCTCGATGGTCCCAATACACCACTCTATTCAGGTGACTATATCACGGCCAGTTGGTGCTGCAGTGTGTCTACACAACTTAAGGCATTGGAGCATAAAATCGGCAGAAAAACAAAACTCGTAGTATACGGGAACAAATGCCTTAAAAATTGTTACTGGTGCACGGGAAGAAAATGCTTTAAAAAGTCATTATTGGTACACGGAAAGAAAATGCCTTAAAAAGTCATCACTGGTGTAAGGGATGAAAACACCTTAAACGGTCATTACTGGTACACGGGAAAAATGCCTTAAAAAGTCGTTACTGGTATATGGGAAGAAAATGCCTTAAAAAGTCATTGCTAGTACACGGGAAAAAATGCCTTAAAAAGTCGTTACTGGTATACGGGAAGAAAATGCCTTAAAAAGTCATTACTGGTACACGTGAAAAAAAATGCCTTAAAAAGTGGTGACTTATCCCTGTACAGTGAAGACAACGGCCATTCAATAAATTAAGGTCACTTCCAATATCAGTCTTAAGAGATAATCCCTCCCCAAGACTGATTTTTTTTTTTTTTTTTTTTTTTTTGACAGCTTATGAAAAACATCTTTTTTTCACATTAATTAAAACCGCAGAATTCTGCGCTTTTTCGCGTCTTATTCAAGCTTTTCTTCTTCCACCCTACTTCATCATTTCAATTTGAACTGAAGGTTTTTTTTTCTCAGTTTTTATGAACCTGATTTTGCTCTTTAAAATAATAAATAAATAAAACAACTGACTAGGGCGATTGCGGTAAACAAAAGGACTTTTTAATTTTTTTTTTAATTTTTAAATTAATTATAATAATCGTCGTCGAATTTTCTTTTTTCGATCTTTCCTTTGTGTCGCTTCATTTCATCTGGACGTCGTCTCTTAAAGAATCCGCACTGAAAAAAAATGAAATGCACACTCCTTGTTAATAAGGTAACAAGATAAGGTAATAGCATGATAAGGTAATAACATAAGGTAACAGCATCATCAGGTGACAGTCTCGTCAAAAATTCTCCCAATTTACTGAATGAAGTCAACTTTTTATCAGATAAAACCGAGCACTTTATCAGATAAAACCGAGTACTTTATCAGATAAAACCGAGTACTTTATCAGATAACGTCACGTTGTTTGCGTTGCTTATCTCAGGCTATTCATAACCTTTCAAAGAGCAGGGAACTTTTCCCGTCCACCCCCTTCACCCCCCCCCTCCAATACGTAGTGACAGCCCGTCTCAAAAACTACAAAGTAGCCACCTCCCTCCTCACCCTTTCTGGCCTCAAATCATGACGCAGTCCTCCCCTCTCCCCCCCCCCTCCCTCTCATTCATAACGCAGCGGCATCACCCTTCTCCCATGCAGTAGTGAGATTTCCCTGCAACCCATCAATAAAGTAGCGACATTCCCCTATCACATGCCCCCTCTCCCCACCTCCGCCCCACCCCCAGGTGTGTGGCGCCCTCCCACTAGGCAGTGACGTACCTTCCACATGACGACTACGATGATGATGACGACCACGGTCGCCACAACTAGTGTGGTGATCCACGACGCCCGCCCACCCAACCCCCCCCCCCCCCCCACAGGGACGCACCTTCCACATAACGACTATAATGAAGATGAGGATGACGATCGCCCCCGCCACGGCCACGACGATGATCCACCACGCACCCCCCCCCCCACGCCCCCCTCCCCCCCCCCCGCACACAGTGACGTACCTTCCACATAACGACCATAATGATGATGAGGATGAGGATCGCCCCCGCCACCGCCACGGCGATGATCCACCACACCCCCCACCACCTCCCCCCCCCCCCCCCACAACAGGGACGTACCTTCCACATAAGGACTATAATGATAACAAGTTTGTCCAAGGACAAAGTCCCAGCTTACGAAAAGCAATAAGACCAATTCCAGCGTGCATGAGCAAGGGAATTTTCCTGAAAAATTCGGCTTCAAAAGATGAGACGGCAAAGAGCTAGCTCAATAATTAATTTAGCACCGGACCAGAACATAGACCGATAAATGCATACAAAGATTTCTTTCCCAGAAAAATGGGAAAAAGATTTTTTGTATCTCTGGTAGACTGGATAGTCTGCCATAGATACCTTCAAACAACGCTCGCATTTCGGACTTGCCTTGATGCGCGGTTCTTATTCAGACAAGTGCGCATGTTTATTTAATTTTGCGTAGATGCGCGGCTCTCATTTTGGAACAGTGCACATGTTTATTTAACTTGCGCTGATGTGCGGTTCGCATTTCTGATGAGCGCCCATGTTTTTTTCCCTTTTGTGAATGTGCGGTTCTTATTTCGGATCAGTGCGCACGTTTATTTACCTTGTGTTGATGTGCGGTTCTTATTTTGGATCAATGCGCATCTTTATTTACATTGTGTTGATTGGCGGTTCGTATTTCGGCTCAGTGCGCATGTTTATTTACCTTGTGTTAATGTGCGGTTCTTATTTCGGATCACTGCGCATGTTATTTACCTTGCGTCGATGCGCGAATCCTAGTCCAGACCAATACGTATATTTATTGTACTTGCGTTGATGAGCGGTACTTATTTTGGACAAGTGCACAAGTTTCCATAGGTTGCCTTGATGCGCGGTTCGCATTTCGGACCAGTTTGCATGTTTATTTAACTTGCGTTGATGCACGGTGCTTATTTTGGACGTGTGCCTATGTTTATTTAACTTGCGTTGGTGCGCGGTTTGCATCTTGGACCAGTGTGCATGTTTATTTAACTTGCGCTGATGAGCAGTCCGAATTTCGGATCATTACGCATGTTTATTTAACTTGCGTTAATGCGCGGTTCGAATTTCGGACCAGTGCGCATGTTTATTTAACTTGCGTTGATGCGCAGTGCTTATTTTGGACCAGTGCAAATGTTTATTTAACTTGCGTTGGAGCGTGGTTCGCATTTCGAACCACTGCGCACGTTTATTTAACTTGCGTTGATGCGCGGTTCCAATTTCGGAGAAGTGCGCATGTTTATTTAACTTGCGTTGATGCGCAGTGCTTATTTGAGACCAGTGCAAATGTTTATTTAACTTACGTTGACACGTGGTTCGCATTTCGAACCACTGCGTATGTTTATTTAACGTGCGTCGATGCGCGGTTCTTATTTCAGGCCAATGCGCATATTTCTTTAACATGAGTTGATGCGCGGTTCTTATTCTGGGCCAGTGCGCATGTTTATTTAAGTTGCGTTGATGCGCAGTTCTTATTTTGAATAGTGCGCATGTTATTTAAGTTGCTTTAATGGGCAGTTCGCATTTCGGACCAGCGCGCATGTTTTTTTTAACTTGTGTTGATGCGTGATTCGCATTTTCGACCATTGCGCATATTTATTTAACTTGTGTTGATGATCGGTACTTATTTTGGACCGGTGCAAATGTTTATTTAACTTACGCTTATGTGCGGTTCGCAATTCGGACCAGTGTGCATGTTTATTTAATTTGCTTTGATATCCGGTTCGCATTTCGGACCAGTATACGTGTTTCTTTAGGTTGCGTTGATGCGCAGCTCGCATTTTGGGACAAGTGAGCAGGTTCATTTAACTTGCGTTGACGCGCGATTTGCGTTTCGGACCAGAACGCATGTTTATTTAAGTCCCGTCGATGCCAGACTCTTATGTCTATTCAACTTGCGTCGATTCATGGTTCTTTCTTCGGACCACTGCGCATGTTTATTTAACTTGCGTTGATGCGCGGTTCTCATTTCAGACCACTGCGCATGTCTATTCAACTTGCTTCGAAGCGTGGTCCTTTTTTCGGACAAGTGCGCATGTTTGTTTAACTTGCGTTGATGTGCGGTGCTTATTTTGGACCGGATCGCATGTTTATTTAACTTCCGTCGATGCGTGGTTCTCATTTCAGACCAGTGCGCATATTTATTTTACTTGCGTTGATGCGCGGTTCGCATTTCGGATCACTGCGCATGTTTATTTAATTTGCCTCGATGTGCGGTTCGCATTTCGGACCAGTGCGCATGTTTCTTTAGGCTGCGTTGATGCGCGGTTCGCATTTCAGACCACTGCGCACGTCTATTCAACTTACGTCGAAGCGTAGTTCTTTTTTTCGGACCAGTGCGCATGTTTATTTAACCTGCGTTGATGCGCGGTGCTTATTTTGGACCAGTTCGCATCTTTATTTATCCTCCGTCGATGCGCAGTTCACATTTCGGACCAATGCGCATGTTTATTTAACTTGCATCGATGCGGAGTCCTTAATTTGGACTACTGCGAATGTTTACTTAACTTGCGTCGATGTGCGGTGTTTATATCTGACTACTGTGCAAGTTTATTTAACTTGCATTTATGCGCTGTAGGAGGAGATTCATTTAATTTTTTTTTTCAAAAATTCCGAAAAAATTCAAAAGTTTTCCAATTCACTCAAAAAGCACAAGCCGTATGCATGACCCCTAGAGACGGCTCATATCGAAAATAAATGAAATCTGATAAAAACTGCAGGAGGAAATGCATTTTGAATTTTTTTCTTCAAAAATTCTCTCATCGACTGAAAAAGACAGACACGACACCCTAAGCATGCCTCAGCCACAAAATAAATGATGTTTGATCAAAACTGCAGGAGAAAATGCATTTTGAGGTATTTTCATCAAAAATTCCCCCCGAAATAAAAAATTCCCAAGTCGAGTCAAAAAGCACAAGCCGTATGCGAGACCTACCTAAGGATGCCTCATAGCAAAAATAAATGAAATCGAATAAAAACTGTAGGAGGAAATGCATTTTGAAGTTTTTCTTTAAAAATTCCCAAAAAATACAGAAATTGTCGGATCGACTAAAAACCGCAAGTCGTATTCTCAACCCCTTAGGGATGCCTCAAACCAAAAAAAAAAAAAAAAAAAAAAAAAAATTGTCCGATCGACTAAAAAGCACAAGCCGTATGCACTCACACCAAGAATAAATGACATCGAATCAAAATTGTTGGGTTAGATGCATTTTGAATTACTTTCGAAATTTTTGCTTAAAAAATTCCCCAATAATAAAAACTAACAAGTTTGTCCAAGGACAAAGTCCCAGCTTACGAAAAGCAATAAGACCCATTCCAGCGTGCATGAGCGAAGGAATTTCCCTGAAATATTGGGCTTCAAAAGATGAGACGGCAAAGAGCTAGCTCAATAATTAATTTAGCACCAGACCAGAACATAGACCGATAAATGCATACAAAGATTTCTTTACGTGAAAAATGGGGAACAGATTTTTTGTATCTCTGGTAGACTGGATAGTCTGCCCTAGATTCCTTCAAACAACGCTCGCATTTCGGACCAGTGCGCATATTTATGTAACTTGCCTCGATGCGCGGTTCTTATTCAGACAAGTACGCATGTTTATTTAATTTGCGTTGATGCGCGGCTCTCATTTTGGAACCGTGCACATGTTCATTTAACTTAATAAAGATTAATGCGCGGTTCTTATTCCAGACCAATGCGCATGTTTATTTTACTTTCGTTGATGAGCGGTACTTATTTTGGACAAGTGCACAAGTTTCCTCAGGTTGTCTTGATACGCGGTTCGCATTTCGGAAGAGTTTCCATGTTTATCTAACTTGCACGGTGCGCATGTTTATTTAACTTGCGTTGACGCGCGGTTCGAATATCGGACCAGTGCGCATGTTTATTTAACTTGCATTGATGCGCGGTGCTTATTCTGGACCAGTACAAAGGTTTATTTAACTTGCGTTGGAGCGTGGTTCACATTTCGAACCACTGCACACGTTTATTTAAGTGGCGTTGATGCGCGGTTCGAATTTCGGACCAGTGCGCATGTTTATTTAACTTGCGTTGATGCGCGGTGCTTATTTTGGACCAGTGCACATGTTTATTTACTTGTGTTGATGTGCGGTTGGCATTTCGGACCAGCGCCCATGCTTTTTTTACCTTGTGTTGATGTGCGGTTCTTATTTCGGATCAGTGCGCATGTTTATTTACCTTGTGTTGATGTGCGATTCTTCTTTCGGATCAATGCGCATGTTTATTTACTTGTGTTGATGTGCGGTTCTTATTTCGTATGAGTGCGCATGTTTATTTTACTTGCGTTGATGAGCGGTACTTATTTTGGACAAGTGTACAAGTTTCCTTAGGTTGCCTTGATGCGCGGTTCGCATTTCGGAAGAGTTTGCATGTTTATCTATCTTGCGTTGATGCACGGTGCTTATTTTGGACGTGTGCATATGTTAATCTAACTTGCGTTGGTGCGCGGTTTGCATTTCGGACCAGTGCGCATGTTTATTTAACTTGCGTTGATGCGCAGTGCTTATTTTGGACCAGTGCAAATATTTATTTAACTTCCGTTGGCGCGTGGTTCGCATTTCGAACCACTGCGCATGTTTATTTAACGTGTGTCGATGTGCGGTTCTTATTTCAGGCCAATGCGCATATTTCTTTGATTTGAGTTGATGCGCGGTTCTTATTCTGGACCAGTGCGCATGTTTATTTAAGTTGCGTTGATACGCAGTTCTTATTTTGAATAGTGCGCACGTTATTTAACTTGCGTTAATGCGCAGTTCGGTTCGCATTTCTAACCAGTGCGCATGTTTATTTAACTTGATTTAATGCTCGGTTCCCATTTCTGACCAGTGTGTTTGTTTATTTAGCTTGCGTTAATGAACGTTTCGCATTTTCCACCAGTGCGCACGTTTATTTAACTTGTGTTGATGCGTGGTTCGCATTTTGGACCAGTGCGCATATTTATTTAACTTGTCTTGGTGCTCGGTACTTATTTTAGATCAGTGCAAATGTGTATTTAACTTGCGCTGAGGAGCGGTTCGGAATTCGGACCAGTGTACCTATTTCTTCAGGTTGCGTTCATGCGAGGTTCGCATTTCGGACCAGTGCGTAGGTTCACTTAACTTGCGTTGACAAGCGAATTGCATTTCGGACCAGAACGCATGTTTATTTCAGTCCCGTCGATGCCCGACTCTTATGTCTATTCAACTTGCGTCGATTCGTGGTTCTTTCTTCGGACCACTGCGAATGTTTATTTAACTTGCGTTGATGCGAGGTTCTCATTTCAGACCACTGCGCATGTCTATTCAACTTTCGCCAATGTGTGGTTCTTTTTTCGGACAAGTGCGCATGTATGTTTAACTTGCGTTGATGTGCGGTGCTTATTTTGGACCGGATCGCATGTTTATTTAACATCCGTCGATGCGCGGTTCGCATTTCCGACCATTGCCCATGTTTATTTAAATTGCGTTGATGCGTGGTTCTCATTTCAGACCAGTGCGCATGTTTCTTTGGGTTGCGCTGATGCGCGGTTCTTTTTTTCGGACCAGTGTGCATATTTATTTAACTTGCGTTGATGCGCGGTTCGCATTTCGGACCAGTGCGCATGTTTCTTTAGGTTGCGTTGATGCTCGATCCGCATTTCGGACCACTGCGCATGTCTATTCAATTTGCGTCGACGCGTAGTTCTTTTTTCCGTCCATTGCGCATGTTTATTTAACTTGCGTTGATGCGCGGTGCTTATTTTGGACCAGTTTGCATGTTTATCTTCCGTCAATGTTTCACATTTCGGACCAATGCGAATGTTTATTTAACTTGCGTCGATGTGCGGTTGTTAAATCTGACTACTGCGCAAGTTCATTTAACTTGCGTTTATGCGCTGCAGGAGAAGATTCATTTATTTTTTTTTTAAATTCCGAAAAAAATCCAAAAGTTTTCCAATTTACTCAAAAAGCACAAGCCGTATGCATGACCCCCTAAAGTCGGCTTGTATCAAAAATAAATGAAATCTGATAAAAACAGTAGGAGGAAATGCATTTTGAAGTTTTTTTATTCAAAAATTCACCAAAAATTCTGATCGACTCAAAAAGCACAGGCCGTATTCACGACACCCTAAGCATGCCTCAGCCCCAAAATAAATGATGTCTGATCAAAACTGCAGGAGAAGATGCATTTTGAGGTATTTTCATCAAAAATTCCCTATCGAAATCAAGAATTCCCAAGTCGAGTCAAATAGCACAAGCCGTATGCCCGACCCACCTAAGGATGCCTCATACCAAAAATAAATGAAATCGGATTAAAACTGTAGGAGGAAATGCATTTGAAGTTTTTCTTCAAAAATTCCCTAAAAATACAGAAATTATCGGATCGACTAAAAAGCGCAAGCCGTATGCTCAACCCCTTAGGGATGCCTCAAACCAAAAAAAAAAGAAAAAAAAAAAAAAAAAAAAAGGAGAGAGAGAAAGATCAAAACTGTAGGGGAAAATTCATTTTGAAGTTTTTTTCTTCAAAAGCTCCCTAAAAATACAAAAATTGTCCGATCGACTAAAAAGCACAAGCCGTATGCACGACCTTTTAGGGTCATCGGATCTTTGAGAGGTTTCGGATCAAAAATGTAGGACGAGATACATTTTAAATTTTTTTTCTTCAAAAATTCCCCAAAAATTCAAAAATCACTCGATCGACTAGAAAAGCACAAGCCGTATGCACGACCCCTTAGGGATGCCTCACACCAAAAATAAATGATATCGAATCAAAATTGTAGGAGGAGATGCATTTTGAATTATTTTCTAAAATTTTGCTTAAAAAATTCCCCAAAAATACAAAAATTGCCCGATCGACTAAGAAAGCACAAGCCGTATGCACGACACTTTAGGGGTGCCTCATACCAAAAATAAATCACATCCGGTCAAAAATGTAGGAGATACATTTTAAAATTTTTTCTTTAAAAATTCGCCAAAAATTCAAAAATCACCCGATCGACTAGAAAAGCACAAGCCGTATGCACGACCCCTTAGGGATGCCTCACACCAAAAATAAATGACATCGAATCAAAATTGTAGGAGTAGATGCATTTTGAATTATTTTCTAAAATTTTGCTTTAAAAATTCCCCAAAAATACAAAAATTGCCCGATCGACTAAAAAAGCACAAGCCGTATGCACGACACTTTAGGGGTGCCTCATACCAAAAATAAATCACATCCGGTCAAAAATGTAGGAGGAGATACATTTTAAAATTTTTTCTTTAAAAATTCGCCAAAAATTCAAAAATCACCCGATCGACTAGAAAAGCACACGTCGTATGCACGACCCCTTAGGGATGCCTCACACCAAAAATAAATGACATCGAATCAAAATTGTAGGAGGAGATGCATTTTGAACCAAAGTTTACTAAATAAACAACTAACTAACTAACTAACTAACGGACACCGCCCGCAAACCGATAGGAATACCCCAGCTTACGTGTAACGTAAGCTGGGCTAAAAAAGCACAAGCCGTATGCACGACCCTTTAGGGGTCCCTCATACCAAAAATAAATGACATCGGGTCAAAAATGTAAGAGGAGATACATTTTAAAATTTCTTTAAAAAATTCCCAAAAATTCAAAAATCACCCGATCGACTAAAAAAGCACAAGCCGTATGCACGACCGCTTAGGAAATCCTCACACCAAAAATAAATGACATCGAATCAAAATTGTAGGTGTAGATGCATTTTTTTCAAAATTTTTGCTTAAAAAAATCCCCAAAAATACAAAAATTGTCCGATCGACTAAACAAGCATGTCCAGGGACATGGTGACCAGCCGTGACCTACAGAATATATACCCAAGAATCACAGACAAAATCATGATCAAATTGGCAGACAGCGGTTACGAAAAAAGCCGTAACTGAATGGAGAAAATATTCGCTCACTTGCTCGGTGTAGTTGTGGCTGATGAGGAGTCATTCTTTCAATTCTTTCATAAGGGGACAAGAATGCCAAGCGTGTGGTGAAAAGACCAAAGACAGGGAATAATTTCGGGAAAAGCAGTGGTAGGAGAGGCAAATGCAAGATCTAATGTCGTGTTAAGAGTGTGTGGTGGGATTACATACAATCTGATTAGTTGAAGGAAAATACTCTAATGTGTAAACACTTAAAGAAAATTACTTTGAAAATTACTCTAATGTGTAAACACTCAAAGAGTGCAGTTGAAATGAACTCCTTGGACAACACTTCATGTATGCAAGGCCATGCGGAGGTCGTCGACATTCTGTTGAAACGAACTGGCCACATCTCAGTATGGGATGAAAGCCATCTATTAAAAATTTTTTGTTATCATCGTCGGCTGTTAAACGGCTTTCAGCCAATGCGATAATGTCACACGCAAGATAGTTGTCATCACAGCGTACCAAATCAAAATGAGCGGCCATACTCAAAATTGTATGAGAAGAAGCAATTTGAAAATTAGACACAAAAGAATAAAAAAGTGTCCCCCATTTGGTCAATTTTTTTCGGATCGCCAAAATGAGTAATTTTTCCAAAGAGGCCTACCTAGGGAGTATTCGTGAAAAATTTGAAGAAAATTTGATCAAAACTGTGGGAGAAGAAGCATTTTGAAAATTGGCAACCACAAAATTACAAATGTCCCCCATTTGGCCAATTTTTGGCGGATCGCCCAAAAAAAAAAAACAATTTTTCAAGAGAGGTCTACCTTGAGAACAACTATCAAACATTGGAAAGGAATCCGATCAAAATTGTGGGAGATGAAGCAATTTGAAACTTTGACACCAAAAAATTAAAAAATGTCCTTCATTTGGCCAAATTTTGGCAGATCGCCAAAATAAGTAATTTTTCAAGAGAGATCTACCTTGAGAACAACTATCAAAAATTGGAAAGGAATCCGATCAAAATTGTGCGAGAAGAAGCAATTTGAAAATTGTAGACCAAAAAAATTGAAAATGTCCCCCATTTGGCCAATTTTTGGCGGATCGCCAAAATAAGTAATTTTTCAAAATAGGTCTACCTAGGGAATATGGGTGCAAAATTTGAAGAAAATCTGATCAAAATTGTGGGAGAAGAAGCATTTTGAAAATTGGCAACCACAAAATTACAAATGTCCCCCATTTGGCCAATTTTTGCCGGATCGCCAAAAAGAATAATTTTTCAAGACAGGTCTACCTTGAGAACAACTATCCAAAATTGGAAAGGAATCCGATCAAAATTGTGGGAGAAGAAGCAATTTAACAATTTGACACCAAAAAATTAAAAAATGTCCCCTTTTTGGCCAATTTTTGGCGGATCGCCAAAATGAGTAATCTTTCAAAAGAGGTCTACCTAGGGCATATTCGGGTAAAATTTGAGAGGAATCCGATCAAAACTGAAGGAAAAAAAGCCTTTTGAAAATTGGCAACCGAAAAATTTGAAATGCCCCCCATTTAGCCAATTTTTGGCGGAGCGCCAAAAAAAATAATTTTTAAAGAGAGGTATACCTAGAGAACATTCGTGTCAAATTTGGTGAAAATCTGATCAAAATTGTGGGAGAAGAAGCATTTTGAAAATTGGCAACCACAAAATTACAAATGTCCCCCATTTGGCCAATTTTTGGCGGATTGCCAAAAAAAGTAATTTTTCAAGAGAGATCTACCTTGAGAACAACGATCAAAAATTGGAAAGGAATCCGATCAAAATTGTGCGAGAACAAGCAATTTGAAAATTGTAGACCAAAAAATTTGAAAATGTCCCCCATTTGGCCAATTTTTGGCGGATCACCAAAATAAGTACTTTTTCAAAATAGGTCTACCTTGGGGATATGTGTGCAAAATTTGAAGAAAATCTGATCAAAATTGTGGGAGAAGAAGCATTTTGAAAATTGGCAACCACAAAATTACAAATGTCCCCCATTTGGCCAATTTTTGGCGGATCGCCAAAAAGAGTAATTTTTCAAGACAGGTCTACCTTGAGAACAACTATCCAAAATTGGAAAGGAATCCGATCAAAATTGTGGGAGAAGAAGCAATTTGAAAATTTGACACCAAAAAATTAAAAAATGTCCCCTATTTGGCCAATTTTTGGCGTATCGCCAAAATGAGTAATTTTTCAAAAGAGGTCTACCTAGGGCATATTCGGGTAATATTTGAGAGGAATCCGATCAAAACTGAAGGAGAAGAAGCCTTTTGAAAATTGGCAACCGAAAAATTTGAAATGCCCCCCATTTGGCCAATTTTTTGCGGAGCGCCAAAAAAAATAATTTTTAAAGAGAGGTATACCTAGATAACATTCGTGTAAAATTTGATGAAAATCTGATCAAAATTGTGGGAGAAGAAGCATTTTGAAAATTGGCAACCATAAAATTACAAATGTCCCCCATTTGGCCAATTTTTGGCGGATTGCCAAAAAAAGTAATTTTTCGAGAGAGATCTACCTTGAGAACAACTATCAAAAATTGGAAAGGAATCCGATCAAAATTGTGCGAGAAGAAGCAATTTGAAAATTGTAGACCAAAAAATTTGAAAATGTCCCCCATTTGGCCAATTTTTGGCGGATCGCCAAAATAAGTAATTTTTCAAAATAGGTCTACCTAGGGAATATGGGTGCAAAATTTGAAGAAAATCTGATCAAAATTGTGGGAGAAGAAGCATTTTGAAAATTGGCAACCACAAAATTACAAATGTCCCCCATTTGGCCAATTTTTACGGATCGCCAAAAAGAGTAATTTTTCAAGACAGGTCTACCCTGAGAACAACTATCCAAAATTGGAAAGGAATCCGATCAAAATTGTGGGAGAAGAAGCAATTTGAAAATTTGACACCAAAAAATTAAAAAATGTCCCCCATTTGGCCAATTTTTGGCGGATCGCCAAAATGAGTAATTTTTCAAAAGAGGTCTACCTAGGGCATATTCGTGTAAAATTTTAGAGGAATCCGATCAAAACTGAAGGAGAAGAAGCATTTTGAAAATTGGCAACCGAAAAATTTGAAATGCCCCCCATTTGGCCAATTTTTGGCGGAGCGCCAAAAAAAATAATTTTTAAAGAGAGGTATACCTAGAAAACATTCGTGTAAAATTTGAGAGGGATCCGATCAAAACTGAAGGAGAAGAAGCATTTTAAGTAAAAGTTTACACACGTACATACACACGTACATACGTACATACGGACGACGGATACCCCTCTATTGATAAGATAAGACCATCCCGACATAGTCGGCTGGTCTAAAAAGCACAAGCCGTATGCACGACCCTTTAGGGGTGCCTCATACCAAAAATAAATGACATCGGGTCAAAAATGTAGGAGGAGATACATTTTTAATTTTTTTCTTTAAAAATTCGCCAAAAATTCAAAAATCACCCGATCGACTAGAAAAGCACAAGCCGTATGCACGACCCTTAGGGATGCCTCACACCAAAAATAAATGACATCGGATCAAAATTGTAGGAGGAGATGCATTTTTAAACAAAGTTTACAGCGAACTAACTAACTAACTAACTAACTAACTAACTAACGGACGCCACCCGCAAACCGATAGGAATACCCCAGCTTACGTGTACCGTAAGCTGGGCTAATAAGGATGACGATCGCCCCCGCTACGGCCACGGCGATGATCCACCACGCGCCCCCACCCCCCTACCACGCGCCCCCCTCCCTCCCTCCCCCTCCCCCCCCCCCCCCCGGCACACAGTGACGTACCTTCCACATAAGGACTATAATGATGATGAGGATGACGATCGCCCCCGCCACGGCCACGGCGATGATCCACCACGCACCCCCCCCCCACCACGCGCCCCCTCCCTCCCTCCCCCTCCCCTCCCCCCACCCCACCCCCCCCCCAACAGGGACGTACCTTCCACATAACGACTATAATGATGATGAGGATGAAGATCGCCCCCGCCACGGCCACGGCGATGATCCACCACGGGATCTTCTGCTTGGGTTGCACCTTGATGTCCGGGATGGCTCGCGTCCGCGCCTGAGAAAAAAAAAACAAAAATAAAACAAAACAAACAAGAGCAATCAGTAATTGCCATATCCCTCCGCCGTGGGTGTGATTAGTAAGGCGGGTGCTGTACCTCCAACAGCCACATTTAGATGTCTTGGTTGTTGCGCATATCTAACATGAACCGGATCCGCTAACTAGTTTCCGAGATATCGTCTGGAAACCAAAGTACACGTTGACATCCGTGTTTCGGGATACAGATCCAGACGGGCTTCGATCCCACCAAAACCCCCAAAAGGCACATCTAGATATCTTGGTTGTTACGCATACCAAATATGAACTAGATCCGGCGTACAACGGCAGCGTCCATATACGCCAGTAGGGTTAATACGACGCACACGTGACAAGCAAAAAATCCTTCTACTTAAATACACACACAAAATCCTCCCGCAAAAATTAAAAATGAAACATTTATTACACCGCAGTTTTTAAGCTTCGTGTTATTTAAACATTATTTAAACGTTAATTTGGACCAATGAGAATGTCGCATTTGTTTGATTGACAGCTAGCTCCAATCACGCCCCGCCTACCTCTGCCACGTTGTCACGGAGATCCGTCTCCTTGACGTTGAAGGCGGGGTCTATTTGCAGCTTGGCGGAGGAATACACATTCACGCGGTCCACATCACGGTAATCCTACGCGACAATAATATGTCCGTTTGCAATTAAAACATGTGACTTCACAAACAAAACACATTACATGCAAAAGATGTGGACGGGGCCTACCTCCAGGAAGGTGTGAGTGGGAGGGGGGGGGGGGGGCGAGGACTCACCTCTAGGAAGGTGTGTCTGGGGCGGAAGGGGTTTACTCTATGAAGGCGTGAGGGCCTACCTTCAGGAAGCTGGAAGCTGTGGGGGGGGGGGGGGTGTAGGGGTTTCCTCTGTGAAGATTTAGGGGGAGGGCCGAGCTCTAGGAAGCTGAGTGTGTGTGTGTGTGGGGGGGGGGGGTGGGGGTGGGGGGTCCTCTATGAACGTGTCGGGGGACCTGCCTCTAGGAAGCTGTGTGTGTGTTGGGGGAGGGGTTTCCTCTATGAAGGTGTGGAGGTGGGGGAGGGGGCCTACCTCTAGGAAGGTGTGGTTCCACAGGCGCGCCCTCAGGCGAATGACGACAGACTGCGTGTCACGAAGCTCCCCGATCGTGCAATTGATGTCGAAGCACTTGGCCGTGCGCTGGCGGCAGTCCTACAAATACAAACAGTCCTACAAACATAGTCCTACAAACACAAACAGTCCTACAAATACAAACAGTCCTACAAACACAAACAGCCCTACCAACACAAACAGTCCTACAAACACAAACAGTCCTACAAATACAAACAGTCCTACAAACACAAACAGTCCTACCAACACAAACAGTCCTACAAACACAAACAGTCCTACAAACACAAACAGTCCTACAGACACAGTCCTACAAATACAAACAGTCCTACAGACACACAGACATTCCTACAAACACACAGCCCTATAACACACAAACAGTCCTACAGACACACAGTCCAACAAACACAAACAGTCCTACAAACACAGTCCTACAAACACAAACAGTCATACAGACACACAGACAGTCCTACAAACACACAGTCATACAGACAGTCCTACAAACACAAACAGTCCTACAGACACAGTCCAACAAACGCAAACAGTCCTACAGACACACAGACAGTCCTACAAACACAAACAGTCCTACAGACATAGTCCTACAAACACAAACAGTCCTACAAATACAAACAGTCCTACAGACACAGTCCTACAAACGCAAAGCTCTGCAGACAAACAGTCCTACAGACACAGTCCCACAGGTACACATGGTCCTACAGACACAAACAGTCCTACAGACAACTGGCAAAAAGGTCTACAGACATATAGATAGGCAGAAACGAGCAGACAGCTCTTACGTGCTTAATAAAAATCGTCAAATGTTTATTATTATTATTATTATTATTATTATTATTATTATTATTATTATCATTATTATTATTATTATTATTATTACTATTATTTCTTTGTTTGACACGAAGAGGGTGTCATCACGACTGGATGACGTCCACGCTGACCACCTATGACCGGATGACGTCACGACCACTTACCAGGTTGACCACTTCCAGCTGCTGGCCGTCGGACTCGCGAACCGATTCGGACCGGATGACATCCTCGCGCTTGCGCCGGGACCTGCCCGCGCCACTGGCGTCGCCGGTGGCGTCGCCCTCGGTGGACGCCAGCGAGTAGACCGTCTCGTTGCCACCCTCCACTGGCCTCTTGTTCTGCAAGCACGGTGAGAGACGTCATGTGATGTGGTGCAGACGTCACGTGATGTGGTACAGACGTCACGTGACGCGGACGTCACGTGATGTGGCGCAGACGTCATTCGACGCACTATTTCCCGTCTTTTTATCTTATTTTTATATATTTATTAACTTATTTTTCACTCCTATTCACTTCAGTTTCTTTTCTTTCTTTCCTTTTTTTCTCTCATTTTTATTCAACAGTTTTCCAATTATTTTAAATATGGTTATGGCCATTGTGGTTAAAAAAAGACGAGTTTTTCCGATCAACTGGTGATTCCGAATCGAGAACCGTTGCGTCATAACACTGTGTAAAACTTACATATAATTCCCTTTGATTCAATCAATTCAAATGTAACAGAATTCCAGGACAGTTTTACTAGCTTCGGTATTTTTAATCTCGTTACAACCAATTGCCATTTTCGATAAAACTATTTAAAACTGAGCATCGTTACAGCAAAAAAAATACGGTCCTGCTGTTACGATTGTTCAGATTCGATAACTTTCACAAGACACAACAATGGTAGAAGAAAAAGGCACGGGGTCTCCCGGCATGCGCTCGGGAACTTCCGTAATGGAGTCACGTGAGGCACTAGAGGTGTGACGGTTCACCTCGGGCTCGGTTCGATTCGGTTCGGTTCGGTTCAACAAAAATTTTCGGTTCGGTTCGGTTTTTTTCGGTTCGGCTCAGCAAAACAAACCGGCAGTTTTCTTTTCAAATATATATATATATATATATATATATATATTACAGCGGATCTGTAGAATCAGCGAATCTGTAGATCCGCTGAAAATTTCAGCGAATCTGTAGATACGCTGGTTCGACCAGCGAATCTATAGATCCGCTGAAAATTTTAGCGGATCTAACAGATCCGCTGATTTTGGGCCGAGAAAATTCTACAGATCCGCTGAAATGATTGATGAAGCTAAAGTACTGTTGATATTGAGTATAGTCATAGCTCATAAGAGATTTTCATAGCCCAAAAGACATTGTTTTCATTGAAATGTCATTTGAAGCACATTGATTGCACTTCAATGCTTGTGTTACTTTCCATGATCGTAGATCATAAAGCTTTAATTGCAAGCTTCATTACTTGTGATCTTCTTATAAGAAAGCAGTCGCACATATTATGATTCTATTGGAGTGATATTTGCTGAAAAGTAATTGCAATTTAACAATGCAATGAACATAAATTCGATCTGCTTCGGGTTCTCTGGAGTACATCAATTTGATCTGTGCTCGTTCAATTTGATTGCCGAAAACGACGTAAAATTAAATGTAGAACTTTCACTGAGGTAAGCAGTTCAGTTTAAATCAACGTGTGGTGGACAGGGGTTTGTGAAGTGCAATTGTGCTGGTAACAAACGGTGTCAAACAAACAGATGTTAGTGATTCAAAGCAGAGGTAAAATGTAACTCGAGATGTCACTCTAGCCTAGCGTGTGCACAGAAGATGTAACCCTCCTCAATTGCAATTGAAGCTTCATTATTGATGAATGAGTTTTTTCAGAGTTGCTGATTATAAGAGTAAATTTTGCTTTGAAGTCATGATCATAAGTACTAGTGCTTCTATGATCAGTTTCTTTAATTGCAATTGGAGTTCCATTATCGACGAAAGGGTTTCCTAAGAGTTATTGATTGCATGAGTGAATTTGGCTTTTAAGTAGTAATCACAGGTAGAAGTTAGTACTTGAGCCGTTTTTAATTGCAATTGGAGCAGTGGCTTATAAAAGTCTTTTATACCTACTTTTGTTGAGTACTATAACACCAAACATCATAAGCTTTAATGCAAAACAGATCATAAATTACTTATTTGTATTAATAATGTCGTTGTGTGTTTGTATTAATAAAGCGGTTGCAAAATAACATCTTATTGCATTGGTAATAACAGCACCGTTTACACATCAATACCCTATATTTCGACCATTCTACTCAATATCAACAGTACTTTAGCTTCGTCAATCATTTCAGCGGATCTGTAGAATTTTCTCGGCCCAAAATCAGCGGATCTGTTAGATCCGCTAAAATTTTCAGCGGATCTATAGATTCGCTGGTCGAACCAGCGTATCTACAGATTCGCTGAAATTTTCAGCGGATCTACAGATTCGCTGATTCTACAGATCCGCTGTAACATATATATATATATATATATATATCAGGGCTGGTAGAAATCATGGGCTTATTTGTATAAGACAATAGTCTTGGCGCTGTTATTTATTAAGCAGTCTTGCTATCAGCAAGCAACTGTTTGGAAATTAGTACAGGCACGACAATGAAGAAATACCGTTAACTCTGTGTACATAAGGCACAAAAGGTGTAGGGGTGTGGATGACTGCGTCGCATGAGCAGCTTAAGTCGTTAATAACCTAACAATGCATCTTCACTGTGTACACTCAAGGGGCTTGTTCTAGCATTTTATTGACAAATATTACTCTGGAACAAAAAAAGTCAAAATCGTGACTTTTTTTACTTTTTTATAGTGATTAAAATCGCGAATTAAATCACTGACTCAAATCACTGATGATATATATACGCGTTATTTATAATTGCCTGCACTAAATCCGATAATCCGATATTTCTTTTTACCTTAGAACAGATACAAAACCTAACATATAACGGTAATCAGGGTTCGCGTTGGCGGGGTTTTTGTCCACTTTGTGGGCATGTTTTACGAAATGACTCACTTTTTCGGAACCCACCGAGTTTTTCTGGACCCAACTGAGTCACACTTTCCTTTTTTGACTCACTTTCCTGAGAACTAGCACGAACCCTGACGGTAATGTTTTATATTTATTACCTCAAAGCTTACTTACACAAGAATTTACATTGTTATTGACTGACAGACTCACATGTAGCCATAATAAACGCATTGAATTCGTGATAGGTTCCAAAAAAAGTGTGAAATATGTTTGTTGATTTGTCCGATGTGATATATATATATATATTAAAACTAAACTATACTAAAAGAACTAAAATAACATTACCAAATTAATGCAATATCTTGTTATAAATAGCAAAAAAAAAAACCGAACCGAAACCGTGATTGGGCTTTTCGGTTTTCGGTTCGAACCGAACCGAAGCCTTTTCTCGGTTCTCGGTTTTCGGTACGAACCGTCACACCTCTATGAGGCACTAGCTAATGAATATGCAAATAAGGAGGAAAATAATACGTACTTGATTGGCTAGCATTAGTCTGGGGTTCTCCTGTTAGTTTATTGGTAGCAGGCGCAAAACAGAAGCAGAAAGGAAGCAATTAACATCAAGCATTATTTACTCAACGGTGATATGCAAGATAATTTCAAATATATACACAACGAAACTTCAATTTTAGCAAGAGATTTATTATAAGGTATGCACGAAAGCTAAGGAACTGTACTTTTTTTACACGCACTGCTTCTACAGTATCTAAGACGTCGGCCATCGCACTGTGACGTCACCACGCGGGACGTCACTGCAGCGTTAAGTTGCCGCGCGTGACGCCACCACCGGGAAACATCATTGCGCGTGACGTCAAAACCTGTGATGTCACTAAAGTGTGACGTAAAAACGCCTGACGTCATTAATGTGACGCAACACGTGTGACATCACCATGTGTGGTCATCACAGGCCTGGGGTCACTGCAGCGCAAGTGTGTGTAAAAAAGTAGACGCCCACAGCAGTCGTCAAACACACGCCCTCGACCCGAATCCTCCCCCCCCCCAACCTCCCCCTGCCTCCCCCCTCCCCTCCCCAACCCTGCAAGTGATGCCACAAAACCAACAGCAGTCGTCAAAAACACGTTCCCGACCCGAATCCCCCTCCCCCAACCCCCCCCCCCCCCCGCCTCCCCCACTCCCCGCGCTAACCCTGCATGTTCGGCCATATAAACATCAGCATATTATAATAATTAGAATGATTCTTGTTCACATATACAGGTTCTCAAAGATTACTCACAACTCATAATAAGGATACAGCAATTTTTTTAAGGGAATGAGAAAGTGAGATTACGTCACTCAAAGCGTGTGTCACAATATAGCACTGCACAGTGCACACAATATTTAAATCAAAATACACGAAGCTTTATATATACAATGTATATGTAGATGTCATATATATTTGTATATACATTTTATACAGGATAATGGATAATCGACAAGCTGCAGATCGTTTTCTGTGCACAAAGACTGATAACGTGGTGCACAAAGACTGATGACGTAGTGCACAAAGACTGATGACGTTTTGCTGTCCAGCTTTGTTAGTCGTGTACTGCGTTAGTCTACAAGTGACAGCGCTGCCTAGTTATTGACGCGTGGATACTGACGTCATCAGCGTTACTATGCTTGTCACCCAATCGCTGTGTGTAAGGAGTGGCTACACCTCGATCCTCCTCTCCCCACTCCCCTCCCCCCCCCCCCCCAAAAAAAAAACCCTTGTTACGTTTACAACCGAACAAAATCAACACCGTGCCTGCATTACGGTGAAAGCCTACACTGAAAAAGACCTTGACTGAGATTGACCTTGAGTGTGAACGACCTTGACCGAGAACGACCTTGTTATAAGCGCGACGAGTTTGCCGAAAAGTTCCATGAACCGCCGATAGTTGTCAAAATATCGGCGAACTTTTCACAAACGAAAAAGCCGTGAAACAAGTAAGCAATTACTATATACACACTGTACAGTTTATACAAATGGGCCTGGGTTGGGGGGTGGGGTGTTAGGGGCGGTGTGGGTGTTAGGGGCGGGGAGAGGGGCTGAAAGGGAGAGGGTGTCAGGTAATAACTGAAAATAATCACACAGCAAGCAACTGGCCAATCACAGATAAAGCACCTCCCCCCTCCCCTCTCCCCCTACAGAAATAAATAAAATATGAAAACCCAAGAAATGTGTGGTTTCAGATCTGTTCATTCGGAAAATGAAACTATGACATGTTGGCCATAATTTGTGAACATCGATCAACTTCACAAAAAAAAACAACAAAATCTAGTAAAATCTTGCAAAGCCTGCAACAATTGGCTGATTCGTAAATGAAATTCACTGGCCAAGGCAACGACTGTACGATCTCCAATCAAAACCCCTGTTCCATGCTCAAGGTAAATGACATTTTTATTTATTTCAGGAGGCGGCGAGCTGCAACAGGCGCAGGTGGAGGCGGGGTGGGGATGGAAGGTGGGTTTGCTGGAGAGGTGGAAGGTGGGGGGGGGGAGACAGGGGTTGGGGAGGGGAGGGGAGGGGAGAGGCAGCGGGTGGGGCAGTGGAGGGGAGAGGCAGTGTCACCTGGATCTTGAGTGGATTAACCATCCAGTCTTCCACGTGGCACCTCCCGTCGCCCTCAACCTGCGGGCAGAAAAGCACCTCTGACGTCATAATCAAAAACATGACGTCATAACAGCCAACTGTTTATTATTATTATTATTATTATTATTATTATTATTATTCATTTTACTTCTTTTTTAAATACGTGTTACTTCCTTTCACAACCGACTTGCTGTCCACCTGCATAACTTTCTTCAGTTATAACGAATGATATGAGTCGCAATCAAAAGGGAAACGCTGCGCATTTTTAGCTCATTTTAAGCCGCCAGTCAACTGGACAGAATGGGCTCCCCATGGGCCTCGGGAATACTGCTTGGTTATTACCTCATTTTGAGTAGGCGCCATACAGAGAGGCGGACAAAATGTGCTCACGGTGGGGACTACGGTATATTGTATGGTTTTTAGCTCATTTTGAGCCATACTTTGACAAAGAAACGGTTAGAATGCGCTCACAATAGGCCTTAGGAATATTGTGTGGTTTGCAGCTCATCTTGAGCCATAGTTTGACAAAGAAGCGGTGAGGATGCGCTCACACTAGGCCTCAGGAATACTGTTTGGTTTGTAGCTCATTTTGAGCCACCGCTGGACAAAGAAGCGGTGAGAATGCGCTCACCATGGGCTTCTCCATGAGGTAGAGGAGGTGCTTGCCATGCTGCCGCTTGCTATGCACCTCGTACGGCCACGCGATCGTCACCAGCGATTGTGGCACCCGACCCTTCGTCGTGCTCTTAATCTGCAAAAAATAAATAAATAAATAAATAAATAAGTAAATAAATAACGAATAAATGAGCAATAAATAAGAAAATAAATAAATAATAAATAAATATCAAATTACAAAAATGTAGGATAATATGTCACTTGTGTGCCTATGACCTCACCGCGTAGACGTGCGTCACGTGTATGACCTCACCGCGTAGACGTGCGTCACGTGTATGACCTCACCTTGTAGACGTGCGTCATGTGTACGACCTCACCTCGTAGACGTGCGTCACGTGTATGACCTCACCTCGTAGACGTGCGTGTCTATGACCTCACCTCGTAGACGTGCGTCACGTGTATGACCTTACCTCGTAGACGTGCGCCACGTGTATGACCTTACCTCGTAGACGTGCGTCACGTGTATGACCTTACCTCGTAGACGTGCGTCACGTGTTTGACCTTACCTCGTAGACGTGCGTCACGTGTATGACCTCACCTCGTAGACGAGCGTCACGTGTATGACCTCACCTCGTAGACGTGCGTCACGTGTATGAGCTCACCTCGTAGACGTGCGTGTCTATGACCTCACCTCGTAGACGTGCGTCACGCGTGTGTCTATGACCTCACCGCGTAGACGTGCGTCACGTGTATGACCTCACTTCGCAGACGTGCGTCACGTGTATGACCTCACCTCGTAGACGTGCGTCACGTGTATGACCTCACCTCGTAGACGTGCGTCACGTGTATGACCTCACCTCGTAGACGTGCGTCACGTGTATGACCTCACCTCGTAGACGTGCGTCACTTGGGAGCCGATGTCCTCCTCGTACTTCACCGCGCTCTCCCCGAGCACCTCGCCCGCGTAGAACACCTCCGACGGTATGGAGCTCCTGAAGGCAGCAAGAGCGTGGCAACAAAGTCAATAATGGTGTGTTGATAAAATGATACGAGTCAACAATGCTGCGCTCATGCTGCGCTTATCTCACCTGATATTTGGGATAGAACGAGCGAAAAATTTATCTCCTGTGTAAAACTTGATGTAAAGCGGTTTGGGCAGTTGCTTCAACTGGAAAGTCGCTACATTAAAACCCACCATTATTATTATTATTATTATTATTATGATTATTATTATTATTAAAACTTCATTCACCCTCATCGCCCCCCTCCCCCTCCTCACTCACCCGAAGATGAGCAGGTTGGCCTCGACAACGACACGCACGTCCTTGACAACCTCGTCGCCCTCCCACCTCCCCCTCCCCTCCTCCCCCCTCCCCCTCCTCACTCACCCGAAGATGAGCAGGTTGGCCTCGACAACGACACGCACGTCCTTGACAACCTCGTCGTTAAGCGGTTTGATCTCCTTGCTCGTCCTGTATAACCACGCAAACAGCTGATTAGAAATCAGATTAGAGGTGCAGGCTTCGCTTTTGGGGACTACTCGCGGGAAAAATGTGAGACCATGTTCAGATGCTTTGAGGCAGGGGATGTAGAGTGGTTGTGGTCGTGGGATACTTGTTCTTTGGGCCGTGCTATCGTTTTTTTCGGGGGTAGGGGTGTGTGTGTGTGTGGGGGAGTGGGGAGCAATTTCGCAGCTCTAGTGTTTATTTATTTTTTTTCTGAAGCCCGAATTTTAAAAAAAGCCCCCCCCCCCCCACCCTCCCCACCTTCTGACCACAAAAAATCAGAAGATCGGTCTCTATGAAATATTCTAATGGCCGTGAAGAACTGTTTGACACTTGCCCAATGGTGAAACAGAAGTTTGCGTCAAGTCATTTATTTGTCAACAGTTCTGTAAATAAGCGAACAATCCAATAAACCCGTCACCGCCGAGAGAAAATTCGGATGAAAAAAAAAAATGACATTTGAGACAGACCAGGTGTTAAATGGGGGGTGCGGGGGGGTGGGTGGGGAGTCAGTCACGCAAAAGAGAAGACAAGGACTCACGTGTTGACTTTGAGCTTGAACTGCATGCTGCGGACGATTGGGCTGATGTCGGACGCGTCCATCCGGACGATGAAGACGAAGCTATCGTCCTGGCTAAGAGGGTTACCCACCGGGCACGTCCACACGCCCTCCACGTCCGCCACGGGGGCGCACGAGGGTCCCTGTAAAACAGAGCAAAGACGGGGGGAAGGTTACCCACCGGGCACGTCCACACGCCCTCAACGTCCGTCACAGAGGCACACTAAGGTCTCTGTAACCCAGAGCAAAGAGGGGGAGGTTACCCACCGGACACGTCCACACGCCCTCCACGTCCGCACGGGGGCACACGAGGGTCCCTGTAACCCAGAGCAAAGGGTGGGGGGAGGTTACCCACCGGGCACGTCCACATGCCCTCCACCTCCGCCAGTCAGCACATGCATAAGCCAACATAAGACACCCCCACCCTCTCTGCGGATACAAAGGAAGGCCCAAGAAACCATAAACACACCCTCCCTCCACCCATCGCTGCAGACTTCTTGGGCCCTAACTACCCCCCCCCCTCCCCCTCTCTTTCCCGGCACGTTTTAGGGTATTCTTCTTCAGATCCCCTCTCCGCCCCCACACCCCACCACCCCCAACCACGTTCTTGGCGCACAGGAGCACCCAAGCCTCTCACCAAATCACTCGCCATTTTCGCCTCCCCCCTATTACGTCCCTGAGGGTACGCACTCTTAATCTCTAGCGCTCCTCCTCCCCCTCCCCCTCACCACCCTAACCCCCCGCCCCCCCCCCCCCCCCCGCCGTCACACACTCACCACGCCTCCGTCGGGGTTGGACGTGCCACGATACTGCACGTGCTCGGGCAGCGTCATGTAGATGTTGGAGTCGTGCGCGTCCTCGCCGTCGTTCCGCACGACCACCTCCATGCGCAGCACGTCCACCTCGCCCACCTTCAGCACTGGCAGGCCCGTGTCGCCGTCCCTGTCACAACACCACAACACACCTGTATGACGTCAAAACCCGCCGTCCCGTCCTTACTAAAAACACAACACACACATATCAATGACGTCACGGCCCGTGTCGCCGTCCCTGTCACAACCACGACACACCTGAATGACGTCATAACCCGCCATCCCGCCCTTACTAAAACACAACGTACGCATCCGTGACGTCATGGCTTGTGCCCGATCATTGCTAAAACCACAACACACATATCCATGACGTCATGGCCTGTGCCCCATCATTACCAAAACCACAACACACACAAACATACTTGCACTCTGCTAGGGTATCACGTATGGATTTGTTATGTCTGATTATTATTGGTTTACAGGGTCTAATTTGACTCGGGTGTTTGCAGGAATACTCACACGGGCAGTTCAAACTTTGCGGAGACGCGCAGGTCACTCTGACACTCGTCGTCCGAGCCACAGTTCTTCTCAAACGGCACCTGCAAGCACGGCGAAGGCACGTGAGTCATAGCCCCACAGCACGTGAGTCACAGCCCCACAGCACGTGATTCACCCCCTCCACCCACACAGCATGTGACTCACATCCCACAGAAAGCGACTCACACCTGGACAGCACGTGACTTGCAGCCCCACAGCACCTGACTCGTAGGTCAACAGCACGTGACTCACAGCCCCACGGCACATGACTTACAGTCCCACAGCACGTGACTCCCACACCATAGCCTGTGAGTCAGAGCCCAACACACGGGACTCGTAGCCCTACAGCACGTGACTCGCAACCCCATAGCACATGACTACCACACCATAGCAAGTGACTTACAACATGTGACTCGTAGCCCTACAGCACGTGACTAGAAGCTCAACAGCACGCGACTCACATCTCCACAGCCCCACAGCACACAACCAGCACATGACTCATCCTCCCCCCCCCCACCACAGCACGCGACACGTACCCCCCCCCCCCCCCCCTCACAGCCAGTGGGTGGTATCTGCCCTCACAGCACAAAGCCAGCAAGTGACCCCCAACCCACCACAGCACGTGACTCACACAACCACAGCAAATAGCCAGCACGTCACTTGCGCACCCCCCCCCCCCCCCCCCGCCCACACCGCACTATCCAATAACGTGTCACGTTCCTATGCAAGCGCCCACCCCCTCCCACGCACGTGAGTTTTAGCCCAGTCCCACCACAGCACGCGACTCGTGCACCCACAGCCAGCACGTGATATCTGCCCCAACGCAACAGCATGTGATCCTCACTCACACAGCCTCTTTCCGTTCTGGATCAGGAGGGGGGGAGGTTAAGGGTGACACTTACAGCAAGGAGCACCTCGGTGTTGGCCTAGTGCAGGAGGGTTAAGGGAGGGGGTGGAGGGGGGGGGGGGGGTTGCCGAGGGTACCACTCACAGAAAACAGCAGCTCGGCGCTGGCCTGTTTGAGGATGAAAGGGGTGGGGGAGTGGGGGGAAGGTGAGAGGGGGGGGGGGTTGCCGAGGGTACCAATCACAGAAAACAGCAGCACGGCGCTGGCCTGTTTGAGGATGAAGGGGGTGGGAGTGGGGGAAGGTGGGGGGGGGGGGGTTGCCGAGGGTACCACTCACAGAAAACAGCAGCTCGGCGTTGGCCTGGTTCATGATTGGGTAGCTGTTGATGTCGGGAATGGCCGAGTCGCCTTCGTTCATGACCGGAATCTGTTGCTCCTTGGCGCTTAGCTTGTACGTCAGCCGGAACTGCACCGCGTTGAGGAAGTCCTTGTTGTTTTTCTGCAGCAGCGAAGACAAGAACACTCAAATAATGAAAAAAAAGAAAAAAAAACACAAACACCCCCCACCCCCAACCCAAAGAAAAAAACTGAAAAATTCTAGTGGCAGATGTTAAGACCCTCATTACCATGAAAACCAAACATGGACGTGGAAGAAGATTGGTTTAGGCTGGGGGAGGGGGCTATTTTGTGTTTATATTCCCTTCTGCTTATTTCGTGGCCTGCCGCCTCAGGGGCAAGTTAGACAACAAAGGGAATGGCGATGGGCCACTGTGCAGTTTAAATAATAAAGGGGAGAGGCTAATCATTGAAGGAACTGCTCCACAAAATATTACGTGATGTGTGTGAAAATCATAACAAGCATGTCCAAGGACATGACCCAGCCGAGTTACCAAACAAGGAAAGAGAGAAAAACTCTGAAAACGAATACTGCTAGGCCAAAAATGAAGAACTTTCTTTCTGAACGTAACTTTTTCAAAGCTTTAATACACAAAAAAACGAGTTTTCCCGGTGGAAGCTATCCGAAAAGGGATGTTGGAGAGGTTGGGTTTTGACGATTCACGTAATTACCGACATTTACACAATTTTACAAAAAATTTTAAAATTCCACCATTTCGGCATTTTTTTGTCATTTGCGAAAAAAGCAAAGTCCAGGTGGAGAAGCACCTAAGAAACTTTCGATTAAATTTTATAACTATTTGAAAAAGACTGAGAGAAATGAATGCTTTGACAATTCAGTTATTTACTACCATTTATTCAAGTTTTTGCCAAACTTCAAATTTCCGCCATCTCGGCTGTTTTTGGCGAACCGCGAAAAAAAAAAATAGCCTCGCAGGCAAACCCCTGGGGAACATCTCTGCGTAACATCTAAACGATTGGAGTAAAACTGTAGTAGGAGTAGCATTTAAAAATGGGTGAAAACGGGCACAAAAAGTACCGCCATTTTGTCAGTTTTTTTTTTTTTTTGTATATCGTCAAAAAAAAGTAATAACCAGGTGGGGGGACCACCCACGGAACGTTCCTGCGTAATATCAAAGCGATTGGAGAAAAACTGTAGGAGCAGTAGCATTTTAAAGAAAAAGTTTAATATACGCACATATGTTCAAACCCCCTATAGTGATACGACAAACCCAGAAAGGAATCACTTTGGGAACAGTAGGGAACAGTTTGGTGCTAAAATCTTGAGCAGCTTGTCAAAACACAAGACAGCAGATGTTTTCAGATGCTAACAAAATAAGGTATTCACAAAATATTTGACGCCATATGACGTCATGCGTTGCACTATATATGCCAAATACAATGGGAACCGTTGGACCCAACCAAGGCATTACCCTACCAAGCTTGAAGCTGTGCCAACGTTTCGTTCTGTCATGACGATTTTTTCACCTTTTGACATCATACAACGTCACACGTTGTCGAACGTGTGCCAAATACAATAACAGCCAGCAGTCCCATTCAAGGCATAATCTCAGTACGCCTGAAGCTGATGCGACTACTTATTCCAGAGTTATCGTGTTCACAAAGTCTGGTATCCACAACACGTAATGACGCTATATACAAAATACAACGCGAAGCGTGAGACCAACCCAAGCCATTCAACCTATCTAATTTGAAGTCGGTCCGACATTTCGATCTGAAGTTATAGTAATGACGGCCCTTTTCACGCTTTAACGTCCAGTGACGTCACACCTCCAATTTGCCTCACATACAATAGCAAGCGGCGAACCCTAGCCAAGGCATAATCCCACTTATTTTGAAACTGATCCGACTTGCCGTTCTCGAGTGTCACATGACGTCATACGTTGCGCTGTATACACCAAAAACCCTCGAACCCAACCAAAGCACCATCCTGTCAAAGTTGAAACTAATCCCGACGTTTTGCGTTACTGCAGTTACAGTAATCGCGCAACTGTGACATTCTGACGTCCCATGACGTCACGCGTTTTCCAACATACATCAAACCATACGAATCCCAAACCGTCGGACCCACCCCAAGGCATAATCTCACCACGTTTGAAGCTGATACGACTTTTCGTTCGAGAGTTGGGTCAATAAAATCAATGTATACAATGAGACGCACATACTATATATATCACATACTCATCTACAAGTAGAAAGAACAAAAACAAAAATGTTTCCCCTCTACGGCGGAAACACAGTTACTACAAAACTGCAAAGAGATGTCCTGCAGTGCTGACCACGGCTTCCTTTGACATGCTACGTCACATGCTACATTCATGTAATTTAATTTCTATCAAACTCCGACGCTGACCAACATGAAAAGTTTGTATGTGAGACATGATGCATGCCCGAGGCACGACACCCGCACGACACCCGCACGACACCAGGCCCGCGTACGACATCTCGACGACATATGACGTGCGTGACGTGTGACGTACGACACAGGGAGACACGCACACGACCATATGACGTAGTCGGCAAGAACCCAGTCACGTGATTAGCTTGGAATAGTCATAACTCAGATTAACCTTAGGAGAATTCTTTCTACTAAAGCACACAGAAAAAAAACACCGCTGCGGAAACAAAAAGGAGATTATGCATAAGTTGTACTGAAGCATGCTTAAGTATCCATGCTCAAGTATCCATGCTTAAGTATCCATGCTACGTGGAGTTAAAACAAGGACTGCTTCAAGTGTCCTCCCCGTGTCACTTTGTCCCCGTGTCACTTTGTCCCCGTGTCAATTTGTCCCCGTGTCAATTTGTCCTCGTCCCCATTCCACTTTGTCGGACAGCCAAAAACGCTTACTACCCGCCCCCCCCCAACCCACGCCCCCCAAAAAATGTGATAACTGCAAACCATCACCAAGCATTACGTCACACCAAAGGGCCCATCG